>BSBK01000166.1:0-86641 GCA_027943335.1 Chamaecyparis obtusa
AATGTTGGCCTTGAGGATGTTGACTTCAACATGACTGATATGGGTTACCTAGATTTGCTGACACATGATGATTTCAACTTCCATGCCATCTCATTTGGTTAGTCTGTTGCATTCATCATTAGAGTGATGTTATACCAACTACTCATGTGTAGACGTAGAGTTGATCTTGGACCAAACGTAAAAAAATATTGATATCTTGGTTGATAGGATCAAGGCTAGGGATTCTAAGTACTATCAGGTGCCACCATCTACATAGGTATAAATTTTATTTTTAATCTACAATTTATGTTAAATTTGCAATATTTCATGGCATGCAAAGTTACTCCTTTTTTTTTAAATTTCAATACATGATATATGTGTGTGTGTGTGTGTGGTCTATATATTATATATATATATATATATATATATATATATATATATTTATATATATATATATATATATATTATATATGATATTTTTTCTTTGGAAGGAGATGCCTCTTGTTACTCCTTTGAGGATTGATCATTTATGTCATCGGGACTGACTTGATGAATGACATCAATAGTGGATAGGTGAATTTTTAATTTATCAATGTGTACATGTATTTAATTTACACTTTATAACATGTTTTCTTGTAATATTTTATTGAACTTAAGAAGACATACATATATTAATTTATATCACTTTCTCTGTAGGGATATGCACATCCTCACAACATGATAGTCACTCTAGGGACCAGTTAGTGAGGAGTCATCAAGATGAGTCCTAGGCACTTTCATAGTTGATCTCGACATATTACATGTATTTGATGTTATATTTCCTCTCTAGACTCTAGACGATTGGCATACATTGTACTTTGATATTATTTGATTTGTATACTTTTGATCTATGTTTGACATGATTGACTTATGTTTCATGTTTGCAGTACTTGATCTCTATGTTTTAAAACATAATTGATCTATGATTGATGTTTCACATGTTATATACTTTTCACTCTATACATGTGTGATGTTTACATACTTTCAATCTATGTGTTCAATATATACATGTTTGATGATCCAAGCTATATGTTTGATGATCTAATTTATATGTAAGTTTATTCTATGAATGATGTTTGACATGATATATACTTGAGTTCTATGTTTTGATGATCTTAGTTATATTTACATTCGACATGTACTTTATATTTAATGTTGATGATCTAAGTTAAATATGTTTGATGATATATTATGTTTGACATCTAGATGATATAAATCATCCCCTTTTAAGACATGGTCAGTAGTAAACAACAATAATTTATTGGACTTTTAAAACACATGTGTTCTAATGTAATCAACTATAAAAATAAAGTATCCTAATTAAGTATTGCAACATGCATGATATGCATTCATATCCAACTAGATAAGTATCCACATGACCTAATTAATAAACTAGATAAAAATAAGTATTTCAATATGCATGATACACATTCATATTCTTGGATAAGTAATAAATCATCTCCTTAAGACATTTTTTGAGATACTATAAATTTTAGAAAATTTCTCCATTCACTACGGGCATCAGTAGGAAAAAATGGAGCTAAGAAAACCTCTAGTCTCACCTGTGAAAAATGTAGTACAGATCATATTTTTATGCATGTTTTAGTCCACATCAAGTGGTTCAACTCACTCTTGGATAACATTTAATATTCTCTCACGGTCATCAGTATCAGTCTCCACTTAACGACTAACATGTCCTATCACTAGACGAAGACATAAGACAAAGACAATTACAAGATGGCTATACTGATAAACCTTGTTGTTAGGTTGATAATAAATAAAATGAATCCCCTATTTAATTTATTTTATTTGATTCAAATCGTTCCTTTCACAATAGCTGAACCTGCATAGACAATTTCAACACCATATATAGATGTGAAATTAACCATAAACACATGTATAATTCCATTGCAAGTTGGACCTCAATTGTAATAAATTAAACATAAATACACTACTAACATGTGGGAAACATAATTCCATTGCTTGTTTCATTCTTTTTTATCTTCATCCTCTCCTTGGTGCAACATAATAAATAGTAACTAAAACCTTCCACATTTCAAGGCTTTGTTATTACTGCAAAAACATGTCCTACAAAATATGTTTTCAATTTGACCTATAAATATAAATTAAACACTTTTATATTTTACTAGATATATGTACCATCTAAATTTAATAGTAAATAAGAACATGTGTACATGCTCACTATTTATGAATTGAGTTTATTAATCTTTTAAATTTATATATACACGTACCAATTTTGATCAAACCTGAAAAATGCTCATAATCGGTAGGAATCAATGGAATATTGTCAAATATTTCATCCTCAACTTCATCATTTGTATTATTAACATATAGTGAACCAAATTCCAATCACTAACATATTCACATTTTTGGTTGATACATTCGCCATAGTTTTCAGAAATGCAGTCATAACAAAAGCATGAGTAACCTCTAGTGCACAATGACCACGCATTACTATATGTACTCATAACTGAATGCAAGGATCTTTTTTTGTCTACCCTCTTGCATGTTAGCTTGTGGTGACTGATCAAGAAAGCACTATCCAGGAAAGTACTGTACACTTTTCCTCCCAACCTCACCGGGGTTCGGGGTGAATTTCTTTTTGAGGCCGACATATTTTCGGCGATTTTAGGGCTGACATGAGTGTAACTCATTCTAACCCTAAAGCAGAAAAATATTGTATAATATGGCTTAGGGTTAGGGATTTCATAAGTTATGATTTTAGTACTTGCGGCGGAATTGAGTTGTAAGGGATTACAGATTGTAATTAGGTAGTAATCACTAGATAATAAAATATTAGACTCGCTATTGGTGGACGTAGCCCAGGGATTGGTTGAACCACGTTAAATCTTTGTGTCTTTTGTTCTCTTTTGTGTGGTTTACTATTTTCTGATATTGGTTATATTTGCATGTAATTGTTATTTCTGCCTTGTTAATCCTAACAAGTGGTATCAGAGCGAAGTTGTTTTCCAGTTATCCTCTGCAGGAAGACCTCAAGGTTTAGTGGGAGTCTCACGGTTGAGTGGGAGCAATGACAGATGAGGGTAGGCTGAAGGTTGACAAGTTTAATGGGCAGAACTTTCAGTTATGGAAAATGCAAATGGAGGACTATCTCTATCAAAAGGATCTATGGCAGTCGTTGGAAGGAAAAGCCAATAAACCGAAAAACATTTCTGATGAGGACTGGACAATTCTTGATAGAAAGGCTCTTGGTAGTATTCAATTATGCCTAGCACAATTGGTGGCATTCAATATTACCTCAGCAATGACGACTGAAGATTTGATGAAAACCCTAGCGAAGTTGTATGAAAAGCCCCCCGCTTCAAATAAGGTATTTCTCATGAAGCGTTGGTTTAATATGAAAATGGTGGAAGGAGGGTCAGTCATTGATCATTTAAATGAGTTTAATATAGTTAGTAGTCAATTAACTTTAGTCAATGTTATTTTTGATGAAGAAGTTAGGGCTCTCTTGATTTTGTGTTCTTTGCCTAAAAGTTGGAATAGCTTGGTAATGGCTGTTAGTAACTCTATTCCTGGTTCTAACACCCTAAAATTTGATGATGTTATTGGTGTTATTCTCAGTGAGGAAATTCATAGGAAAAGCTCAGGTGGATCCACATTAGGTAGTGTCTTAAACACACAAAGAAGAGGTAAAACTAATGAGAGAGGAAACAACTCTGAAAATTGTGGAAAATCAAAGGTAAAGAGGTCTGAATCCAAAGGGCCAAATGATTGCTGGTACTATGGAAAACTAGGTCACAAGAAGAAAGATTGTTGGTCTTGGAAGAATAAAGAAGGAGACAAATGAGAAGGTAACAAGGAGGCAAATGTGGTATGTAATAAACCCGAAGAGGATTCATTGCTTCTTTCTTTAGAAAGTATTGATGATTCATGAGTTTTAGATTCTGGGGCTTCTTTTCACGCTACACCCCATAGACGTTACTTTCTTGATTATGTCCAAGGGGATTTTGGGAAAGTTTATTTGGGTGATAATGAACCCTGTCAAATAGTTGGAAAGGGAAAAATAAAGATTAAGTTGGAGAATGGGAATCATTGGCTACTACAAGAGGTAAGACATGTTCCAAGGCAGAGTAGGAATTTAATTTCAGCAAGGCAATTGGGTGATGAGGGTTGCACAGTTACTTTTAATGATAGAAATTGGAAGGTTTCAAAAGGTTCCTTAGTAGTAGCAAAAGGTGTGAAAGTAGACACCTTATATCTTTGTACAGGTCATACTGTTCCTTTGACTTTAATTGTTTCAGAAGATAATGAATGTTCAGGAACTCTGGTTGCATTTGAGGAGGAAGAACATCAAACCTTTGCTGTAGATTTTGACATAGCATTGTGGCACAATAGACTCAGGAACATGTGTGAAAAAGGTATGAAATTACTTCATTCAAAGAAATTTTACTTGGTCTGAAATGTGTCAATATGGATTTCTGTAAAAGTTGTGTTTATGGAAAACAAAAAAGATTTAGTTTTGTAAAGAGTGGGAAGGAAAAGAAAAATGAGAAATTAGAGCTTGTGCATATAGACGTATGAGGACCAGCTCAGGTATCTTCCCTTGGTGGCTCTCTATATTATGTTACATTTATAGATGATGCAACAAGAAAAGTATGGATTTATTTCCTTAGATAGAAATTTGATGTATTTCAAACTTTTAAGAAATGGAAATGCTTGGTTGAGAATGAGAGTGGTAAAAGGTTAAAATGTCTTAGATCTAATAATGGTGGTGAGTATTGCAGCACATAATTTGAAGATTATTATTCCTCTAATGGTATTCATAGGCAGAAAATTGTACCAAGGACTCCACAAGAAAATGGAGTGGATGAACGCATGAACATGACAATAATTGAGCATGCAAGGAGTATGAGGTTGCATGCTAGGCTTCTCAAAAGCATATGGGTAGAGGCTATGAAAACTGATGTTTATTTAATCAATAGAGGCCCCTCTACTCCTTTGGACTTTGGTATTCCAAAGGAAGCATGGAGTGGTAAGAAGGTGAGTTATTCTTTTCTAAAAACCTTCGGTTGTGAAGCTTTTGCACATATAGATTCTGAAGATAGAACCAAGCTCAAAGCTAAGTCAAAGAAATGTGTATTTGTTGGATATGGCATTGATGAATTTGGTTATAGACTTTGGGATTTTGAAAATCATAAAATTGTAAGAAGCAAGGATGTCATATTCAATGAGAAGGTGTTGTACAAAGATCTGTTGCAGCAGCATGAGAAGAAAGAAAATGATTATGTAGTACTGGATGATACTTTAAAAGATGATGTTCCATTAGTTCCTTATGCTCCAAAACAACAAGAACAACAAATACCACACACCCCAGTGAAAATTAGATGGTCAACAAGGCTAACTAGACCTCGAGACAAATTCTCTCCCTCTTTGTATTCTATTTTATTAGCAGATGCTGGTGAACCTAAATGTTATAATGAAGTTGTGCAAGTGGATACAAAGCTTCAGTGGGAGTATGCAATGACAGATGAAATGGGCTCTTTGCTACAAAATCAAACATGGGATTTATGTAAGTTACTTGCAGGTAAAAGGGCTTTATAGAATTAATGGGTTTACAGGATAAAAGAAGAGGATGGAGGTAAGAAAAGATTTAAAGCCAGGTTAGTTGTAAAAGGATTTGCATAGAAAAAGGGTATTGATTTTGATGAGATATTTTCTCTAGTTGTTAAAATGACTTCTATCCATATTTTTTTAAGTATTGTGGCTACTGAAGATTTTCATTTAGAGTAGCTTGATGTTAAAACAACTTTTCTTCATGGTGATTTAGATGAAGAAATATATATGGTACAAGTGCAAGGATTTGAGGTCAAGGGCAAGGAGAATTTGGTGTGCAGATTGCAAAAGAGTTTATATAGCTTGAAGGAAGCACCTCAGCAATGGTATATTAAATTTGACACTTTTATGAATGAGCATGGATACAGTCGGTGTCATTCTAACCATTGTGTTTATTTTAAGAGGTTGGATGATGAAAGCTACATTATTTTATGTTTATATGTTGATGATATGCTTGTAGCTGGGTCTAACATGGATCACATTAAGGGGTTGAAACAACATATAGCACATTCTTTTTCTATGAAGGATTTGGGGGTAGAAAAAAAAATCCTTGGTATGAAAATTTGTAGAGATAGGATAAATAGGAAGTTGTCTCTATCTCAGGCCGATTATATTGAGAAGGTGTTGGAACATTTTACTATGGAGAATGCCAAAGATGTCAGCACACCTTTGCCTGGTTATTTGATTTTGACTAAGGAAACATGTCTTAAGACATCAGCAAAAGAGGCTAAAATGTCTAAGGTACCTTATGCTTCAGCTATAGGGAGATTAATGTATGCTATGGTATGTACTAGGTTAGATATTGCACAAGCAGTGGGAGTGATTAGCCGATATATGAGTAACCCTGGTATTGGACATTGGAATGCAGTCAAATAGATTCTCAGATATTTGAGAGGTACATCCAGTAAGTGTTTACACTTTGGGGGTTCTACTACTATTGTACAAGGCTATGTTGACTCAGATTTGGCAAGAGATATAGATAGCAAGCAGAGTACTAAAGGCTATATATTTACTATTGGTGGGACAATAGTGAGTTGGATTTCTCGACTACAAAAGGTGGTTGCTTTATCCACTATACAGGTAGAGTATGTTGCTACTACAGAGGAATCCAGGGACATGATATGGCTTCAATTCTTCATGGAAGAATTGGGACATCCACATATAGATAATTGTTTGCATACAGATAGCCAAAGTGCCATTCATCTTGTGAAAAATTCTGCTTTGCACTCAAAGAAAAAACACATATAGTTGTAGTACCATTTCATTTGGTCAGTTTTGGATGATGGGAAGCTAAAGCCGAGAAAGATTCATACAGATGATAATCTAGTAGATATGTTTACAAAGGTAGTAACAAGGGAGAAGTTGAACTCATGTTTAGCTTTAGCTGGTCTTCTAGACTGAACAAAATAAAGGATCAGCTAAGTCCAGGGTGGTTCGATCTAGTCAGAGCCTCATATGGTAGTGGTATTGCTATAGGATCAGTCTCCAAGTGGGAGGTTTTTTAGTGTGGATACTGATCAGTCACCAAGTGGGAGATTGTTAGCTTGTGGTGACTGATCAAGAAAGTACCATCCATGAAAGTACTCTACACTTTTCCTCCCAACCTCGCCGGGCTTCAGGGTGAATTTATTTTTGAGGTTGACATATTTTTGGCTATTTTTGTGCTGACATGATTGTAACTCATTCTAACCCTAAAGTGGAAAAATATTGTATAATATGGCTTAGGGTTAGGGATTTCATAAGTTATGATTTTAGTACTTGCGGCGAAATTGAGTTGTAAGGGATTACAGATTGTAATTAGGTAGTAATCACTAGATAATAAAATATTGGACTCGCTATTGGTGGACGTAGCCCAGGGATTGGCTGAACCACATTAAATCTTTGTGTCTTTTGGTCTCTTTTGTGTGGTTTACTATTTTCTGATATTGGTTATATTTGCATGTAATTTTTATTTCTGCCTTGTTAATCCTAACAAGTGGTATCAGAGCGAGGTTGTTTTTTAGTTATCCTTTGCAGGAAGATCTCATGGTTTAGTGGGAGTCTCATGGTTGAGTGGGAGCACTGGAAGATGAGGGTAGGTTGAAGGTTGACAAGTTTAATGGAAAAAAATTTTAGTTATGGAAAATGCAAATGGAGGACTATCTCTATTAGGAGGATCTATGGTGGCCATTGGAAGGAAAAGCTAATAAACTGGCAAGCATTTCTGATGAGGACTGGAAATTTCTTGATAGAAAGGCTCTTGGTAGTATTTGATTATGCCTAGCACAATCGGTAGCATTCAATATTACCTCAACAATGACAACTAAAGATTTGATGAAAACCCTAGCGAAGTTGGATGAAAAGCCCTCCACTTCAAATAAGGTATTTCTCATGAAGCGTTGGTTTAATATGAAAATGGTGGAAGGAGGGTAAGCCGCTGATCATTTAAATGAGTTTAATATAGTTACCAGTCAGTTAACTTCAGTCAATGTTATTTTTGATGAAGAAGTTAGGGCTCTCTTGATTTTGTGTTCTTTGCCTGAAAGCTGGAATGGCTTGGTAATGGATTTTAGTAACTCTGCTCCTCGTTCTAACACCCTAAAATTTGATGATGTTATTGGTGTTATTCCAAGTGAGGAAATTTGTAGTAAAAGCTCAGGTGGATCCACATCAGGTAGTGTCTTAAACACATAAAGAAGAGGTAGAACTAATGAGAGAGGAAAAAACTCTAGAAATTGTGGGAAATCAAGAGAAAAATCAAAGGGAAAGAGGTCTGAATCCAAAAGGCCAATGATTGCTGGTACTATGAAAAACCAGGTCATAAGAAGAAAAATTATTGGTCTCAGAAAAATAAAGAAGGAAACAAAAAAGAAGGTAACAAGGAGGCAAATGTGGTAAGTAATAAATCAGAAGAGGATGCCTTGCTTCTTTCTTTAGAAAGTATTGATGATTCATCGGTTTTAGATTCTAGGGCTTCATTTCATGCTACACCCCATAGAGGTTACTTTCTTGATTAAGTCCAAGGGGATTTTGGGCAAGTTTATTTGGCCGATAATGAACCCTGTCAAATAGTTGGAAAGGGAAAAATTAAGATTAAGTTGCAGAATGGTAATCATTGGCTACTACAAGAGGTAAGACATGTTCCAAGGCTGAGTAGGAATTTAATTTCAGCAAGGCAACTGGGTGATGAGGGTTGCACAATTACTTTTAATGACATAAATTAGAAGGTTTCAAAAGGTTCCTTAGTAGTAGCAAAAGGTGTGAAAGTAGGCACCTTATATCTTTGTATAGGTCATATTGTTCCTTCTACTTTAATTATTTCAGAAGATAATGAATGTTTAGGAACAATGGCTGCAGTTAAGCAGGAAGAACATCAAATCATTACTGTGGATTCTGACATAGCACTATGGCACAACAAACTCAGGAAAATGAGTGAAAAAGGTATGAAATTACTTCATTCAAAGAAAGTTTTACTTGGTCTGAAATGTGTCAATATGGATTTCTATGAAAGTTGTGTTTATGGAAAATAAAAGAGAGTTAGTTTTGTAAAGAGTGGGAAGGAAAAGAAAAATGAGAAATTAGAGCTTGTGCATATAGATGTATGGGGACCAGCTCGGGTATCTTCCCTTGGTGGCTCTCTATATTATGTTACATTTATAGATGATGAAACAAGAAAAGTATGGATTTATTTCCTTAGATAGAAATCTGATGTATTTCAAACTTTTAAGAAATGGAAATACTTGGTTGAGAATGAGACTGGTAAAAGGTTAAAATGTCTTAGATCTGATAATGATAGTGAGTATTGCAGCAAAAAATATGAAGATTATTATTCCTCTAATGGTATTCATAGGCAGAAAAATGTACCAAGGACTCCACAAGAAAATGGAGTGGTTGAACGCATGAACAAGACAATAATGGAGCATGCAAGGAGTATGAGGTTGCATGCTAGGCTACCCAAAAACATGTGGGTAGAGGCTGTGAACACTGTTGTTTATTTAATCAATAGAGGCCCCTCTACTCCTTTGAACTTTGGTATTCTAGAAGAAGCATGGAGTGGTAAGAAGGTGAGTTATTCTTTTCTCAAAACCTTCAGTTGTGAAGCTTTTGCACATATAGATTCTGAAAATAGAACCAAGCTCGAAGCTAAGTCAAAGAAATGTGTATTTATTGGATATGGCATTAATGAATTTGGTTATAGGCTTTGGGATTTTGAAAATCATAAAATTGTAAGAAGCAGGGATGTCATATTCAATGAGAAAGTGTTGTACAAAGATCTATTGCAGCAGCATGAGAAGAAAGAAAATGATTATGTAGTACTGGATGATACTCCAAAAGATGATGTTCTAGTAGTTCCTTATGCTTTGTAATAACAACAACAAAAGATACCACACACCCCAGTGAATGTTACATGGTCAACAAGGCTAAGTAGACCTCCGGACAGATCCTCTCCCTCTTTGTATTCTATTTTATTAACAGATGCTGGTGAACCTAAATGTTATAATGAAGCTATGCAGGTGGATACAAAGCTTTAGTGGGAGTCTACAATGACAGATGAAATGGACTCTTTGCTACAAAATCAAACATGGGATTTATGTAAGTTACCTGCAGGTAAAAGGGCTTTACAAAATAAATGGGTATATAGGATAAAAGAAGAGGATGGAGGTAAGAAAAGATTTAAAGCCAAATTAGTTGTAAAAGGATTTGCACAGAAAAAAGGTAGTGATTTTGATGAGATATTTTCTCCAGTTGTTAAAATGACTTCTATCCGTACTATTTTAAGTATTGTGGCTACTAAAGATTTGCATTTAGAGCAGCTTGATGTTAAAACAACTTTTCTTCATGGTGATTTGAATGAAGAAATATATATGGTACAACCACAAGGATTTGAGGTCAAGGGTAAGGCAAATTTGTTGTGCAGATTGTAGAAGAGTATATATGGCTTGAAACAAGCACCTTGGCAATGGTATATTAAATTTGACACTCTTATGAATGAGCATGGATAGAGTCGGTGTTATTCTAACCATTGTGTTTATTTTAAGAGGTTGGATGATGACAAATACATTATTTTATGTTTATATGTTGATGATATGCTTATAGCTGGGTCTAACATGGATCACATTAAGGGGTTGAAACAACAGTTAGCACATCCTTTTTCTATGAAGGATTTGGGAGCAGCAAAACAAATCCTTGGTATGAAAATTTGTAGAGATAGGAAAAATGGGAAGTTGTCTCTATCTCAGGCTAATTATATTGAGAAGGTGTTGGAAGGTTTCTCTATGGAGAATGCCAAAGCTGTTAGCACACCTTTGCCTAGTCATTTGAAATTGACTAAGGAGATGTGTCCTAAGAAATCATTAGAAGAGGCTAAAATGTCCAAGGAACCTTATGCTTCAGTTGTAGGGAGCTTAATGTATGCTATGGTATGTACTAGGCCAGATATTGCACAAGCAATGGGAGTCGTTACCTGATATATGAGTAACCCTAGTATTGAACATTGGAATGCAGTCAAATGGATTCTCAGATATTTGAGAGGTACATCTAGTAAGTGTTTACACTTTGGGCATTCTACTACTACTATACAAGGCTATGTTGAGTTAGATTTGGCAGGAGATATAGATAGCAGGTAGAGTACTACAGGCTATGTATTTACTATTAGCGGGACAACAGTGATTTGGATTTCTTGACTATAAAAGGTGGTTGCTTTATCCACTACAGAGGTAGAGTATGTTGCTACTATAGAGGCAGCCAAGGAGATGATATGGCTTCAATTCTTCATGGAAGAATTGGGACATCCACAGATGGATAATTGTTTGCATACAGATAGCCAAAGTGCCATTCATCTTGCAAATAATTCTACTTTGCACTCAAAGACAAAACACATACAGTTGGGGTACCATTTCATTCGGTCAGTTTTGAATAATGGGAAGTTAAAGCTAGAAAAGATTCATACAAATGATAATCCAGTAGATATGTTTACAAAGGTAGTAACAAAGGAGAAGTTGAACTCATTTTCAGCTTTAGTTGGTCTTCTACACTGATCAGAATAAAAGAACAGTTGAGTCCAGGGTGGTTCGATCTAGTGCGAGCCTCATATGGTAGCAGTATTGCTATAGGATCAATCTCCAAGTGGGAGGTTTTTAAGTGTGGATACTGATCAGTCACTAAATGGGAGATTGTTAGCTTGTGGTGACTGATCAAGAAAGTATTATCTAGGAAAGTACTATACACTTTTCCTCCTGACCTCGCTGGGGTTTAGGGTGAATTTTTTTTGAGGCTGACATATTTTTGGCTATTTTTGGGCCGACATGATTGTAACTCATTCTAACCCTAAAGCAAAAAAATATTGTATAATATGGCTTAGCGTTATGGATTTCATAAGGTATGATTTTAGTGCTTGTGGCAGAATTAAGCTGTAAGGGATTACAGATTGTAATTAGATTGTAATCATTGGACAATAAAATATTGGACTCGCTATTGGTGGATGTAGCCCAGGGATTGGGTGAACCACATTAAATCTTTGTGTCTTGTGTTCTCTTCTGTGTGGTTTACTATTTTTTGATACTGGTTGTATTTGCATGTAATTGTTATTTCTACCTTGTTAATCCTAACAAGTGGTATCCAAGCAAGGTTGTCTTTCAAATATCCTCTATAGGAAGATCTCACGGTTTAGTGGGAGTCTCATGACTGAGTGGGAGAAATGGAAGATGAGGGTAGGTTGAAGGTTGACAAGTTTAATGGGTAGAACTCTCAGTTATGGAAAATGCAAATGGAGGACTATCTCTATCAGAAGGATCTATGGCGACCATTGGAAGGAAAAGCCAATAAAATGGCAAGCATTTCTGATGAGGACTAGAAAATTCTTGATAGAAAGGCTCTTGATAGTATTCTCTTATGCCTGGCACAATCGGTGGCATTCAATATTACCTCAGCAATGATGACTGAAGATTTGATGAAAACCCTAGCGAAGTCGTATGAAAAGCCCTCTACTTCAAATAAGGTATTTCTCATGAAGCATTTGTTTAATATGAAAATGGTGGAAGGAGGGTCAGTCGTTGATCATTTAAATGAGTTTAATATAGTTACTAGTCAATTAATTTTTGTCAATGTTATTTTTGATGAAGAAGTTACTGCTCTCTTGATTTTGTGTTCTTTTCTTGAAAGTTGGAATGGCTTGGTAATGGTTGTTAGTAACTTTGTTCTTGGTTCTAACACCCTAAAATTTGATGATGTTATTGGTGTTATTCTGAGTGAGGAAATTCATAGGAAAAGCTCAGGTGGATCCACATCAGGTAGTGTCTTAAATGCACAAAGCAAAGGTAGAACTAATGAGAGAGGAAACAACTCTGGAAATCATGGGAAATCAAGAGGAAAATCAAAGGGAAAGAGGTCTGAATCCAAAGGGCCAAACGATTGTTGGTACTATGGAAAACCAGGTCATAAGAAGAAAGATTGTAGGTCTCAGAAGAATAAAGGAGACAAACAAGAAGGTAACAAGGAGGCAAATGTGGTAAGTAATAAACCCGAAGAGGATGCCTTGCTTCTTTCTTTAGAAAGTATTGATGATTCATGGGTTTTAGATTCTAGGTTTCATTTCATGCTACACCCCATAGACATT
Organism: Chamaecyparis obtusa; assembly: GCA_027943335.1. NCBI lineage: Eukaryota > Viridiplantae > Streptophyta > Pinopsida > Cupressales > Cupressaceae > Chamaecyparis > Chamaecyparis obtusa. Next base: position 13,208 of record BSBK01000166.1, read on the forward strand.
ACTTTCTTGATTATGTGCAAGAGGATTTTGGGCAAGTTTATTTGGGCGATAATGAACCATGTCATATAGTTTGAAAGGGAAAAATTAAGATTAAGTTACAGAATGTGAATCATTGGCTACTACAAGAGGTAAAACATGTTCCAAGGCTGAGTAGGAATTTAATTTCAGTAGGGCAACTAGGTGATGAGGGTTGCACAGTTACTGTTAATGATAGAAATTGGAAGGTTTCAAAAGGTTCCTTAGTAGTAGCAAAAGGTGTGAAAGTAGGCACCTTATATATTTCTACAGGTCATAATGTTCCTTCTACTTTAATTGTTTCAGAAGATAATGAATGTTCAGGAATAGTGGCTGCAATTGAGCAGGAAGAACATCAAACCGTTGTTGTAGATTCTAACATAGCACGGTGGCACAACAGACTTGGGCACATGAGTGAAAATGGTATGAAATTACTTCATTCAAAGAAAGTTTTACCTGGTCTGAAATTTGTTAATATGGATTTCTGTGAAAGTTGTGTTTATAGAAAACAAAAGAGAGTAATTTTGTAAAGAGTGGGAAGGAAAAGAAAAATGAGAAATTAGAGCTTGTGCATACAGATGTATGAGGACCAGCTCTAGTATCTTCCCTTGGTGGCTCTTTGTATTATGTTACATTTATAGATGATGCAACAAGAAAAGTATGGATTTATTTCCTTAGACAGAAATCTGATATATTTCAAACTTTTAAGAAATGGAAATGCTTGGTTGAGAATGAGACTGGTAAAAGGTTAAAATGTCTCAAATCTGATAATGGTGGTGATTATTGCAGCATAGAATTTGAAGATTATTGTTCCTCTAATGGTATTCGTAGGTAGAAAATTGTACCAATGACTCCACAAGAAAATGGAGAGGCTGAAAGCATGAACAGAACAATAATGGAGCATGCAAGGAGTATTAGGTTGCATGCTAGGCTGCCCAAAAACATGTGGGAAGAGGATATGAACACTGATGTTTATTTAATCAATAGAGGCCCCTCTACTCCTTTGGACTTTGGTATTCCAAAGGAAGCATGGAGTGGTAAGAAGGTGAGTTATTCTTTTCTCAAAACCTTCAGTTGTGAAGCTTTTGCACATATAGATTCTGAAAATATAACCAAGCTCAAAGCTAATTCAAAGAAATGTGTATTTTTTGGATATGGCATTGATGAATTTTTTTATAGGCTTTAGGATTTTGAAAATCATAAAATTGTAAGAAGCAGGGATGTCATATTCAATGAGAAGGTGTTGTACAAAGATCTATTGCAGCAGCATGAGAAGAAAGAAAATGATTATGTAGTACTAGATGATACTCCAAAAGATGATGTTCCAGTAGTTCCTTATGCTTTGTAACAATAGCAACAACAAATACCACACACCCCAGTGAATGTTAGACGGTCAACAAGGCTAAGTAGACCTCTAGACAGATTCTCTCCCTCTTTGTTCTATTTTATTAATAGATGTTGGTGAACTTGAATGTTATAATGAAGTTATGCAGGTTGATACAAAGCTTCAGTGGGAGTCTGCAATGACAGATGAAATGGACTCTTTTCTGCAAAATCAAACATGGGATTTATGTAAGTTACCTGCAGGTAAAAAGGCTTTACAAAATTAATGGGTTTATAGGATAAAAGAAGAGGATGGAGGTAACAAAAGATTTAAAGTCAAGTTAGTTGTAAAAGGATTTGCACATAAAAAGGGTATTTATTTTGATGAGATATTTTCTCCAGTTGTTAAAATGACTTCTATTTGTACTATTTTAAGTATTGTGGCTATTGAAGATTTGCATTTAGAGAAACTTGATGTTAAAATAACTTTTCTTCATGGTGATTTGGATGAAGAAATATATATGGTAGAACCACAAGGATTTGAGGTCAAGGGTAAGGAGAATTTGGTGTGCAGATTGTAGAAGAGTTTATATGGCTTGAAGCAAGCACCTCAACAATGGTATATTACATTTGACAATTTTATGAATGAGCATGGATATAGTCGGTGTCATTCTGACCATTGTGTTTATTTTAAGAGGTTGGATGATGATAGCTACATTATTTTATGTTTATATGTTGATGATATGCTTGTAGCTGGGTCTAACATGGATCACATTAAGGAGTTGAAACAACAGTTAGCACATTCTTTTGCTATGAAGGATTTGGGGGCAGAAAAACAAATCCTTGGTATGAAAATTTGTAGAGATAGGAAAAATAGGAAGTTGTCTCTATCTCAGGCTGATTATATTGAGGTGTTGGAATGTTTCTCTATGCAGAATGCCAAAGATGTCAGCACACCTTTGCCTGGTCATTTGAAATTGACTAAGGATATGTGTCCTAAGACATCATCAAAAGAGGTTAAAATGTCCAAGGTACCTTATGCTTTAGCTATAGGGAGCTTAATGTATGCTATGGTATGTACTAGACCAAATATTGCACATGTAGTGGGAGTTGTTAGCTGATATATGAGTAACCCTGGTATTGAACATTGGAATGCATTCAAATGGATTCTCAGATATTTGAGAGGTGCATCAAGTAAGTGTTTACACTTTGGGGGTTCTACTACTAGTGTACAAGGCTATGTTGACTCAGATTTGGCAAGAGATATAGATAGTAGGCAGAGTACTACAGGCTATGTATTTACTATTGGTGGGTTAGCAGTGAGTTGGATTTCTCGACTAAAAAAGGTGGTTGCTTTATCCACTATAGAGGTAGAGTATGGTGTTGCTACAAAGGTAGCCAATGAGATGATATGGCTTCAATTCTTCATGGAAGAATTGGGACATCCACAGATGGATAATTGTTTCCATACAGATAGCCAAAGTGTCATTCATCTTGCAAAGAATTCTGCTTTGCACTTAAAGACAAAACACATATAGTTGTGGTACCATTTCATTTGGTCAATTTTGGATGATGGGAAGTTAAAGATGGAAAAGATTCATACAGATGACAATCCATCAGATATGTTTACAAAGGTAGTAACAAGGGAGAATTTGAACTCATGTTCAGCTTTAGTTGGTCTTCTAGACTAAACAGAATAAAGGAACAACTGATTCCAGGGTGGTTCGATCTAGTGGGAGCCTAATATGGTAGCGGTATTGCTACAGGATTAGTCTCCAAGTGGGAGGTTTTTTAGTGTGGATACTGATTAGTCACCAAGTGGGAGATTGTTAGCTTGTGGTGACTGATCAAGAAAGTACTATCCAAGATATTACTGTACACTTTTCCTCTCGACCTCGCTAGGGTTTGGGGCAAATTTTTTTTGAGGCTGACATATTTTCGGCTATTTTTGGGTTGACATGATTGTAACTCATTGTAACTCATTGTAACTCATTTTGACATGATGTATATATGGTTGAATCAATTTACTAAAGTTCTCCATAAATATTGCAATAGGTATATCCTCCTCTACATATTCCAACCTTGTTGATTGTTTCCCCACTCTTATCTCAAATTTTATGTACTTGTAACTCGTACATTTTATCATCCTCATCATCTCAGTATCTTCAAATATCAAAGGAAATTTATCCAAATCTCTGCATGTTTGACAAGTTCCTCTTATGCAATCTATTTCAGGTATTTCATGATCAATTGATTTGTTACATAAGATTGATTCTATTAATTGGCTTGGACACTTAGGAAAAGCATTTTGAGAACCACCACTTTATTCTATCATATTTTTAAAACCTTGATAGTAGAGATCAATCTCAATATGACATCGACAACAACAAGTTTCAAAAGATTAATTTATCTTTACAAAATATGGCTTTAATCTTTCAAATATTGTTTGTCCAAACTTAATGTTAGGATTTGAATTGCAAAATGAGAGATACAATTCATGTTATGTGGTGTCCAACCAATATTTTGTGTGCTAGAAATATTCCTTAGGCCCAATCCTCTTCTTGATAACATCTCTTGCATTTGTTGAAGGACAAGTACGATCAGTCCAAAATATCGTAACCAAGTTCCTAACTGTTTCCTTAATCCTATTAGAGCAATGAGCTCTACACATTAGTGCCCAATTACCTTCCAATTTAGTATCATCCAAATTGATCCTCCTTTTCAAATAATGTTTTATTATCTTCCTATTGTACCTGATGAGATGAAAGTTAAGAAATTCATCTTTTTTGGGACATGTTTTTATTTAAAATACATGTTAGTATCACTCTTCTTGAAATGGACTTATCTGCAGATCTAGTTGTTTTCCCAATGGAATGCAAACCTTCCTTAACACTTTCAACAATATTTTTTGTACGTTACATGATTTTTTCTCTTTCAAACTTACATCTACAGCCAACAATTTTAATGGCTCTTTTAACTCATCTTTAAGAAGTGCACTTGATAACTCGTAGTATTTATGGGTTTAATCTCTCAATTTTTCCACATCCATTTCAATTAAATGATCTATGATTTTATGATTAATTTTTCTCTTCAATTGTTGCAGTAGACTAACATTCTCATTTGTTTCTTGTAACTCAGTTGCAAAGAAAAATTAAAAAAATCTCTTAATAGCTCATCTTAAGGGGACCTTGATGAAATAAGTAGAAATTGGCTCATGTCAAAGGGAATAATTAATAATCTAATGAGAGAGACACATACTTATTTAACCTTGGGATGACCCTTCTCAAAAGTGAATTAATTCAACTTGGGATGCCCCTTGTCCAATATTTTCTTCATCAAAGGCTATGTACACAATAAAAACAATAGTCTTAAGGGGAAAGACCCAAAATGCATATTCACCACAAAGAGACTAAATCGAGATAGTGATTGAGAGAGAGAGAGAGAGAGAGAGATGTGAACTTGTTTGAGAATCTCAAGGTTATGCTTGTTGAGCTTGCAATGACCTTTATCCAACTTCTGAAGGTTGTGCTTGTCGATCTTATGATGATCCTTCTCCAACTTCTGAAGGGTGGGCTTATTGAGCTTGCGATGACCCTTCTCCAACTTTAGAAGGTTGTGCTTCTTCAGAATTTACTACATACAAAGATAAAATTATTAGACAAAATTCTGAATGAAATTTCCTATGTATAGGGTCCTATTAAACATAAGATAAGTCCCAATAGGTCATATAACCTATCATGGTCTTAATAGGTCTAATTAGGTCCTAATAAGTTTAATTGGGTATAGTTAGGTCCTAATAGGTCTAATTGGGTCTAATTAGGTCCTAATAGGTCTATTTGGGTCTAATTAAGTGCTAATAGGTCTTAAGGGGTCATATAACCTATCATAGGTCCTAATAGGTCTATTTGGGTCTAATTAAGTGCTAATAGGTCTTAAGGGGTCATATAACCTATCATAGGTCCTAATAGGTCTAATTAGGTCATAATAGGTTTAATTTGGTATAATTAGGTCCTAATAGGTCTAATTGGGTCTAATTAGGTCCTAATTAGGTTTAATTGGGTCTAATTAGGTCCTAATAGGTCTAATAGGGTCTAATTAGGTGCTAATAGGTCTTAAGGGGTCATATTACTCATAGTGGGTCTAATGGGGTATTAAGAGATCATATAAGCTATCATAGGTCCTAATAGGTCTAAATCAATATAATTAGGTCCTAATAGGTCTAATTAGGTGCTAATAGGTCTTAAGGGGTCATATTACTCATAGTGGGTCTAATGGGGTCTTAAGGGGTCATATAACCTATCATAGGTCCTAATAGGTCTAATTATGTCATAATAGGTTTAATTGGGTATAATTATGTCCTAATAGGTCTAATTATGTACTAATAGGTCTAATTGGGTCTAATTAGGTGCTAAGAGGTCTTAAGGGGTCATATTACTCATAGTGGGTCTAATGGGGTCTTAAGGGGTCATATAACCTATCATAGGTCTTAATAGGTCTAATTAGGTCATAATAGGTTTAATTAGGTATAATTAGGTGCTAATATGTCTAATTGGGTCTAATTAGGTGCTAATAGGTCTAATTGGCTCTAATTAGGTGCTAATAGGTCTTAAGGGGTCATATTACTCATAGTGGGTCTAATGGGGTCTTAAGGGGTCATATAACCTATCATAGCTCTTAATATGTCTAATTAGGTCCTAATGTGTCCTATGGGTCTAATTAGATCCTAATACGTCCAATTGGGTCTAAGTAGGTCCTAATAGGTTTTAAGGGGCCATATTACCTATCATAGGTCTTAATAGACCTAGATAACTAGGTATAATTAGGTTCTAATAGGTCTAATTGTGTCTAATTAGGTCCTAATAGGTCTAATTAGGTCTTAATAGACCATATTAAGCATATTAGGTCTAATTAGGTCTTAAGGGGTCATAGTACAAGCATATTAGGTGTTAATTAGTCTAATTAGATTTAATTACACCTATAAGGGGTCCTATTACTCAGATTAGGTAGATAATTAGGGCTTATTAGGACTAATTTGGTCTAAGGGTCCTATTAAGTTCATAAATAGGCCCCTAATTAGGTACTATTACTATTCAATATTAGTTCCTATTACTCATATTAGGTCATATTACTCACATATATTATGTACATTAATTAGTACAATTAGGTCTCGTTAGGTCTTATTGGGGGTTAATTAGTCTAATTAGGCCTTAAGGGTTATATTATCTATATTAGATCTCATAATATGTCTAATTATGCCTAAGGGGTCCTATTTCTCATATTAGGTGTACTAGTAGGTCGTATTACTCGTATTAGGTGTTAATTAGTCTTATTAAAGGTCAAATTAGGTCTTAAATTACTTATGTTAATTAGTCAAGTATTAGTTCTTAAGGGGTACTCTTACGTCTTATCACTAAATTTAACAAATTAGGTCATAATAGGTCAGCTATTATGTCTAATTAGGTCTTAAGGGGTCTTATTACTCATATTAGGTATACTTAGGGCTAGTTACATGTCTTATTAGGTATTAATTAGTTTTATTAGGTCTAATTACATCTAAGGCCCATCCTATTAATGATATAGGTCCTAAATTGGGTCTTATTATTCATATTGGGTTCTAATAGGTTGAAAATTTGGTCTTAAGGGGTCATAATACTCATATTAGGTCTAATTAGGTATATAATTATGTCTTCTTAGTCTTATTAGGTATAATTAGTCTTATCTAGGTCTTATTGGGTCTAATTAGTCTTATTAAGTCTAATTAGGTCTAATTAGGTATTGCAATATCATGCTTAAATGTTTCATTAAGACAAGTCCTAACCATCAACTTAAAATATCTAGAGAGAGAGAGAGATAGATTGTTTCCTATGATAATATCTTTTCATTGCTTCTTCACGTAGTCTTTGTTTAGTCTCTTCTAAGTAATGTTGTGTACTCTTATTTAGCATTATCTTTTTATTTCCCATCACTTTGCAAAATTGTTCCACTAAAATTTGACAAAATACAAAAAAATACAATTTCAAAAGTCTTCCTTCTCCAAAATGTGAATAATTTTGCAGCTTTCAAATTAATAAGATGAGACAAACATATATTTATTTACATGTAATCATTATTAACATGAAACAACACCAAATTGGCCGACATAGGTTCCTATAGAAAGTCATTTATAACTTTTTATCGAAAGTCAAGACTTTCTATCAAAAGTAATTTTCTAAATGGCTTAACCCACATTAAACCATTCAAGTACTTTTGATAGAAGGTACTTTCGATCGAAAGTACTTATTTTCAATTGAAAGTCCTTGAGTAAGGGCAATTTGCAAAGTTTTACAAAATTCTAAACATTTCATGGTTTTGGGGCTCATTCATAGGGCTCAAATGGAACAATAAGGAGATGCCCTTTTGCATAGCACAAGAAATCCGAATGAGCTTTCTTACGATTATAGATTTGACAATTTTTGAGTTTATTATGTATATATTTTTTATGTTAATCGAATGTAGGTTTTTTTTATCAAATATAAACCTCTGAGTTTGATGTTCAATGAAAAATAGTAGAAAAGAGAAAAAAAAATTGAAAAATAATAGTGCCCTTTGTCTTGTAGTCTACTTTCTATTAAAAAAAATTGAAATTAGATAAATACACAAGTTATAAGCTATGTAGTCAAGGTATGTCAAAATTATAGTTTAGTCAACTTCAAACGTTAATAAAATATGCAATAATCATGATAATGTCATCAAACCAATTGCATTCCCTCTATATGGATGTTACAAAACTAAATTCGAAAGAAGAACATTGATATCTATTTTAGAAAAAAAGTTATGCTTTATGAAAATAATGTAACTCTTTGAAAATGACATTTTAAGCAACATACCAGTTTTCGTGGGAGAAAGAAAAAACTATTTAAATCAATATATATATATATATATATATATATATATATATATAGAGAGAGAGAGAGAGAGAGAGAGAGAGAGACTAGACAGAAAATCCTAAAAGAATCTAATTTACTGCATCTTCCTATTTCAAACAATTTAATGATAATATGCATATAAATCTAAATTTTTTTTCAAAATGTAGAGTTCAGTGTCTGTTCAGGAAAAAAAGTGTAACCCACTATTGTAGGTTCACCCTACAGTAACAAACTTTTTAAAAAGTAAAAATAAAAAAGAGAAGTAAATGAGCTCAACAAATTTTAAAATATTTGCATGCACTTTATTTCTATGAATATACTTTTGTATAATAGAATTATTACTCCAAACTTAACATGTGTCAATAAATAGTTATAACTAATATAGTAAAAAGATGTATCTTGGATTGAGTGTTCTCGAAATGAAATTAGAAACATTAACATTTTAGTGATTTCAATGTTCCCTTATGAATTTCTTTTTGTTGTTGTAGGGACAAGGTGAAATAGCTCCCCAGAAAACCATATCCAGATAGGTAGAAGATACAATCACTAGTACATTTGAGGTCAAATTTCGATGGCCATTTGTCAAAATTACAACGCTCATTTGTTGGTATTTTGACATATGTGTCTATTGCCATTTTTGCGTTGGAAATTGTGACAGAAGAGACATCCATCGATTTACCGACACTCCATTACATCGAAAACTTACACATCATAACAACTTTGTTATGGCATTTCCTACGGTCCTTCTATCAAAATTTTGACACAAAGACCTATCAGAAATATACAATCACTGTCGTAACTAACTGTCAAAAAGATATCCTTTCTGACATTAGAACTATTGGTATGGCGACAGATCTGCAACCAACTTTCAATAGATAAACCTATCAGTGATATAGAATTACTGTTGAAATAATCTATCAAAAATTGCATATCTACGACATTTTAACTATCGAAAGAGCAACGGTAGGGCAGCGTATCTCCGACAGGTTTCCTTGTCGGACGTATAGCATTACTATCTTAATAATTTTCGTAAAGTATTTTTTCCAACAGGAAATGATGTTAGATGTATAGCACTGCCATCAGAATGAATTATAAAGTGTCAAAAAATTGATGAATATGCACATTAAAGATAACACAGCTCAAGAGACCATCATAGGTTGTCTCTTTCTTTGGTCTATAGTATTGACATAATGTTTTACCTTTCATTAGCTCATCAAATCTAGGGATTTGAAAGAATTTAATAGAATATTTTCATGACAACATATATTATTTAAGTTGACGTTGTATAAATTCATCTACTTTGCGCACTTGCAGACTATGAGGACGGAGATAAAGAACCATGGCCATGGGAGGAGATGCTTCTTTATCGCCATCCTAAAAGTCTACAAGTGCACAAAGTAGATAAATTCGTGCAACATCAACTTAAATAATATACGTTGTCATGAAAATATTCTATTAAATTCTTTCAAATCCTCGGATTTGATGAGCTAATAAAAGGTAAAACATTCTATCAATAATATAGACCAAAGAAAGAGACAACCTATGATGATCTCTTGAGTTGTGTTATTTTTAGTCCTAGCTATTGGGTAAGGCTTGGAAGACTTATACCTATCGATTGTCGAGAATAATCATAGCCTTGCACTTATGTACACTACACAAATTGATCCCAATCTCGCAAATTTTTTTTACACTTGTACATCTCATCAATACTAGAGGCCTAAAGTAATTTTATATGATCACTAGCACATTTCTTGCATGGATGAGAAACAGTATCCAAAGTTTCTAGATAACCATTTTTGAGAAGAGGAATGAGTGGAGGCCAAAGAAGGGATAATTGTGAAGGTTTTATAGATGTAGGTTACTGAATCATCATCTCTGCACTGGTACTCAATCTGGCCTCCACTCCATATACATCTTCTCAAAATCTAAAAACTCTCCATCATTGATTCCCATCATTTTTTTAGCATCTCCATGGATTGAGACCTTAAATTATTGAGCTTCTCTTTGTTTTGAGAATAGTTTAACATTATCTACTTAACAGGGCCAACCACGTGAAGGTGGAAGCTCACCTGGCCCCTCCTAGGAGCCTCTTATGAGCCTTTACGATATTTTAAGACCTCTAAGATGTATTCTTAGGGATTGTAAAGGGTCATAAGGGGTCTTGGGACACAACATTTGAGAAACATAAATATGGGCATCATGGTCACAATTTTTTGGACACAACATAATTGAGTGGTTTTCCCAGATGATGCAAAGTAGTGGTTGCTTTTCATCATCTGGGAATAGTACTCAATTATGTTGTGTCTCCAAAATTTTTTAACCATGATGCCTACATTTATGTTTCTCAACTGTTGTGATATCTACATCGCAATTTGTCATCGTTGCAGCAGTAGAGCCTATATTCCACAACAAAAAGGAAGACATCTTTTTAGCCTGGGTCTGGATCCTACCCCAATTGTTGAAAGATCCAGGGCCAAGCTAGAAAGATGTCTTCCCATTCTGTCTGCAACATTGTGTCTATAGGATTTGAGCAATACAAATCCACAAAACCCGAAGATCACCTGTATACAAAAACCTGTTACAAGGAAGTAGAGACAAGAAGAGGGCAAGGGTTTGACTCAGAAATATGAAGAAGAAAATATCCTCAAATAATAATTGAATAAAATATACAATGGATCATCCATATAAAGGAGATCAAAAGCCTTGAAAGGAAAACCTAAAAAGCAAAAGTGCATGTAATAATTAGTTAAATTATTACAAGACTAATGCATGCAAGTTTATATTTAAAACAACTAGAGCATAAGTTTGAATCAACTAGTGCATGTGTGTTTAAATATAAACAACTAAAAACAAAAGTGTTGACATCTTAAGAAGGGAGTAAATATTAATTAATATAATTAATACTTTACTCTAACAGTGTCCATCCATGATCTCAAGAATATCATCATCTTTCCACTCTTCATTTGCCAAAATATACCACTTCTTCAAGCTTGCATAGTAATCTTACTAATAAAAGAACTCTTGCCAACATTAGGGTACCCATAGATCAAAATAGTTGATGTTATTGGTGCTTGTGCTCAAGGATATCGATTCACTATTTTGAAACGACCAAATCATTTTTATTTTGATTGTAGAGAAAAGGAGTGGGAGAAAATGAGCGGGTGAAAACTAATCGAGCGCGAGAGAAGGCATTACATTTTATTTGATCATGAATGCTCTCTGAAATGACCAATCATGTTTTCTATTCAATTCTTTTTGGTGCTTTTTTTTCCCATATTCAGTAGATAAAAATCATGGCGGCAACCACTTAGCCATCTTTTTGATGTTCCAGGTATTTTACAAAGATACAGGTATGTGGATTTATCATTCAATTACTTGTAGTTATTGGTCAAATGCAAATATTTTGTCAAGTTGAAAGGGAAAGATATTAGTTTGGTGTTTTTGGTTTATGTTAAAAGTTGATTTGGTAAAATCCTCAAAAAACACACTACATGTTCTAAAATGTAAAGAAGTTGAATGTTAAATGTAAGATATATATCTCATACATAGTAATCAAAAGAAAGGACATGAAACTTATAAGGAGATTTACCTATCCAAAATTATAAGTGAATAGGAAACATGATTGGTACCTTATGAATTGGTTTTTGAGGTGCACAATCTTCATCAATCTCCTCAGAAGAAGACCCCTCCTCACAAAAAATGCATTTAACACAAAAAACAAATCTACAAAACTGAACCAATGACATGTTTAGAACAAAGAAATAGAATGATAATAATATGCTGAAAATTCTATTATCTGATCTAATAATAACATGCTAATTAAACTGATAAAGGTGTTATCTACATTTAATCTTCTAATTACTAATTACACAAAAAACAAATTTACAAAACTGAACCAATGGCATGTTCTTCGTATGTGATTTCTTCATCTTTCGAGCATCTGGCATCATATTTGACCGTAAATTTCAAATGCATTGCATTTTATTTGATCATGAATGCTCTCTGAAATGACCGCATTCTATTGGTGTCATGCCCCAGCCCATGCTTTATCTCCATTATTTGATGTTATTGATGTTTGTGCTCAAGGATATCAATTCACTGTTTTCAAATGTTTGGATCATTTTGGTCATGACTGTTCCTCTAGTACACAGTTAGGAAATGTAATTGTCTAATGATTATATGTAATGTTGAATGGATTAAGTATTTTATTCTTGGTAGAAGTGAATAGAAGGAATAGTGTTGGTGTTAAGTTTCATTTATTATTGAATTCAATGGTTTCCAAGATGTGTTGAGGAGTTTTCTCCTTGTTTAATGTTAACTATTCCTACACAATCCACTCATACAACAATGAAATGCTATGTGATTGACAATTTCATACAACTGGTCCTTTGGCGTGTATTAAATACAATCCATTCACTTATTGAATGCTTTAGAGACTACTGGTTTGACTGTCCATACATTACCAGTGACTGAGATTCATTAAAGGATACAAAACCCTTCATTTTGGGGTTATTGTGTGTGGATTCAAATGTAGGTTTGATTTGGTTAATTTTTAGAGGAGATCAATAAAGTATTTAAAGACAATCTTACATGTTTGGAGAGGTTTGAGAGGCACTTATCATGACTGAACCCTCACAAACAACAACATATACTGGTTTTACTAAGTTTACTTTCTCTATTTTGAGGTTTCCTTTCTCTGCCGCAGGGGTACAGTCAGAGGGTTCATTAACAAAATGATCCTTTGCATGGTTACTATGAATATGAATGATTTGATATAGCATATTTCTCATTTTACTTGAAGTTTGGAATAGCTTGTGCAAGGGTGAAAGTATTTTTGATCATTTTGGTTGTGACTGTTCCTCTACATAGTCATAAAATGTAATTCTAATGATTATATGTAATGTTGAATGGATTAAATGCTTTATTCTTGGTAGAAGTGAATGGAAGGAATAGTGTTGGTGTTAGGTTTCATTTATTATTGAATTCAATGGTTTCCAAGATGTGTTGAGGAGTTTGCTCCTTGTTTAATGTTAACTGTTCATACACAATCCGCTCATACAATAGTGAAGTTACAAAATTGAACCAATGGCATGTTTACAAAAAAGAAATAGAATGATAATAATATGCTGAAAATTCTATTCTTAAATAATTCTTAAACATACTAGTTATCTGATATGATCAATTGTTAACAAAGATCTAATTCTATAGATTGCTAGCACGAAGGAAGATTTGACCTAGCCAAATCTTCCTTGTACCACAAAAAAAAAAGTGTGATAACTATGTCTACTGCAACCTTAATTGTTTAATAATTCATCATATCAGATAAAGTATGTTTAAGAATTGTTTGGAGTTCTATTAGACCTTTGTTGTAAACATGCCATTGGTTTTCAAATGTTTGGATTCATGTTTGTTGATATTACTGGCATGTTTAATGATGCCATTGTGTATTGCTGTCACTGAAATGACCGCATTCTATTGGTGTTGTGCCTTAGCCCATGCTTTAACTCCATTATTTGATGTTATTGGTGCTTGTGCTCAAGGATATCCATTTTTTTGAAATGTTGACTGTGGTTATCAAATGGACAGCCCGTGAGCTTCTAGCTAGGCATCATTTGTATTGATAGCTTAGGGCATCAAATCTATTGTATCATTGATAGTTGAGACTTTGTTAAAAGGAAATAGGACAAAGAATGATTTTGATTTAGTTTCTCTATTTTGATCTCTAAGTGGCTTACAACCCTAGAGAAGTATATGCAGATTTACAGATGCAGTTGCAGGATACATAGCAACCAATAATTCACAAGAAATCCATGCATCTAATTTGAATAGAAATTAATACAAAGAAATAGGGTCCTACAATGGCCCAATCATCTGGACCTTGACTATCCCCTCAACCAGTGACCCTTTAAAATTGGGTTATCATGCAATTAGTGAGTGATCCTTCATTCTCCTGGTCTGCCCTGCATCCAAACATATTCGAAATACACAATACAATGATAAAAAGTCTTTCACAATCCCCCTTCCCTTAAGGAACACTATCAACCATCCCTTCCACATAGCATTTCACTATTGTATGAGTGGATTGTGCAGGAACAGTTAACATTAAACAAGGAGTAAACACCTCAACACATCTTTGTTGTAAACATGCCATTGGTTCAGTTTTGTAAAAAAATTTTTTGTGTTAAATGAATTTAAATGGAACATTAATCATAGTAATAATATGCTTAATCTATTAGTAATTGCAGATTAAATGCCCATAACACCTTTATCAGTTTAGCATGTTATTATAAGATACTAAAGAAGACCTGCTATTTGTCAGAGAAATCTTCACTATCCCCCATAATGAAGACAATGAAGATTGACCTCCTACCCCACAAAAAAGAACATTGTAATAAGAATAAGATATAATATAGTGTTAGAATAAACTTTGAACAAAGACATGTAATGCTTAAGTTAATGATCTAAAAAGCTGCAAATATAGGAATTGAAAAAGAAGATAGTGCCAAGAAACATTTTCACAAATATGAAATGTGAGGAAAAGTAATAACATTAACAATGCCAAGATTCACAACATTAAATTTCACATGCGGATGAGTTTCTACAGTGGGTTGCCCAGCATCAAAAATATGTTGAGTTGCATTTGAGCTGTAACTAAGAGTATTATGTGGAACAAACCCTAAACTTTGAAAGCGTTCTCCATCCTGGCAATTCAAAATTCAATCTAGGCAAGCATCACTAAGTGAAATAAATTATAGACATCAACATCAACATCATCATAATCATTAGAAATAAACTTTAAAGACATTTTATGGCTTAATGATAACATAGATTAGTGTTTTGTTTTCTGATGGAATGTTGTTGATCATTCATGGTCCTGAAGAAAATTTTGATTATTTTGACCAACATTCATCATCTTAACCAAGTCATGGGTGGTGATCCTTGAAATAGCATAATTAGTAAAAGGAAATAACAACATAACATAATTTGGAGTGAGGAAGAAGGAAAATTGGAAAACAAGATATGGAATAATCAGGTTGGAATTAGAGAAGAATTTAGAAATAAACTTGAATTAGAAAAAAGCCTAGTTATTTAGTTCTTTGTTTGAGGCTGGGTTCCGGTTCTACTTTTGTTCTCTTCTAGGTTCGACTTGGGTTCCTTTGGTAGGAACTTGGGTGCCTGGGCCAATCCTGGGTCCACCTATAATATTTTATTCATAATTTTATAGGCAAAATCATTATTATGGTAACATGGGTATGACCACACTCCATGCCTTATAATGGTACCCGACATGGAGTGTGGTTCAAATTAAGTTGAACCAAATGCTAACCATGATGGCTATGATCATGATGAAGATGAATATGAATATTAAATCTAAAGTATGGCTTGTAATTTGAATTTTCATTGTGAATGAAGAAAATATAGATTCAAATTGGCTCATTTTATGTTGTAGTATATTTGTTCCCTAGATCTACCATATTATATATGTGTAGCCTATAAGGGACATCTTCTGCTCATCCATGTATTAGAGCTTGGTGGGAGTTCTTAGGAGAAAGACAAGATGTCAGTGGGAGATGGAGAAACCAATCTCAGAACACCACTTGAAGCCTTGCAATGTTGAGAGTCGGATAAAGGCTACACTTGAGACCCTATATAAGGAACAAACTTATGGAGCTTCACTTTGTTTCTATAATAGTTTTATATTATGTACTAATTAAGGACAACCACGTGAAGGTGGAAGCTCATTTGGCCCCACCCCCCCTCCTAACATCACTCTAAATTCCCCGTTAGCATCTAACATTCATTCATTATTTCATCCATTAATAAAATGTAACATTCATTAATTATCACACGATAACATTCATTAACATTCATTCACACATTAATAAAATGTGACATTCATTAATTATTATTATAATTAAAAAGATTAAAAATATTTTAAAGTATTTCAGTACTTTACAAGCCATAATTGTATAGCTTTTTACCTGATCTAGTCACATCATCAACATCGAGGTCAGTTAGTCTGGCCTCGGCCTCAACCTCAACCTGTTCATTAACAATGGCCTCTACACTGTTTACAGCTGCAATACAAATTGTTACATTACTCCAAACACCATTTGCAATTAAATTTGTATTACTACACCAATCAATTTAAGATGTTTACTTGTATTACTGTGATGCACATCCTCATTGTCATCAACACGCATAGGTTGTGTACAACAAGAATCGACAGGCTGCATTTCAATTTCATACGCATTCATGTTATCATCATTTTCTTACTTAAAACAAATTTACTCACTTTATGTTGGAACTTAACATCAAATAAACTAATTGGTAAATAATTAAATTTGAGGTAGTGTTCTTGTGCATTGAAAAAGGTTGAAGGTAGACACTTTTTCACTTCACACATTAGATGACGAATTCTTCTCTTCCAGTATTTTATATTTGCTCTATGGATTTCCATTGCATATACATCTTCTCAGAATCTAAAAACTTTGGCCCATCATTGATTCTCATCAATGTACCAATTTGGATAGTAAGTCTAATTTAATTTGTCTGTGGACTGAAACTTAAATTATTGAGCTTCTCTTTGTTTCAAGAAGAGTATAACATTCTCTACTTAATAGGGCCAACCACGTGAAGGTGGAAGCTCATTTGGCCCCTCCTAGGAGCCTCTTCTGACCCTTTACAACATTTTAAGACCTAAAAAATGTATTCTTAGGGATCATAAATGGTTGTGAAGGGTCATAAGGGGTCCTGGGACACAACAATTGAGAAACATAATTGTAGGCATCATGGTCACAATTGAGTTGTATACCCAGATGATGGAGAGCAACTCCTGCACGTCCGATTCCAAGTTGACTACATCTGTTGCTCATGAATACAAGGTCCTCCAACAGATGTATTCAACTTAGAATTCGGAGTGCAGAAGTTTCTCTCCATCGCTTGGGTACACAACTCAATTATGTTGTCTCCAAAAGATTGTGACTATGATGCCTACAATTATGTTTCTCAGCTATTGTGAAATCTACATTTATGTTTCTCAGTTGTCGTGTTTATGTGCATGTTTTTTATGTATTTTGGATAGTAAGTCTAATTTAATTTTTTTGTGGACTAAGACCTTAAATCGTGTAATGAGGAGGCTTAGAACACTGGTATATGCAAATTTCATTATTTAATAATAAAAATCTATTTAAATGTTTATACCTTCTTCTCTCATTTGCTGGTGTAATTCCTCTTTGAGTATCCCCTTTCTCCTTTGCATCCAAAATTAACTCATTCCAATCCCTCACTAGAATAAAGGGAGGACGCTCAAACTTCAACAAGACTTCATACCATGCAACATTCGTAGATTATGTTCAATGCGTTATTTATGTTTGTAAATCAATGTTGCGTACAAATCTACAGATGGTGCATGGTATGAAGCCACGCTCAAGCTTGAAAATGATAGTGAATCCATAGTCAAGGTCAAGGAACAAATGGAATAACCAAGAAAACACTATACATTAAATCATGTGATTGATAGCAGATTGGGGCTCACTTGAGCCATAAACATGAAGAATTATTCTAAAAAATGATGTAAACCATATATACGCGCACTTGAGGCAAAGAGAAGTTACATCATATCCATATTAAAATATTAGTTACAATATGAAAATACTAAACTAACTAATTCCTAAGTTCATCTCTGCATATGGCTACAAGAAAGATATGTGATTACAATACAGAGAAGGCATCATAAAAATATAATTTTAGAATTTTCCCTAGCCTGACACGTTTTGCACTCAAATCCTTCATCATGGATAAGTGGAGATGGGTGGATAGATGCAGATGAGTTTTCATCGACCCAACTAAAGTATCCACAACCATTATTTCCCTGTGATGCCTAGTCTACATTAGTTTTTATATTATAATGAATAGTATTTACATTAGAAACATTAAATATATACACATTAGCAACCTTTTTTCTATTTGGGTAGCACCAAAATTGTCATCCAGGGTTGTTCGGTGTCTGTGAAGTCTTCAAGACACACTGCCCACCACCACATTGACAGTTTGGCACATTGACAAGAGTCATCGAGCCTATATATCAATAATGCACCACACCATCGTTACTACATTTATTATTTTTATATGAAACACACCAAAGAGTACCATCAGAAATATTAACCATTTACAATAATGAAAAGTAAACCTAAATCAAATAGCTCATTTTTTTTATTAGCATGTGTAGTCTCTGTGTATATGAAAAATGAATGAAATATCAAGCTGAAATAAAATAGTGAACAAAATAGTATTCCACATAGACTAAATGAAATATACCATCAAAAGAAGGTGACAAAATCCTGTCACAAAGCACAGACATAGGAAATAAAAAAGGGACAAAAGACAAGAAAAATCATTACGATTATAGAAAAATCATTTATACTATAATAAAAAAAAGAAACACTCATTGTCAACAATTTTTAAAATCATTACAACTATAGAAAAATAATCAAGACTACAAAATAAAATTTTAGAAATGGATGGTTCTAATGCTTTACCATTACAATAATTGAGCATTCATCATTTGGTATTGTGTATTCCATTTAAGTATGTCAACAATGTTCAAAATCCTGTCACCAAGCACAAACAAGAAATAAGAAAAATCATTAGGACTATATAAAAATCAAGTTCTAGAAATGGACGGTTCTGATATTGCTTTGCCACTACAACAATTGAGCATTCATCATTTGGTACTTCTTGGTGTATTCCATTTAAGTTTTTTAGTTGTCTTGTTTATGTGCATGTTCTTTATGTGTTCGACTTCTCTCCCTCATAAGGGATATGTTGATAGGTAATTGATTTGAAAGCATAATGATTTGACAGTCTTTTTTTAGGATAGGTGTAATCATCCTACCAACCTTAATTAGCAACATTTGTGATATATGTCAAGTACTTATAATCAGTATGCCCAACAAACAGAGACTTAGTAGTAAAAGCACGTCCTTTGGTTTACTAGTTTACTTATAATCAGTATGTCCTTTGGTTTACCAGTTTAATCTAGTTTAAGAATGGTTTGTTTCATGTTTGAATGTACCATTGAATGAAGCTTGGCTATATTAAGTACAATCTTAAGACTTGTGACTCTTCAAATTCTCTTATTTTTTTCAGACCTCCAAACATTTGTACTTTGAGGAGCCCTCCAACAAATGGACTTGTGATGATTTTCACAATAGTACATGTGTAGGAGGACTACTCAAAGTACTACTTAGGCAAATCTGAATGTTCATCACCTGTGCATATAAGAGTTGATCATAGAAGGTATATGCTAGACCCAACAAAAAATATATTTGTGGTGATTTTCACAATAGTACATGTGTTGCTGGGTAAGATCCCAATAGCGCTCAGACAAATATGCATGTTCATCACCTATGCATATGAAGTGGCTCTAATGGAAGATACAATCACTAAATTCTGCATACTCCTTATTTTGTTCTACGTTGATATTGTCAGACATGGTCTTTCTTGAATGGAATGACTCGTTTCTTGTACATTGACTAGAATGTTGGTGGAAGAAGGATGATTTGTTTGCAACCATTTTTTCAACTCTAATTTTCTCAACACAAAGGGACATTTATCATAGCCATAGAAACACGATTATTTTAAAATGAAATACACCAAGGAGTACCATAAAAAATATTGACTATTTACAATCATTAATAGTTAACCTTAATCAAATAGCTCATTTTTTTATCAACATGTGTAGTCTCTGTGTATATGAAAAATGAATGAAATATCAAGCTGAAATAAAATAGTGAACAAAAATTCAAATTCAAGGCCTAATTTATCAAGAGCAACAAACATTAGGATGAAAGAAAAATCATTAAGAGTATAGAAAAATCATTAGGACTACAGAAAAATCATTAAGACTAGAAAATCAAGTTCTAGAAAAATCATTAAGAGTACTATAGAAAAATCATTAGGACTATAGAAAAATCATTAAGACTAGAAAATCAATTTCTAGAAAAATCATTAAGAGTACTATAGAAAAATCATTAGGACTATAGAAAAATCATTAAGACTAGAAAATCAAATTCTAGAAAAATCATTACGACTATAGAAAAATCATTTAGCCTATAAAATCAAGTTCTAGAAATGGACGGTTTTGATGCTTTGCCATTACAACAATTGAGCATTCATCATTTGGTACTTCTTGGTGTATTCCATTTAAGTTTTTCAGTTGCCATGTTTATGTGCATGTTCTTTATGTTTTTGGCTTCTCTCCCTCACAAGGGATATGTCGATAGGTAATTGATTTGAAATCATAATGATTTGACCATTCCAAATAATGTTTTTAACAAAGTTTGAAGTTTCTCATGATCCTGATGTAAGTTGATTGGATTAAGCAATTTGGGGATCCAATAGGACTTTAGGGGAGTTCAATAAATGTTTTGGAAGACTTAGAGGAACTATTAGCATAACCGTTCCTTCATCTATAGTGAGTTAGATTGAATTTGCTAATTTTTTCCTTTGTTTAGAAGTGTATTTTGTAATCTATTTCCTTTCCATGGACCTAAAGACCTAGGACCCATGGAAAAAGGATACTAACAATGTATTATACAACTCTAATGTTCTTGACTTGCAGAGATTTGAGAAAGTAAAGAGAATGCTGGCTATGTTTAATGTTAATTGTTCCTACACAATCCACTCATACAATAGTGAAATGCTATGTGATTGACAATTTCATACAACTGGTCCTTTGGGATGTATTAAATAGAATAGAATTTTTAGCATATTATTATCATTCTATTTATTTGTTGTAAGCATGTCATTGGTTCAATTTTAATCTACTGGTGTCATGCCCTAGCCCATGCTTTATCTCCATTATTTGATGTTATTCACTATTTTGAAATGTTGACTGTGGTTATCAAATGGAAAAAATAGAAAAAAAAAATTGTACATGAATTTTTTTTTACAAAACTGAACCAATGGCATGTTTACAACAAAGAAATAGAACGATAATAATATGCTAAAAATTCTATTTTGTTTAATACACGCCAAAGGACCAGTTGTATGAAATTGTCAATCACATAGCATTTCACTGTTGTATGAGTGGATTGTGCAGGAACAATTAACATTAAACAAGGAGCAAACTCCTCAACACATCTTGGAAACCATTGAATTCAATAATAAATGAAACCTAACACCAACACTATTCCTTCCATTCACTTCTACCAAGAATTTCAGCACAAGCACAAGCTATTCCAAACTTCAAGTACAAGCTATTCAAAACTTCAAGTAAAATGAAAAATATGTTATATCAAATCATTCATATTTATAGTAACCATTCAAAGGATCATTTTGTCAATGAACCCTCTGACTGTACCCCTGCGGTAGAGAAAGGAAACCTCAAAATAGAGAAAGGAAACTTAGTAAAACTAGTCTATGTCACTATTTGTGAGTGTATAGTCATGATAAGTGCCTCTCAAACCTCTCCAAACATGTAAGATTGTCTTTAAATACTTTATTGATCTCTTCTAAACATTAACCAAATCAAACCTACATTTGAATCCACACACAATAACCCCAAAATGAAGGGTTTTGTATCCTTTAATGAATCTCAGTCACTAGCAATGCATGGACAGTCAAACCGGTAGTCTCCAAAGCATTCAATAAGTGACTAGATTGTATTTAATACATGCCAAAGGACCAATTATATGAAATTGTCAATCACATAGCATTTCACTATTGTATGAGTGGATTGTGCAGGAATAGTTAACATTAAACAAGGAGAAAACTCCTCAACACATCTTGGAAACCATTGAATTCAATAATAAATGAAACCTAACACCAACATTATTCCTTCCATTCACTTCTACCAAGAATAAAGCATTTAATCCATTCAACATTACATATAATCATTAGACAGTTACATTTTTTGACTGTGTACGTAGAGGAACAATCACGACCAAAATGATCAAAACTACTTTTAGGCTTGCACAAGCTATTCCAAACTTCAAGTAAAATGAGAAATATGCTATATCAAATCATTCATATTCATAGTAACCATTCAAAGGATCATTTTGTCAATGAACCCTCTGACTGTACCCCTATGGCAGAGAAAGGAAACCTCAAAATAGAGAAAGGAAACTTAGTAAAACCAGTCTATGTCATTGTTTGTGAGGGTATAGTCATGATAAGTTGCTCTTAAACCTCTCCAAACATGTAAGAATGTCTTTAAATACTTTATTGATCTTTTCTAAACATTAATGCATGGACAATCAAACCAGTAGTCTCCAAAGCATTCAATAAGTGAATATGAATGTTTGAAAACTTTCCTCTCAACTTCCCCAACCACTCCTAATTGGTTAGAGGGATTAGTTGAGTGTTTAGACACTAAAAATTCTTAAAAATACTTTATCTGATATAATGAATTATAATATCAACAAACATGAATCCAAACATTTAAAATAGTGAATCGATATCCTTGAGCACAAGCACCAATAACATCAAATAATGGAGATAAAGCATGGGCTAGGGCACAACACCAGTAGAATGCGGTCATTTTAGTGAGCATTCATGATCAAATAAAATGCAATGCATTTGAAATTTGCGGTTGAATATGATGCCAGAGGCTCGAAAGACATTGCCCATCAAAGATACCAATCAAAGATGAAGAAATCACATACCTTCTCTCACGCTTAGCTTGCACAAAGGAAGATTTGATAGCCAAATATTCCTTGTACCTTACGAAGAACATGCCATTGGTTCAATTTAGCATGTTATTATCATATCAGATAAAGTATGTTTAAGAATTGTTGGTAAGGATAGGAATAGTGGAGATTCTAGAAATATCCCTCTAACTGATTAGGAGTGGTTGGGGAAGTTGAGAGGAAAGTTTTCAAACATTCATATTCACTTATTGAATGCTTTGGAGACTACTAGTTTGACTTTCCATGCGTTACCAGTGACTGAGATTCACTAAAGGATACAAAACCCTTCATTTTGGGTACCATTGACAGTTATGATTCATGTGTACAATAGCCAACAACCAATTGTTCCAATCATGGTGTCCAATAATTATGTTAGAAAAAGCATCTACAAATCTCTTACACAACCATAATAGATTCAAACCATGAACCATAAGAACCTAACAATGGGACTAACAAAGATACAACCTAAACAAATCTTGATCATATTCCACCCTATTGTAAGGCCCAAGAAGTAACTCTATCTTAAAGCTACACATTCCTCTAAATGAAGCTCAAAAGTTAGGTAGCTGAAGCATAGCAATACTTGAATGAATATAGGAATAATTTGATGTACAATCATTTTCTAGCTTAGTTTGTGGGTTTTCCACATAATATTTTCCCTTTAACCACATTTATAGTTTGAGAAAATCAGAAAAAATTATTTTAGATTTATATTATCCTTTTGAACTAGCACACTGCCATCAAAATGCATAATCATTGGTCATATCAAGAAAATTCCTATTGATTAGTAGGATATCCTTATAAAAATTTGATGCATGGATTTCTTGTGAATTATCGACTGCTATGTATCCTGTAACTATGGAAGGAATAGTGTTGGTGTTAGGTTTCATTTATTATTGAATTCAATGGTTTCCAAGATGTGTTGAGGATTTTGCTCCTTGTTTAATGTTAATTGTTCCTGCACAATCCACTCATAAGATAGTGAAATGCTATGTGGAAGGTATGGTTGATAGTGTTCCTTGGGGGAAGGGGGATTGTGAAAGACTTGTTATCATTGTATTGTGTATTTCCAATATGTTTGGATGCAGGGCAGACCAAGAGAATGAAGGATCACTCACTGATTGCATGATAACCTAGTTTTGAAGGGTCATTGGTTGAGAGGACAGTCAAGGTCCGAATGATTGGGCCATTGGAGGACCCTAGTTCTTTGTATTAATTTCTATTCAAATTGGATGCATGGATTTCTTATGAATTATCAGCTGCTATGTATCCTGCAATTGCATCTATAAATTTGCATATACTTCTCTAGGGTTGTAAGCCACTTAGGGATCAAAATAGAGAAACTGAATAAAAATTGTTCTTTGTCCTATTTCCTTTTAACAAAGTCTCAACTATCAATGATACAATACATTTGATGCCCTAAGCTATCAATACAAATGGTGCCTGGCTAGAAGCTCACGGGCTGTCCATTTGATAACCATAGTCAACATTTCAAAAAAATCGATATCCTTGAGCACAAGCACCAATAACATCAAATAATGGAGTTAAAGCATGGGCTAGGGCACGACACTAGTAGAATGTGGTCATTTCAGTGACAACAATATACAATGGCATCATTAAACATATATGCCAGTAATATCAACAAACATGAATCCAAACATTTGAATACAGTGAATCGATATCCTTGAGCACAAGCACCAATAACATCAAATAATAGAGATAAAGCACTAGCTAGGGCATGACACCAGTAGAATGCGATCATTTCAGAGAGTATTCATGATCACATAAAATAAAATGCATACGAATATGATGCCAGAGGCTTTAAAGATGAAGAAATCACATACCTTATCCCGTGCTCAGCTTTCACTCCTTTTCTCCCGCTCCTTCTCCATCCAATCAAAATAAAAATGATGAGGTCATTGCATTTTTAATTTTTTATCTATACTCTGAATCTGTCAGAATTTCGATGATCAATTAAACACCCATCAAAATACTGACATCATCGAGGCCTATTACAAAAAAAAAATACCAAATTCGTAATAAAAAGTTACCAGTTGGAAACTTCTATCGAAATTTGGCCCCAAATGTAGTAGTGAATTTCAAGTGGTTTCCTTTTGTAAGTAACATTGAACATAGAAGATACTTTCTTGATTATTTTAATACTATGCAATTTATTTTTGCAATATTTACATCAAGATGATGTTGATCACAAAATAGGCCAAGCACACATTGAGTTTATTTTTAAGATATGTATTAGAAAATAAAATAAGATAATGTCATCTTAAAACAATTCAATAAAAAAAATATTTGAGGGATAGTATTTTCCTCAATATTTTTAAACTATTGGGAAAGAAGATCTAAATCATCAAGATATAATATTGATCATCCTTGTCCAATATTACTTTATCTTAATACAATTAATGTCCAAAATATATCTTGTACAAAGTCATTACCAAAGATATTGCAATATTTTTAAGGTCGAAAGCTTTGAGTATTTGAAATAAAAGGTATTTTAAAATTGTATCAAACAACATAAAGAAGTCTAGAAAGTAATAGTAAACATGCTCTTTCTAACCTTTACCTCTTTAATTGTGGAGGTAGATAAACTCGTGATCATTCAAATTATTATGTTGAATCCTTCTTACCTTTAGCTTTCACATTTCTAATTTTTACATAATTGAAAATATAAGAATTTAAATTTGTAGAAAAGAACTCTTCTATTAAATGCCTATATAATCAAGTTTAAATATTGGAAGTGTCAATCAAGAGAAAGTTAACTTTAAATATTTCCTTCTAGATCTTATTATCTATGAAAAAATCATGAGAAATAGGTCTAGGCTAACTCATACATAATATTGGTTAAGATCATATTATCTATGAAAACATCACGAGGAATAGGTCTAGATTAACTCATATGTAAGATTGGTTAAGGATATATTAAAGTTAAGCGGCATGATTTATCAAAATTTGGGATCAACAATTGCACATATATAATGATTTTGGTAGAAGTAATCATTAAAATTTTGAAGGAAATATTTATGAATGTTTGAAAGTTGAGAAATATAAATAGAATGTGAAAATATAGTTAAGAGATATTCCTATTTTTGTTGAGATAATATACTAACTCTAGTACAAGGTAGCATTGAATTAAAAGTAGGAAGCATTGTTCATCCCAACAAAAAGTGTACATTTATATCCAATGATTATGCTTAGCAAGGAAGATCCATAGTAAATGTGCCCACATTACAAGGAGCTCAACAAGATCACTCATAAAGAACCTCATAAATCTAATATTTCAACAATTTATTCATTAATTGGTGTGGTTCATCTATAGTAAAATGTGGAATGATTAACAATTCATATAAAATATTCTAAAGTTTTTAACTATTGATGGAAACACTTTTTTAAAGGGGATGGGAAACTTATAATATTAATATTCTATATTCTTAAGTGTAATAAGGATAAACACTTGTGACATTATTATCCTTTATATATTTATTTATTAATATTCATTGTTGTAATGACATAAGAATTTATAAAATGTCCTCAACATGAACTTGACAATTGGTTGCATGTTAAATTAATAATTAATAATTAATAATTATTATCTATAAGAAGGCAATCAATAGGGAGGTTACATTGAAAAGGTTGAGTTGGAATTATAAAGAATCTTCCCTATTTGGTGATTGTGACACAAACATTGACTACTGTTATGGAATGCTCAAACAAGGGAAAATGGTTCATTTGAAAATTATTACAAAATCTATGATTCATGATAGAGGTGTAAGATGTGTAAGAGATTTCACTTTCTGTTCTAGGTTTCTTGACCTTGACTATAAGAATGTTTAAATTTTTCTGTCTTATTAACTTTTGAGTTGAATAGCTTTGGATGTCAATTGGTCAATTATTGTTTTGAACTTTTTATATATTGAGTCATGGGATGGATGTTTGTAAGGTTATTTTATAGGAAATTTATGTTGTTGATTTACTATTAGAGGGATATTTGATTATATTTTTGTATACTCTTTGTTGAGATTAATAAAGGATTATTTCTCTTTGGTGGTAAAGTATTTTTCACAAGAATTTCTCAATGTAAATTTAGTGTTCATGTGGTTTGTATTTGTAATTTTTTTTAGACTACATGAATCAGGTATAGCTCCCCTTATAAATTGTAGTTTTCTAGGTAAATGTTTTAATGTGACCAGTGATGTTGGTGTGAGATGTCCTCTAGTACCATGTAGGCTAGGGGGAGATTGGACCTTGTGATCTTGTGCTTCATAACATGAAGCTCTCACCAATTGAGCTAGACCCTCAACCTAGTTTGTATCTATAATATTTATTTCTTCATTGATAAATTATTTTTATTAGATTAATAACATGTTTTATTACATCAAATAACTATTTTGGTATTTTTATTTATTTATTTTTTTATACCATGTTAATCAACATTTCTTTATACCTACAACCTAATATAAAAGGAGATGTGGGTATATGCACAAAGATGGGGGACCAAAAAGATGCCACTTTTCTTTTTGGTCCCCCATCAGGCATAGTGTGTATGCACTAAAGGGTGTGCGCCCTATGGTTTGGGTTGCCCAAGCCTTAGGCTTGGGCAATCCAAAACAAAGCGTGTGAGCCCTATAGGGTGCACACACTTTGAAAAACACTTTTTAGTATTTTCCAAAGTGTGTGCACCCTATAGTGTGCACAGGCTTTGAAAAAGGTCTATATATAAGCTTGATGTGGGTTGGAAAGCTTATTTTGCTTTCCTCAAACTTGTGTTTGCAGCTACAAAAGGCTTCCCAAGCACGCACACAATCTTGCTTAGGCTTGGAATCCAATTTTTTCCTTGATTCATCCATTAAATGGCTCCATGGTGTCATCAAGTTCGATCCAGAAGAAGAGGTAAGTCTTTTTACAACCCATGCCTCTTATTTGTTTTAAATTTTTAGTTTTGTAGCAATTTATTTTGTTTAAATTTGTGTGAAATGAAGATTTTAAAATCTAGTTTTTTCAATTGCCAAGAAGAAATAATCTCCCTCAACCAAACCCTCCACCAAACCCTCCATCTCCTCATGAAGAATAGAATAAAGAAACAAATGAAGAAAATGAACCTCAATTGCCTCCACCAATTGAGAAACCTCCTCATGGAACACAACCAAATTTGATGAACCAAATTGAAAGAGGGCAAAAGGAATTAGAATCTTTAATTACTAGGTTAAAAGATTCTGGTGGTACAAATCCCAGAAGGGAAAGACTTGCAAAATCATTGGAAGTAATCTTGACCCACGTAAGCTCGGTTAGTGGACAAATTAATTTATGGTGGGATAAAAGAGAAGAACAAAAATAATATTATGAAAATAAATTATCTTATGCGGACATAAAAAAGAAAAAAATCACAAAAGATGACATTTGCAAGCTATTTAATAAACTAGGGGATACAGGTACTCTTAGAAATACAACAAGGAGGTTCCCAATTCATTGGTGCTTAAATGAAGACATTAAAAATAATTTTTGAGAGAGATGGTGGATGGTCTTTGATTCGCCTCCTTGTAACAATCATGAGTTTCCTATATATTTCTTGAGGAAACTCTATTGTGAGTTTGTACTCAAAGAGGTGCCAAATTATTTTGACATTCTAGATTCTCAGGGTAGAGGAGGGGGGTCATCATTTGATTTATTGGGGGCACATCGTAAGCCTAACACACCTAGGGTTCCTATTGGCAAGCCACAGGTGGATCATGTTACTATTCCTTCTGTTGTGAAGGAAGATGTAGAGGCAGACACACTAGGCATGATTAGTGGTCTGACACAAAATCTCATTCAGTGTGCCACTCCTTTAGTTGAGGGTGACCATGGTCAATCCTTGAGGGGGCATATTTGTCAGTCATGTGGATCCTTGTGCACATTTGGCACTGGTGAGAAAGAGGAAGAGGATCTTGGAATGATGACTGATAGCTTTCTAAATATGACATTTGGCATTGACACATAGGTAAATATTTCCAAGTTTATTAAATTGCTTTGATCATATTTTATTTATAAAAGAATAACTAATTAATTTAGTATCTATTTATTATGATGAAAATTTAGGGCAAGAGTGCCAGTGGCGGTGGCAGTGGAAGTGGCATTGACCCTCATGTCCCCTTCTACACATCGTCGTCAATTCCACAAGTATGTATCAAATAAAACATTTTAATTAACATATTTGATTATTATGTAATTATATGAATAATTGTATGATAACTTATTGTGCATGTGCATTAGACGTTCACTAGTGGACCATCGACATTCATAACAAACAACGAAGGGCATCGTGCCACTTTCCTTGAGGTATCTTTATTTGCATGTTAATTTGATTTACTTGATTATATTTAATTAATAAATGAATGAATGACTAAATTACTAGACAAATTATGATCAAAATCCATAGGCACGATGATCGCATTCTTTCACCTGGCTTTGTGACGTCACTATTGAGTCCATAGGTATATATATAATAATGCATTATAATTAACATGTCAGTAGTACGTTCTTATATGAATGGTTATCTTATAATTTTCCATGTACATGTGCACTAGTTGAATGTTGGAGCTTCAACTTCGACACCACACACTGAAGGACGTGATGGAACCTTCACGGAGGTATCATTTACTCATTAGTAGGGTTGTAAAAAATATATGTAATCTTGATAATTGCATAATACTTTTTTTGTTTCATTTTCAGTTATTGACATCAGAGACTCCTCCTTTTGTTCGTGATACTTTGGATCATGGAGTAGCTGCAACAATAGCTAGTTCTGAAGCACTGACTGAGGTATGAAAGAGATCACTTAATTTTAATTGTTATTTTAATAGTTTGTATTGAATTTTATAATGATATTCATCTATGTATTTTAATTATTATTTTGATCATTTTTGTAGGGACTTATTACTCCAGATCGCCAGCATGCACCTTCAGTGGATGAACATAGTGACTATTTGCTAGCAGTAAGTGAATATTCAATTTTATGTCATTGTATAATTCAATTTTGATTTATATTAGTTATTGATACTTAAATGTTTTTTTATTAGCTCGAGCTACAGAAGAGTCTAGATTTGTTTTCTTCCCCTAGCAGGAAAGGACTAGATTAGGGATATGGATTGTATGCCTATATGGCATTAGTGGACATATGTTTTGTATATTGTATAAGTGATACGTTGTACATCCATTTGGCTTTGAGGAAGCCAATTTAACTATATTGAATATACTCAATGTATGACATTATTGGACATATATATTTGGCTTCATGCCCTACGAATATTATTTTTTTAATGTTTTAGGTATGCAATTCATGTGTTTGGTTTATTGATGTATACTAATTTATGTTTATGTGGATGTCTTATGCTTTGTAAATTTCCCATGCCTTATAGTTATGCTTGTATGTTTATCGATGTATGTTTAACTTGCTGACTGTGCTACAAATGTCAGTCACTGTCCTCAATAACAGTCAATTCCTTAACTGTAATAATAAAAAAAGTAATGAAATGAATGTAGAAATGTATAAATATAATATAAGGAAATATTTCTACATCACAACCTATCCAAGATCACGTGGAATCAAACATTTATATTCATTGGTGTGTTCCCTGTTCCACAGGACAGTCACAATATAAAGACATGACCTCAAATAGGTGAGGCATCATATGGCAAGGTTGTTGTCTATTGACCCCAATACCAGGCCTATTTTGATCTTTGGGTACCCTAATGTTTTCAAGAGTTCTTTTATTAATAAGATTACTATGATGGATGTGTATGTGCAACCTTATGCTTTTACAAACTAACTTCTAATTGTCCCCTAACTGACTGATTGTTAATGACAAACACTAGAATACATATTTGCACTCATCCTACTACTCACCCTAGAGTGGTCAGCGGCGTTCAAACAATTGTGTGTGCCAAAAAAGGTTGTCAATAGCATTTATCTGGCCATTCAAAGTTGTTGGAACAAATGGTTCGATGCTGCGATCGACGGTTTGAAAGATACGCAATGTTGGTCGTTTGAATTGAGGACCACTATGAGTTCTGACATTGAACGAGAATGTGTTGCCAAATATAAAGGAACTTGAATATCTAAAAACCAAGATAGGCTATTGTAGGCCTTAGCAACACGGTCCCATAGCACTTGACGGATTGATGCTACCTTGCATGAGATGTGAGATATGACCCAGCAAAGATCATTGATTTCATGCTTAAGGGACCTTGAGGGACACTTCGGCCCAGAGTCATCGATGGGGTTCAAACAACTATGTGTGCCAAACGAGGTTTCCCCTAGTGTTTACCTAACCATTCAGAGTTGTTGGAATAGACAGTTCCATGCTACGACCGATGGTTGGAAAGATATGCAACATTGACCATTTGAACTAAGGAACACTATGAGTTCTGACATCGATTGAGAATGTGTTTCCAAATATAAATGAACTTGAATCTCTAAAAATTGAGAAAGGCTATTGTAGGCCTCGGTAACATGGTCTCGTAGCACCTGATGGATTGATGCTACCTTGCACGAGCTCTACGATATGACCCCACAAAGATCACTGATTTCATGCTTAAGGGACCTTGAGGGACACTTCAGTTCAGAGTCATCGATGAGGTTTCCCCTAGTGTTTACCCGACCATTTGGAGCTATTGGAATATAGGGTTCCATGCTATGACCGATGGCTAGAAAGATATGCAACATTGGTCATTTGAACAGAGGAACACTATGAGTTCTAACATCGACTAAGAATGTGTTTCCAAATATAAACAAACTTGAATCTTTGAAAATTGAGACAAGCTATTGTAGGTCTCGGCAACATGGACCCATAGCACCTGACGGATTGATACTACCTCACATGAGCTCTGAGATATGACCCTGCAAAGATCACTAATTTCATGCGTAAGGGACCTTAAGGGACACTTCAGCCCAGAGTTGTTGATGGGGTTTGAATAACTGTGTGTGCTGAACAAGGTTTCCCCTAGTGTTTACTCGACCATTCGGAGCTACTAGAAAAGATAGTTCCATGCTACAACATACAGTTGGAAAGATATGCAACATTGGCCATTTGAACTGAGGAACACTGTGAGTCTGACATCAATCGAGAATGTGTTTTCAAATATAAACAAACTTGAATCTCTGAAAACTGAGATAGGCTATTGTAGGCCTTGGCAACACGGTCCCATAGCACTTGATGGGTCAATGCTACCTCACACAAGCTTCAAGAAATGACCCCGCAAAGATCACTGATTTCATGCTTAAGTAACATTGAGGGACACTTTGACACAGAGTTATCGGTGGGGATCGAATGACAGTGTTTGGTGAACAAGGTTGCCACTAGCATTTACCTGACCATTCAGAGCTATTGGAATAGATGGTTCCATGCTACGACCAATGGTTGGAAAGCTACGCAACATTGGTCATTTTAACTGAGGAACACTGTGAGTTCTGACATCGACTAAGAATGTGTTGCCAAATATTAAAAAAACTTGAATCTTTGAAAACTGAGACAAGATTTGTTAGGCCCCAACAACACGGTCCTATAGCACCAGACAGATCGATGCTACCTTGCACGAGCTCCAATATATGACCCCACAAAGATCATTGATTTCATGCTTAAGGGACCTTGAGGGACACTTCAGCCTGGAGTCATCAGTGGGGATCGAACGATTGTGTGTGGCAAACGAGGTTGCCATTAGCCTTTACCTAGCCATTTGGAGCTATTAGAACATACGGTTTGATACTAGGACCGATGGTTGGAAGGATACACAACATTGACCATTTGAACTGAGGAACACTTTGAAATCTGACATCGACCGAGAATGTGTTGCCGATTTTTAAAAAACTTGAATCTTTGAAAACTGAGATAGGTTATTGTAGGCCCTGACAACACAGTCTCATAGCAACTAACAAATTGATGCTACCTTGCACGAGCTCCAAGATATGACCCTACAAAGATTGATGATTTCATGCTTAAGTGACCTTGAGGGACACTTCAGCCTAGAGTAGTTGGCAGGGATCGAACGATTATGCGTGGTGAATGAGGTTGCCACTAGCATTTACCTAGCCATTTAGATTTTTTGGAACAAATGGATCGATGCTAAAATCAATAGTTGGAAGGATACGCAATGTTGGTCATTTGAACTGAGGAACACTTTAAGTCCTGACATCGACCGAGAGTGTGTTGCTGATTTTAAACGAACTTGAATCTCTAAAAAATGAGATAGGTTATTGTAGGCCCTAGAAACATGGTCCCGTAGTAATTGATGAATGGATGCTATCTCACATGAGCTCCAAGATATGACCCCACAAAGATCACTAATTTCATGCTTAAGTGACCTTGAGGGACACTTCAGCTCGGAGTCATTGGCAGGGATCGAACGACTATGCATGGTGAACGAGGTTGCCACTAGCATTTACCTAGCCATTCAGAGCTGTTGGAACATAGGGTTCATTGCTACAACCGATGGTGTGAAGGATATGCAACATTGGCCATTTGAACTAAGGAACACTGTGAGTTCTAACATCGACTGAGAATGTGTTGCCAAATTTAAACTAACTTGAATATCTAAAAACTGAGCCAGGCTTTTGTAGGCCTCGACAACATGGTCCTATAGCACCTTACAGATTGATGCTACCTTGCATGAGCTCTAATATATGACCCCACAAAGATCACTAACTTCATGTTTAAGGGACCTTGAGGGACACTTCGGCCCGGAGTCGTCAGCGGCGATCGAATGATTGTGCATGGTGAATGAGGTTGCCACTAGCATTTACCCAGCCATTCAGAGATGTTGAAATAGATGGATCAATGCTATGATTGACAGTCGAAAGGATATGAAATGTTGGTCATTTGAACTAAGGAACACTGTGAGTTCTGACATCGACCGACAATGTTTTGTTACATGTTTTTTAATAACAGTGTTTAGATCATTCTTAAGGTAATGTTGCTTATTTTATGTGAAAATTTGTTCTACAAACAACACCGAACACATTTGTAGATAAACTCAAATTACAATCACATTTGGACAATCTCACTGATTGAGCTCCTCATTCTTTTACAAGTCATTCATATAACAGAATATGAATATATATATATATATATATATATATATATATATATATATATATATATATATATATATTCAATTGAGAGAATCAAAACAAGGATAACCAATTCATTACAATATTAATCAGTAAGGAGCAAGGCAAACTTAAATAATATCACAATAGGCATTAGAAATCCAAATTCTAATTAGGATTTTTAAGCAAAGTGAGTAAGGTCCTGGATAGGGACATTACAAATCCACATATTGTTCAATAAATACCTCCAAGAACCCACATACATGGGAGTAGGTTTGAAGTAAGATTAAGATTGTTTATCGGTTCAAAAATATTACTTTGTTGTACTTTTGATTAACATCCAATGATTGGATGTGAAATTCACAAATTTGATTATATTACCACTGGTTCTATTTCAAATTCTAGAAAAAATGGATATTTGACATATGTTCATAAATTTCAGTCAACACCATTTTAAAATAACACATCAGTTTATTTTTACACATTGAGAATATCATCAATAGGAATTGAACTAAAATTGACATAGGTCATAGGAAATAAATGCCCCAGCTATTTGATGTCTTCTACATTTTGTCTCTTATTACAATCAAGAGAAGAATATTACTCTCCAAATGGTTTTGGACAGTAACATTTGTACTTCCTCTTCACAAATATTTCTTCCCTCATCTTGCTGCCTATTGATACTAACAAAGTGAATCTAGGCATTTCTGCCATGTGATGGGAGAAAAATAGTTTCCTAATTGATATGTGTCTAAATAATACATGCAAGAACCTTTTCTTTGATATTGCTCACTAACCCTTTACAATAGAAAATGTTTACAAAAACTAGCATGTACTTGCATGAGGACATTATATATTACAAAAATCCCGCACAGAAGCAGCTGGCAAGCCGCTCAAAAAGTAGTTACATTTGTCAGTGGAGAAGATACACCCATGGGATCTGCAATAAATTTATGCTCACTGGAATTTCCATTTCTCTTCAATTGGGATACTCTTTCCAAAATTGCATCTACCCTTTTACCAATTTGGGAAATCAATGGGTCTATTTGTGGACCTCCAAGGAGTTGGTCACCTAAATGAGAACCTTGAGAGGAATTAGGAACTTCTCTATGAAAGAGATCCATGCCTTGAGAAGCTCTCAACTTGTCAGCTGAATTAAAACCTTGGACCATAGATGGTTGCCCTTTGTTGTAAAATGAGGAGGGAGACTACCTTGCCAAAGGTGGCAATGAACTTACATATGAGGGATAATTCCCAACATGAGTAACCTGGTTTCCCAAGTCCCATAAATGCAAGGCCATTGGCGAATAGGCATTTATAATAGAAATATTTGTGGTGCTAGAATGAATGCATGACCAAATTCTTTGTCTGCTAATGAACCAATTTGAGGCTTCATTTCACATTGCTCTGTGGATAATTCCATAGCACTTGTTACTTCTCTATCTGAATTTTTTGTGTCAATGTACATGTGCACTGAAGAGATTCTTTCATTACTTGAGCTACTAGTAGATGGTGAGTACTCATTATCATCATCTGATATAGGCTCACATGCATATCTTACTTCTTTCCTTTGCTGCTTTCCCCTTCCTAGCTCTTCCTCCTTATCTGTAACTTCTATCATGAGTCCAAGAAGCTCTTCCCACTCTTTCCCATTAACTGTGGGCTTTGTCTCTTCATCCTAAGTAATTGGCATACCTTGGATGGCACCAAGATAACCATTTTCTTATGAAATGTCCCTTTCTCTCACATTAATCTCTCTATTAAGAATATTTTCTATATCTTCATTTGTATATTGAATAGATGTAGCTGCAATCCCATGTTCATCAAGAATATTCCTTGCACCGTTGAGTAATATATCATGCAATTCCTTAATAGTTTCATTCTTAACATAATTCATAACTAGATTTTCCATAGCCAATTTTCTTCTTGATTGTTGCAATATTTTCTCCTCAACTGAACGTTTTGTAATCAGTTGATATACAATCACAATTTTCTCTTGGCCAATCCTGTGGGCTCACAATTGAGCCTGTAGATCCACAAAAGGGTTGAAATCTAGATCTGGTGGAAGAGTAGTATTAGCAAGAAGTCATTCACTAACATCTCATCTTTATAACAACTAAATTTGGATTCACTAGAAGCATTAGTTCTAAAAAAAAATAGTAAAACATACCATATATAATGACTATGTCAGCACTCGACTGCATCATATAATAAGTTGAAATTAGATAATCATAAAACACTTTGTAAAGTATAGCCTACATATCATATACAACCACATCAAATGAGTTCAAATTAATATTTAGAATCTTGGACTGCATCAAGAAAGACATACCAAATTGATCCCAAGGCCACCAACCCGAGTTGAAATAAGAAAAGTAAATATGGTGCTGCCTGTGCTATTAAAGTTCTTGATTCGTTGTTGTCTTTCAGATGTTGAAGTTTTCCCATCAATTCTAAAATCAAGAATAGAGATAAAAAAATTATTAATGATAAGAAGAAATAACATAAAAGAACCAATATACTATGCTATAACAAAAGGAAAGGTTTTTAAAACCATTAGAAATTTTGCGAAAAAAGAACAAGTACTATGAATTAACAAAAAATTCACAAAAATTGCACAGAAGACAGATCAATTTCTAGTCTTAATGAAATAGTGGACTTGCTAAGTCATTTTCTGACACAAAATAGTGGATTCACTTTAAATTTTCTATTTATTTCTTGGCACTATGGCTTCCAGTCATCTAACATGTTTTACTATAGTGTACCTAGAGATTTCTACAACAACGATTTGGATCCATGGTGTTGCAGGATTATTTATGAATCTACAATCATATGATATATCCCCAATCCATGCCTTGATGAGGGTTAGGGACATTTTATGCTTAGGACCTTTTTGGTCAAGAAAGCTTTGACCAGGATAGGAACATGAACTAAAATCTTCTTTATCCTCTCCACAAGAAGCTTCCTTATATCATCATTACAAGCTCCACTTGTCAAGGGAACAAACAAAGTGTTCAAACTTCAAAGAGATAAAATGAAGCTGTTTAGAAGGTAGTGTAAGAATTTGTATTGAATTATCATTGCAAATGGAAGTCATTTGTTGGTCCAGCTAAAAAGTCCACCTTTTTTTTGTTTAGCATGGTGTCCCAAAGTATCTAGGAACATCTTTCTTGAAAATATACGCATGGGTAAGTTTCTATTAATTCACCATCCTTCAAGACAAAGATGTCAAGAACATCTTTTTTTGCATCATGTACAAAATCTTTGTAATTGCTCCATAACTGATACCACATAGGATCTTCACTTTTAGCATCTTTTATTAGTTAATTTAAGCTTTCCTCCATAGGAATGAAAAGGCATGGAGAGACAAGCCAACTATTAGTCATTGTGTTGAAAAAGTAATTCTTGACCATGCCAATGATGGGAGTCATTTCAATCTTATTTTCAAACTCAGCACCCCATTTGTATCCAGAAAGAATAATATTTTTTTTCAAAGTCTTTGTAATTTCTCTGTTGCTAGTAGCTAATTGCTTATTCACTTATTTTTTGCTTCCTCAATTGGTCAAAATGTGTATGGATGCATGGCATCACACTGTCACCATTCTTGTCTGGAAATAAAAGTCTCTGACCATGCAACGGATGGTCACTGTGAAGTTGGATGTTGTGGGAAAACTCATGCAACATCATATTTTTTGAGAGCTCAATTTAAGGGAAAAGAAGACTGTTTATTTTAGTTTTACATAGGGCGAGTGCGCTATAGCGCATACACCCTATGTAAAACTAAAAAAATTTATGCATACTCTTCAATAGGGAATGTGCGTTGTAGGGTACGTGCCCTATGCAAAACAAGAAAGAGAGAGAGAGAGAGAGAGAGAATGATAAGAGAGACGAGATAAGGGGGAGAGAGAGGGTGATGAGAGAGAGAGAGGGTGATATGTGAGAGAGAGAGAGGGTCTTGTCACCCTCTTTCATTTCCCTCTCTCAGTCTCTCTCATGCTCTCTCCCACCTTCCCGCTCTCTCTCTCTCTCTCTCTCTCTCTCTCTTCCTCTCTCATCCCCCCCACCTTCTCAATCTTTCTCTTTCACTCAAGGGTTTTCCAGATGTTACATAGGGTGTGCGTGCTATAGGGCATGTGCGCTATAGCATGTGTGCACTATAGCACATGCACCCTATGCAAGTCATATAGTTGCATAGGGCGCACGCACTATAGTGCACAAACCCTATAGCATGCATGCCCTATGTAACACATTGGAATCCACCAAGCTTAAGGCTTGGATTTTCCTTGGAGATCCAACCCAAAGGCTTGGAGGATACAAATAGGCCTAAGATGTGTTTTCCAGCAAACCTAGAAAAAAACATCTTTTTTTGTGTGCTCCTCATCAGGTTTACTCATGGTTCAATAAGTTAAAATCAGATGACGTGATATTGTAGATCTCTTTGTTATCTATCTAAGCATATTATTTATTTTGAATTCTTATTATGTTAAGCTTTTCGTCTCTAATTTCTTTTGTGTGTATGTCCAATTTTTGTCAAAAACCAATGTGTAGTATTTTGGGCATAGATTTTGGCTTGTTCATCAAATTTTGCAACAAGTTACATTTTTAGAAACTAGACTCCATTCTACACACTTTTAAAAAAAGAAAATTTGGTTTTTGATTAGTTTTAAATGATTTCTAGTGGGAGCACACAAAAATTTCACATTTTTAGGATGTATGCACTTCATAAATTCATAAAAAATTATACATTCATCAAAAAATTAGCAAAAAAATCTAGGATAAACTACGTGGTGTTAGCTAACTTCTCATTGGAGTGATTAAAAAAATTCAAAAAAAAAGTTAACATTTTAGGGGGAGCACACCATACGCTATGTTATGTTTATTCACAAAAAAAAGGACCACTTTTTGTGCTCCCCCTTTTTGAGAGCCTTAATCTGCACCATTTTCAAAATAAATTAGTAGTTTAGGAACTAGATTTAGAGTATTACAACTCTTGTTCTTGTCACATCTTAAAATTTTGAGTCTAACTATCTTCAATTTCTTGTTGAAGTTTAGAGTTTTCTGATTTCAGAAAAAAAGTGGCATCTTATAGCCCCTTTTTGGTCCCCCATCTTTGTGTACTTACCCATCATGTCTTTCTTGTAGTATTATAAGATTTTTATGCTCATATGGAGATTATTCTATTTAGTGGTTTTTCTATTTGAGTGTTTTTAAAAATCCATGACAAGAATATCTTGTTCAAAGGTTAATAATTTTAATGTCTTTAGGTATGAGATGTAGAAACTAAAAAATAAGGACTTCTTGGAGGAAAGACATCTATGCAGTGATGCGATAGATAAATAAAATCTTGTTAGATGATCAAATGGAGACTAAAGTGATTGCTAATAAGGATTATGTAATAATGTCTATTCTTTATAATTATATCCTTATTGTGTTGTCCTAAAAAGTTAGCACCCATAATTGCATAATTTAATAGGACTTATTAGACCCCATTTTGGTGATTTTGAGGTCTAAATGTCTGTTATTGTTGATTTTCAGATCGCTGCAAATGTAATAGAATTGTCGTAAAAGTATGTCCTTTCCAAATGCATCGATCTCTTGTATATATACATGGTAAAGACAAGAAGAGACATGTCCCTTCATGGGACATGTCTATTCATTAATCTAATTTATGAATTTAACTATATAATCATTATAAGAATAAATAAAATATTAACTTCATATATATATATATATATATGTATATTAATATAAATAATATCAATTATTAAATATATTAATATATATATCTATGTATATATAATTAATCAATTATCATAATAATTATATAATCAGTTTTATTTATCTAACCAATGCTACATACATCAACACTCCCTCTTAGCTAGGGAAGATAAAATCATATATCACATTTCTTGTGATAAGAAATCTCACATATCTTGTGAACACAGATATCACATAACACGTGATGATAAGTATCAATAAACTCATGAGATGAGGAATCACCTAACATGTGATACCCATTTTACATATCACCTAACATGTGATATGAGGAATCACTTGACATGTGATACCCAATTA
Source organism: Chamaecyparis obtusa (assembly GCA_027943335.1). NCBI lineage: Eukaryota > Viridiplantae > Streptophyta > Pinopsida > Cupressales > Cupressaceae > Chamaecyparis > Chamaecyparis obtusa. Next base: position 53,314 of record BSBK01000166.1, read on the forward strand.
TACATATCACCTAACATGTGATATGAGGAATCACCTGACATGTGGTACCTAGTTTTACTTACCACCTAACATGTGATATGAGGAATCACCTGACATGTGATACCCAATTTTACATACCACCTAACATGTGATATGAGGAATCACCTGGCATGTGATACCTGGTTTTACATATCACCTAACATGTGATATGATGAATCACTTGACATGTGATACCCAATTTTACATATCACCTAACATGTGATATTAGGAATCACCTGACATGTGATACCCAATTTTACATATCACCTAACATGTGATATGAGGAATCACCTGACATGTGATACCTAATTTTCATACCACCTTGATATGAGGAATCACCTTAGATCATGATACCTAATTTTCATACCACCTTGATATGAGGAATCACCTTAGATCATGATACCTAATTTTCATATCACCTTGATATGAGGAATTGCCTTAGTAAATAAGAATATAGTAAATAAGAACATTACATTCCATTTTCATATCATCATGATACAAAGATATAGTAAATAAGAACATTACATTCCATTTACATATAACCCTATTATGGTATGTGCACAGACATATAACTATCTACCATAACGAATCTTTATTACAATATCATCACCTCAAAACATCAAATACAAGTGTTCATTGTCAAAAAGTCGTCACCTTTCTCTAATGTTCACAGGAGGGCCCATAAGTCTTAGAGTCACACACATGAAATCCACCTTGACTCATTTCGGAGGGTGGAGCCATCATGATTCATCCCAAAGGGTGAAACAAGGGCTTTCACCTTAGACTTCTCTCTCAAAGAGAAGAATTCAATAACATACAAGATAGTAGATCAAATATATTGATACTTCTTTTCATCTAAGGCTTCATTCTCCAACATACCAAGTTTGTCTCAAAGGTACACAACCTTCCCTCTAGCAAGAAACTTGATAATAATATCAACCATATGTTCTATAGTGATAATGTAACTTGAATAATATACATATGCATTATATCTCTTATATAGTTTGCATCACTCTAGGTGAACCCCAAGTTATGTAGGAGATAGCATAAACCCTTGAAGTTCACCTCCTCATCCAAGGTTGTTTTAGATGAACTATCATACTCCCCCTAAATCTAATATCAACCTTATGTGAGTAAGTTGTGTATTTGTTCTTTAGTATGCAATAAGCTCTTTTCTTGAATGCCCAACCATCTATCTAGGAATATCATGACCTAGATATCTGCATAAAAGCCTTTTATCTCACATATATGGAGCTAAATCATTTGAATCAAAATTATTTTTCCTTTTATAGTTTCTTGGTCACTAGGGAAACCATCTCGATATGGTTTACTCCCTCTAAATCAATATGGACAAGATCCTTGGAAATCAAATAAGGTAGATCCTCTAGATGTTGTACTGACTCCCTCTGAAGCTTTGAGTACTAACATAAACATTTAACCTTCTCATCCAAGGTTGTCTCTAAAGTGTCAAACTCCCTCTGTATCTGATATCAATCTTCTTTTCCTGCAAGAGCATCCCTGGAAAATATCAAGGCAAATAGCTCTTATAGGACGTATAGAAATACAAATAAGAGATTAACTACAAAAAAAAATGGTACTCAAGAAAGAATACTTATCTAAAAACTGCTCATCAACATTCTTCTTAATGTAATTTTCTTCTTTCTTCCTTCTGAGTATTGGTCTTCTTCCAAGCTCCAATTTGGTCCTTTCATCCAATCAAGGATCCCAAAACAATTTAGTTATTTGATACAAATACAAGTGTTTTGTAATTTATCATCACTTATCACAATAACATCTCCTGCTATTGCTGAAGTAATGTCTTCCTCATATTCATCAATTATGCGGAAATAATATATCCAATCAAGGGTGAAGGGATGAAACATTTCCTTTCACAAATTTCTACTTACTCATATATACTTCCCTTAATTCTAATCACATTCTAATTTGGATGGTGTAAGTCATTTCTTCACAAGTTTGATCACAATTTGATGTGTAATGTACATCTTTACAAATTTGATTAAAATCTCAGAATGCCTCGGGATATATTTCATCTTTTAGGATGTCATTGAATCTACATATTATTATTTATAAGGAATTCCATGTATTCCTTACAAACAACAATATGAATTCTTCAATATGAATCTAAATAGTACTCCATATCTTATTATTATTTGTTCACACAATATGAAGAATACTCTCAGGCATGACACATGGACTTTTTATCTATGAGATGTATATGGTGTTTTCTTATTGTTTCACTCTTCATATGAATTATGCCAATGATTACCTTATTCCTATCTAATATAATCTTATGGGAGTCTGATGGAATGATGGTGTAGTATATCTAGATTCACTTCATCAATCTGGCTGATTTTTCATATTCTTCCATTAGGCATCCCTCACCCAATCATTTCTCAACTTGAGCTAGTTCACAAAGGAAATGAAATAGAAATAAAAAATTCATCTTGAGATATATATATGAGTACACTCCACTCCTTGGTAGAGTATTGGTCAATGGCATCACTCTCTTTTTTCAATGACTGGTGTATGGTCTTCAATCGACATTCAGATGACCTCCAACTTCTGAAAAACCCTTTTATTCCATAGTATAAAGGATTATAAATTAGTATATATGTTCATCGCATCATATTATTGCTGGACCAACATATATTTTGGTATTACTAGATGTGATTTCACAAATAATATGTCTTAGTTCATAGTTAATAATTGTTAAAATAATAACAAAATAAAGAGAGATAGGAAATTGTTTAATGCAATGAGCAAGGAGTAAGAAGATTTACCATGAATTAACACAAAACTAGGAGCATTCACCAAAGAGAAAAGCAACAAAGGAGACAATATTTTGAAGGGGGAAAAGCATTAAAAAACCCCTATGATATAATGAATGTGGCAAAAATGCCTAAGAATGAGAGAGAGAGAGAGAGAGAGAGAGAGAGAGAGAGTAAGAGCTTAGCTCATACAATAATGTTCAAGAAGAAGAATTATCTCATCAAGAGAGAAGGAGAGCCATATCTTTAATAGAGATGTGAGGAAGGAGTTACATTGTAACTCCCATTTCTATGTATGCTACATTTCACTAGTGTGTGAGACAAGTGTAGGATTCCTCATGAGGAATATCTATTTTTCTTAATAAAGGAATTACAAATATGACATGTCCTCCCACTTGGACTAGAGGACAAATACAATAGGATACCTTGGTTTATCCTTTAAATACATAATTTACCAAGGAAAGATTAAATTCTAACATCCCCCTTTAATCTTTACTTGGGGTAATTACATCAAGGGGTATCAAACCCAAATTGTTACAATGAAATTGAAATTTTTCTCTAGAAAGAGGTTTTGTCAAAATATCTGCAACTTGATCTTCACCTTTGCAATGGAGGAGGGAAACTTTCTTTTCTGCAAATTGCTCTCTAATGAAGTGGTGGTGGAGAGAAATGTGCTTTGACTTTGCATGGTAAACTGGATTCTTTTCCAAGGCTATGGCACTTTGATTGTCACAATACAATGGTGTAGGATCTTGTTGAGGCAGACCCAAATCTTCAAGTATTCTTCTAAGCCATAGAGCTTCTTTAGAGGTATGAGTACAACTTTTATATTCAGCTTCGATAGAACATAGAGACACAGATTGTTCTTTTTTACTTTTCTAAGATATAGAACTTGAACCAAGAGAAAAACAATACCCAAAAGTAGATTTCCCATCATTGGGGTCTCCACCTAGATCTGAATCAGTAAAACCTTTTAAAGAAAATTCAGAATTTGTATCATAAAATAATCCTAAGTTAATAGTACCTTTAATGTAACGTAATATTCTTTTAGCAATTTTGAAGTGAGTTTGTTGAGGTTTGGACATGAATCTTGAAACTAAACCAACACTAAAAGATAAATCAGGTCTAGTGAGGGTTAGATAAATTAAACTACCTACAAGTTCTCTATAAGGAGTAGCATCTATGAATGGAGATTGCATATCTATCATTAACTTAGTTCCTAAATCACATGGAATTGAAACATGATTAGCATCATTCATATGAAATCTATCTAGAAGATCTTTAGCATATTTACTTTGAGAGATAAAAATACCCTTAGGGGTTTGCCAAATTTGCATTCCTAAGAAATAATGTAAAAAATCCTAAATCTGTCATTTGAAATTTTTGGTTGAGTTGGAACTTAATATCTGAAATTAAATGGTTAGAACTAGAAGTAAGAATCAAATCATCAACATACAAAATGATAATAATAATGTCATCTTCACTATGCTTGATATACAAGTTAGGATCATTTTTACTTCTTTCAAAACCCTGAGAAATAAAGAAAGCATTAATTTTGGAATACCACTCTCTAGGAGATTGTTTTAAACCATAGATAGATTTATTTAGTTTTCATACTAGATGTTCATGACCTTCTTTAATAAAACCGGGAGGTTGAGACATATAGATTTCTTCATGTAAATCACCATTTAAAAAGGCACTTTTAACATCCATTTGGTGAATAGGCCAATTCATTTTTGCAGCTAAAGCAAGAACAACTTTAATGGTAGGCATTTTTGCAACAGGAGCAAAGGTTTCATTATAGTCTATTCCTTCAACTTGAGAAAAACCTCTTGCTACCAACTATCATTATTTGCATTCAACTTAGTTTTTTATAACCATTTACATGAAACTAGATTTTTTCCATGAGGTAAAGTAACTAAATCCCAAGTATTATTAGAAATTAAACTATCATATTCCTCTTGCATAGAAATTTTCTAGTGAGGTTGATTTTTAGCTTGAGAAAAATTTTGAGGATCATTATAATTAGAGAGAGAAGTCATAAGATCATAATTGCAATAGTTTATCCTTCTAGGTTTAAGCCCACCCATTCTAGAAATGTAATCATCACCTTCATTAAGTAAATATTTAAACCATTTAGGATTTCTCCTAGAATTAATAAAAATATTACTAGGAGGAGTAAACAGATTATTACCATCATCATCATCATCACTGCTACTACTAGAAGGAACAAAATCATTAGGAGTATCATTACTATATTTATGTTCATCATTATCCTTTTGAAGAGTATTAGTATTATCCTTAGTGTTAGGAGAAGAAACAAAAGGAACATAAACATTAGGAGTAGAAATGTGAGGAATAGGGTTGAGAGATGGAGGTTGGTCCTCCACAAGAATTATGTTGTTGTGACTAAAATTAGAATCTAAAATTTGAGAACAGTCATGGATACCATTTTCAGCAATGCAAACATCTCGAGCTATTCGAACTTTATTAGTAAGAGGATCATAAAATCTATAACCTTTAGTGTTCTCAAAATAGCCAACAAATATATGAGGTGAGGATTTAGGATCTAACTTTTTCCTTTTATGTTTAGGTGTGTGAACATAAGTAGTGGAGCCAAAAATCCATAAATGAGACAAACTGAGTTTTCTTCTTGACCAAGCTTCTTCAGGAGTTTTATTTGGTAGGGCCTTAGTAGGAGTTCTATTAATAATATAGGTGGCACATGCCATGGCTTCAGCCAAAAATTTATAATCCATATTTCTAGCATGTAAAAAACATCTACCCATTTCTACTATTGTTCTATGCTTCCGTTATGCCACACCATTTTGTTCTAGTGTATAAGGAACGGTAAGATCATGTTTGATACCAAAAGATCTTAAGTAAGAATGGAAAGCATGATTAACATATTCAGTACCATTATCAGTCCTAAGAATTTGAATTTTACAACCACTTTGTCTTTCCACAAAAACATGAAATTCAGCAAAAATATCAAGGACTTGATCTTTACTATGTAAGAAATAAATCCAAGTTCTACAAGAATAATCATCAACAAAAGTTAAAGCATATTTAGAGCCTGAAATAGAAGTATTTTCCATAGGACCTAAAAGATCACTATGAATGAGAACTAACTTATTATTAGCTCTCCAAGATGATTTATGGGGAAAAGATTCTCTATGCATCTTACCACTCATACATCCATTGCAATCAAACTTAGGAGTAAACTTAGGTAGCCCATCTACCATATTTTCTTTTTGCATTAATGAGATATAATTAGAATTTAAATGTCCTAGCCTCTCATGCCAAATGTGAAAATCAACAGTAGTAAGTAATGAATATCTAGGAGAGGCAAATTGATAAAATTTAAAGAGATTATCATCATCCAATTTAGCATTAGCAACTATCTGATCAGTATTGGGATCAATGATATGGAAAATATTTTTATGAAACTCAACCTTATAATCTTGACATAATTGCGGAATAGAAATAAGGTTAGCTTTCAAATCAGGAACATAAAGTACATCATGTAATTTACCATTTGGAATAGAAACATTACCAGTTCCTTCAACTTGACAGCAATAATTATCAGCTAAAGAAACGGGAATATTCATAGAATTAGGTCACAAAGAATCAAAGACTTCCTTATGAGATGTAACATGTTGAGATGCACCACTATCAATAATCCATTCAAGTGGTTTAGAAGCATTAAAATAGACAGTAAAAGCAGAATGAGATTGATTTCCATTAGATTTTCCATTTGAGTAGTTTTGAGAATTAGGTTGATCAACCTTTTGTTTCTTAAAACAGTTGTGTATTGAGTGACCATCTTTACCGCAATAGGTACAATGTGGCCTATTTGAATGATTACTATTATGATAGTTATTGGAAGGCCTAGAATTATAATGATCATTAAATTGTTGGCCTGAGTTATTATTTGAATTATTAGTATCGTTTGATCTTTGATAATTTTGGTTATTTTGATTAGTGTTAGAAGATCTATTGTTATTGTGACTTTGAGAGACATAGGCATGTTCATGAGTTTTAATTATACTAAATTGAATCAATTTTGCTTCCTCTTGATTCAACATATTTTGAAAGATGACATAAGTTAATTGAGATGCTAAAGAAGGAATAGCTAACTGAGAGTAAATATTTGTAATAAATTGTTGGAACTGTCTAGGCAAACATTTATGAATAATTATGTGGATTATCCTTAAATCAGAGAGAGGAACTTGTAAACCAGTTAGTAAAACTTTAATTGAATCAAACTTGAGCAAGAAATCATCAACAGAGTTGAAGTCGGTATACCTAAGGTCTTCAAGTTGGTCTTGAAGCTAGATTTTTTGAGTCTCATCTGCACTATCATAGGTATTTTTCAAGATGTCCCAAGCTTGATGGGCTTCTTTACAAGTAGAAATTAAGACATACAATTTGGGACTTAAGGAGATCCTGATTAAACCAAGTGCTTCCTCATTTTTAGTCTACCAAGCAGTTTGGTCAGCTTTAGGAGTAGAGGCTGCTAGTTTTGAACTAGCATTAGTTGCAATATCTAAAATATGTTTGAATCTAAAGATGAAGGTCATGTGTGTTTTCCATGCATGATAATTTATACTAGTTAACTTTATTTCTAGCATCAAGGTGGTCATCGTTAAATACAAAGATTTAAAGTAAAGAACACCTAAACTTGAGATAATTAAATGAAAAAAAACCTTAACAGAACCCAAAAAAGGAACTTTTAAAGCAAGAGCACTGTGAGAGAAGTTGAAAAACTAGGCATGCAGATCAAACGCATGCAAAAGAAACTATATACACTCACATGCAACAACAGAAAGCTATAAAAGATTATGCCAAGGAGGCATGCAAGGAAAAAACAACTACCAGAGGTAAAACTGAAACTAAGAACACTTAAGAGTTAACAAATATCTGTTAAGCTATTATTGATTAACAGATAACGACAAGAATCTCTTGCACGCAAAGAGAAAGCTATACACTTAAGCATGCAAAGAGGAGACAAAGAGAGAAAAAAACCAAATAACCTTGATAACAATGAAAGGAAACACAATCCCAGAAAAGAAACGTTAATCAAACCAAAGAATGGAACTAAAACTATTGAATGATTAATATAAAGAGAAAAATAACTAAATCTATTGAAGCCCGTTTACCTGCAAAGAGTTGGTGATGATTAGTAATATGGAATAAATAATAAAAAATGATTTGAATCTAACTAAAAACCTTAGTACTTGAGCTAAAAAACTTATTAATACCACAACTAGATTAGAAAAAAAGCTATGAACAACCAAAGCACTGGAACATAAAAGACCAAAAGTCTAAAAATTGACAATCGAAATCTTACTTTTAATATATAGGCTTATATAGATCTGTAAACCCTCTTAATAAGCTTGAATAAATATCAAATCAAACTACAACAAACTCTAAATTTGTGAGATTCACAATGGAAAATCACAATGACGAATTCAACCATACCCTATTCTTTTTCTTCAAAACACTTCAAATCACAATGACAATCATAAAAATGACATTTGGGATCTTGAATCTCATCCTACAATGATTTCTGCAGCACTACCAAGCAAACTAGATCAAATCGTTAAGTAAAAATGAAATTGAAAAAGCACATAATATATATACAAGTAAAGGAAAATGAAGGAAAGGGAGGAGATAGATAGATACACCCACTAATTTCCCCCATAGATATCTATCGAACAATCACCAGATGGTCTATATTGAATCACCCAGTTCGGTTTGAAACAATCCCCAAATCTTAGATTTACCACAAAAAAGAAAGGAGAGGTTTGGTCTTTAAAACTCTCAAGAACAAGAAAAAAAGCTATAGATGCTACGATACATGAGGCTTGAACCAAGAAGCAAAATAAAATGATATTGAAAAAAAAAAACACAACAAGAGGTAAATCTGCTCAATGACTCAAGGGAGAGTCTTGAGCATGTAACAGTGCTATAAGAAGACAAAAAAATGTTAGTAAGGATGCTCACGGACTAGTGGAATAGTAGGTCGCATTTTCTTTGAAACGATCATGTGGGTGTTGTGAAAAACCCTTACTTATTCTCTAAGAGTGCACGGTGAAAATAATAATGTGTTAAGGGCTTCTGCAAATGTCTTTGAGAACTGAAAACACAATGCAACAATATACAGCTATGCCACCGAAAGGTGTGATGAAGAACACAATGTTTTGGCTGAAGATGGAAATATTAGAACTTCTAAATCTTTGAATGGACGCGCTAGAGCTAAGGAATGAAGAGTAGGATTTGTGTAGGGAAAAATAGAATTAGAAAGCAAATCTCGGCTATAAAAAACAAAACTACACAAAACACATGCAATGATTAGAAAAAATGCATGAAAGGAGAAGGCAGAAACTAAATTAGAAAAATAGTAATCATGAACCGAAATTTAGAAACAAAAAAGTGAACAGAAAAATATAAACTATTCTAATATACTATGAAACTTGGATATTTTCACCAACTAAATTAGTAATGCAAGAACCGAAATATATAAGATTAATATAAATGAACTGATAAATAAACTAATTGCAAAGAACTAAAAGTAGTTCACCATGATATTGCAAAGGACTAATGGTAAGAACTAAAATGAGATTCAAATCTCTCTAAACAACGTCTCTGAATTTGGAGTGCACCAAGATATGGTAGCTTCTTTACCTACACACTCAAAACATGATTTAACCAACCTACTCTAATACCATGTTAAAATAATAACAAAATAAAGAGAGATAGGAAATTGTTTAATGCAATGAGCAAGGAGTAAGAAGATTTACCATGAATTAACACAAAACTAGGAGCATTCACCAAAGAGCAAAGCAACAAAGGAGACAATATTTTGAAGGAGGAAAAGCATAAAAAAAACCCCGCGATATAATGAATGTGGAAAAATGCCTAAGAATGAGAGAGAGAGAGAGAGAGAGAGAGAGAGAGAGAGAGAGAGAGAGAGAGAGAGAGAGAGAGCTTAGCTCATACAATAATGTTCAAGAAGAAGAATTATCTCATCAAGAGAGAAGGAGAGCCATCTCTTTAATAGAGATGTGAGGAAGGAGTTATATTGTAACTCCCATTTCTATGTATGCCACATTTCACTAGTGTGTGATACAAGTGTAGGATTCCTCATAAGGAGGAATATCTATTTTCCTTAATAAAGGAATTACAAATATGACATGTCCTCCCACTTGGACTAGAGGACAAATACAATAGGATACCTTGGTTTATCCTTTAAATACATAATTTACCAAGGAAAGAATAAATTATAACAATAATCCTCTTTTTTTGCTTTCATTATTATCTTCAGTAGCCTCTCCACATCATAAATCCTAGAGAACAACCCACAATCAACATTAGGTAATTTGGAAGGGATAACATTATTAGTCCTGTAGTGTGGGAGAATATAGCACAATCCCAGTAGCGCTTTCCTTGAATATCACACAAATACACTCCAACCCAATTTCATGATGGTCGTGCAGTCTGGGAGAATGGAGAAATCCACCAAAGAGCCCATAATAAACACAAATCTTGAACCTTTCTTCTACAGATGTAACGATAATTTATTTGCTTATGTATCTAAAAAATAGAGACAACCATCATAATAGTAGTATTCGACATTCCTCAAGATAAATTTGAATATGTCCACTGACGTATCTCTATTGCTATTCACATTCAATCACAGTCAAGCCAATGACTTCTGACAATATCATGAATGTTTTGTTTGCATCAACATTAAAGTCAATAGATTTCTCCAATAAAATACTATTGAATTGCATTGTTGAGCACTCAATAATGATGGGATATCAAGATTTCAACCTGCGTACAGTACACACCCTCATCTAGATTGGACTCAACTTGTACAAGTCAAACTCATCAATCCACCACGTCACTCAAGCTATTAGTAGGAAAGGATGCCATATTAGCCTTCCAATAGCATATTGATGATGATTAGTGTTTGTGTTTGAAAGCACTCCGTTGAATTAGTATTAACATCATTATATTGTTATCGATGATCTGCCCAATTTAACTGGAGAAACATCAATTCTGATCCAACTAGACATTGCGGTGACATTGGATCGCATCTGGCATCATAGTCTAATTAAACAACACTAGCCGAGTGTAGTCAATTCTTCGCATACATTTGGACACAGGGTACATCGACAGTCCAATGGCCAATCAAATCGGCAATGTAGAAAAGGCATGTCTTTGATTTTCTCTATTCTCCATTTGCAGCCTAACCTTGCTCTGATACCATGTTGATTTCCAGATCGCTGCAAATGTAATAGAACTATTGTAAAAGTATGTCCTTTCCAAATGCATCGATCTCTTGTATATATACATGGTAAAGACAAGAAGAGACATGTCCCTTCATGGGACATGTCTATTCATTAATCTAATTTATGAATTTAACTATATAATCATTATAAGAATAAATAAAAAATTAAATTCATATATATATATATATATATATATATATATATATATATATATATATATATATATATATATATATATATATATATATATATATATATATATATATATATATATATATATATATATATATATATATATATTAAAATAAATAATATCAATTATTAAATATATTAATATATATATCTATGTATATATAATTAATAAATTCTCATAATAATTATATAATCAGTTTTATTTATCTAACTGATGCTACATACATCAATAGTTATGCTTTATCCAAGAAACATGTCCTTTATCCCCTTGCCTCTTTTCATCTACCCCATCATCCCCTCTAAATTCTAGCCTATTTTCTAGGGTACAGAATGCCAATGGCATTTTGTCCCAGGCAATTGGGGATCAAATTTGGCCCATGGCAAGATAGTAGGATATTAGTAGGAGTTTTGATTTTGTGGTCATCTTGGATCATTTTTTAATCCAAAAATGATGGATTAAGTACATAAACACCTTATCTCTCCTCATTTTGTATATAAAAACCATAAACAAGCATTTTTTAATCAAGTTATCAAGGATTTCAAGTAATCAACACTAATATATTTGGGGTGAAATTGCGACGGCAATTTGCGACGGCAGGCAAATGTCATGCGGTTTTGGCTTTTTTTTTCAAATATAGCCCGACACCATCGCAATTGCGATGACAATACATTTGGAACTGTCGCAATTGCGATGTTGTCGGGATATAAGCGCAAAATAAAAAAAGGAACGTTGTCATTTATGTTTTCAACAGCGCCGTAACCCTCCGCGAAATCACATCGGGATATAAGGGCAAAAAAACAAGAACGTTGTCATTTGTGTTTTCAACAGCGCCGTAACCCTCCGCGAAATCACATCGGGATATAAGGACAAAAAAAACAAGAACGTTGTCATTTGTGTTTTCAACAGCGTCGTAACCCTCCGCGAAATCACAGCTACAATTTGTGAGTACGTTGGGTTTATTTTTGTTTTATCATTATTATGTAATCTGGTATTCAGCTGTTAGAGAGCTAAAATACCCAGAAATGAGGACATATCTGTGTTGAATTTATTGTTAGCGGCTTTGGTTATTTAGAAGTTTAATTTTATTTCTTCATATTTCAAGCACAAACGTTTTGTGGACCGTAACGTCTTCATTGTTTCAGGTATGCAGTGAAACAGCCCTAACTTGCAATGTTGTCATTTGTGTTTTCAACAGCGCCATAACCCTCCGCGAAATCACATCGGGATATAAGGGCAAAAAAAACAAGAACGTTGTCATTTGTGTTTTCAACAGCGCCGAGAGAGATTCCCTCCACGAAATCACAGCTACAATTTCTGAGTACATTGGGTTTATTTTTCTTTTGCCATTATTATGTAATCTGGTATTCAGCTGTTAGAGAGCTAAAATACCCAGAAATGAGGACATATCTGTGTTGAATTTATTGTTAGCGGCTTTGGTTATTTAGAAGTTTAATTTTATTTGTTCGTCTTTCAAGGACAAATGTTTTGTGGACTGTAATGTCTTCATTGTTTTGGGTATGCAGTGAAACAGCCCTAACTTGCAACGTTGTCATTTGTGTTTTCATTTTATTTGTAGCTATGATTTCGCGGAGGGTTACGGCTTTGGTTATTTAGAAGTTTAATTTTATTTGTTCGTAACCCTCCGCGAAATCACATCGGGATATAAGGACAAAAAAAACAAGAACGTTGTCATTTGTGTTTTCAACAGCGCCGTAACCCTCCGCAAAATCACAGCTACAATTTGTGAGTACGTTGGGTTTATTTTTGTTTTATCAGTATTATGTAATCTGGTATTCAGCTGTTAGAGAGCTAAAATACCCAGAAATGAGGACATATCTGTGTTGAATTTATTGTTAGCGGCTTTGGTTATTTAGAAGTTTAATTTTATTTGTTCGTCTTTCAAGCACAAACATTTTGTGGACCATAACGTCTTCATTGTTTCGGGTATGCAATGAAACAGCCCTAACTTGCAACTACCTTCATGGTACTTGTGTACAATATCATAATGGGACCTTTGACAACTGGCCCTCAAATCTATTTGTAGATTATCTTTGAATATAATCTTTATTGTCTTTCTCTTCTAACTGAGCTTACAATGAAAATAATCCTAATACATTTGTATCCTTTCATTATTTCTAGCAAGCTACCTTAAAAAAGAATGGTAATATTTTTATCTTTTCTATTTAATAATACAACCATTATTTTAGTCTTGGTTATATGGACTTGCATTCTAACCTTCTGACAAAAAGTGTTCCAAGGCCTTCAAGTGCTCTCTCAATGCATGGTCTTTTAAAAAAAAAAAAAAGATAAGATCAACAACATATAAAAGAACCTTCACCCCATAGTTTTCCAATTGAATAACTTCCCCATCTATCTTCATTAATCATGCCTCTGACTTATAAATGTATATGATATAGGGGGAATAACTATTTGAATCTAGTGTCACCACCAAAATACTTAGACATATTCTTTCTTGTTATCATTTTAGCTCTAACCTTATCATAAAATACATGCACAACTTCTCTATATAAATCTTAGATGATTGATTATTTTATTCTATTCCATAGTTTATCTCTGGGTACCACGTTGAATTCTTTCTTTAAGTCCACAAAACAATAAGCATCTTATGCACCTTGACTGTCCAAGATTTTTTCAATCAAGTCCCTACAAAATAATGTGATGATCAATGGTAGAGTATCTGGGCCTAAAACCTAGTTGTTATTTTCCCCCCTTTCCCTCATTTTCTACCCACACAAAAACCAAGTTTTAAGGTCCTTCACACACCACAACCTTCTGATTTTTCACTATATATCATTTTCCTAGTAAAAAACATAGAAGCTTTTGACCTAGGGCTTGCTCCCAAATGGTGTAACCTCAACCTCCTAGTTCAAAGATTTTGGAATATGAAAAAGGACCTCCCTAACTTGCATTGTACCGAGGAAGAAGAATTTCCAACGGTCAAAATTCAAGTTAGGGCCATTTGAATGGCTAAACCCTGAAAATAAGGGTTTCTTAGACCAGCGGACAAGAAAATTGAATAACTCTGATATAAAATGACTCGAAGTTATCAAACCAATTCTAAAAGCATAAAATGGAGATGCTCCAACTTTCAGACAGGTTTTGATCACCCCTTCACATCCGTACACCGTACTGTCACTGTGATTTGCACAGAAAATTGCTCTGAAACAGGTAGTTTTATTGATTTGAAAGCAATTTGAATACAATGAGGATCTCTTCAATTTCCTCAGTCATTTGGAAGCCTAAATAGGCTCTCCCCACCATTGGCTTAACCATTTTTATGGTTGTAGTTTCAGGGTATGTGTACATTATCATGTTGTCTTTACAGTGACTATCCTCATTCAAGTGGCAATTACACAAGGGACAGTCACTGTGAGATGTCCTCATTTGTGACAAGGACAGTCACACATGAGGACATCTCACAGTGACTGTCCCTTGTGTAATTTCCACTTGAATGTATTGTTATTCAACCACATTTACGGGGCCGTTTGGACCATGACACATAGTAGCATCTACAGAGAAGAAGTTTGGTATGCAATGGTCTTGAAACCTCCTGAGAAATTCTTGGTATGCATTTGTGTGGTGCAAAAGCTTCGTTGAAAGAGAAAAAGAAGAAAAGAATAGAAATGATTTTTTTTCTTTTTATGTCATATACTGTAACCAGCTACTTATAACTTGCAAAAATTATTATAACCATTTGAAATTGAAACTTGGTTTAATGTGAAACTGAGAACTGCTTTATTAGAGCTTTATGTGATTTAGATTCAGACATCAAGAACATTGTTTGCCTAATATTGTGATTAATGCTTATTTATTAATATCTCATACTAATAGACAATTGATAATTGTAGGGAAAACGTCATTGGGGGTCTTTGAGGATCCACCAGAAGCCAAGGAGAAAATGTATTCAAATGCTAAAGATGGTGTAACAGTCCTTACAGCTGTTGAACCTTGCTGTGTAGATCATCTCCGATTCTCCAAGTTCAACAGTACTGTGGTATTCCTTTGGATACTTCTAATGGAAAATTTCAGACATCAAGTTCTTTTTGTATGAAACTACTACACTTGTAATTTGTAGTTTTAAACTTTTAGTTTATAAATGTTCATCAGCTTTAGTTCGTATGCTGCCATTTCAAGTATGATTAATGAAGTTACCTTTATCATAGGATGAAAGTGAGCAGTCAGCATACTGGTACGGAGCTGGCAGCATTGATACGGTGACTAGGGCATCGTTTAATGGTGGTATTGTGTTTTCCCATGTTTAGGGCATCGGTCTTTTGAAGCATTGCCTTCATCTTTCTTAAGTCTGAGTTTTAAGTTTGTTTATTTCCATCCTAACTTGCTTTTCCCTCTTCGGTTTTGCAGTACTGTGAAGGTAGTCGCAAGTTAGGGCTGTTTCATTGCATACCCAAAACAATGAAGATGTTATGGTCCACAAAACGTTTGTGCTTGAAAGATGAACAAATAAAATTAAACTTCTAAATAACCAAAGCCGCTGTTGAAAATACAAATGACATGGTTCTTGTTTTTTTTGCCCTTATATCCCGATGTGATTTCGCGGAGGGTTACGACGCTATTGAAAACACAAATGAAAACATAAATCCCTTGTGTAATTGCCACTTGAAGGAGGATAGTCACTGTAAAGACAACATGATAATGTACACTTATAGTGAGTGTACATTATCATGTTGTCTTTAGAGTGACTATCCTCATTTGTTGAAGAAGAAAAGCATTAATGTGGCTGAATACCAATACATTCAAGTGGCAATCACACAAGGGACAGTCACTGTGAGA
This sequence comes from Chamaecyparis obtusa, assembly GCA_027943335.1. Taxonomy (NCBI): domain Eukaryota; kingdom Viridiplantae; phylum Streptophyta; class Pinopsida; order Cupressales; family Cupressaceae; genus Chamaecyparis; species Chamaecyparis obtusa. The sequence goes on from BSBK01000166.1 coordinate 69,426, forward strand.
TGTCCTCATTTGTGACTATCCTTACAGTGAGTGTACATTATCATGTTGTCTTTAGAGTGACTGTCCTCATTTGTTGAAGAAGAAAAGCATTAATGTGGTTGAATAGCAATACATTCAAGTGGCAATTACACAAGGGACAATCACTGTGAGATGTCCTCATGTGTGACTGTCCTTGTCACAAATGAGGACATCTCACAATGACTGTCCCTTCTGTAATTTCCACTTGAATGAGGACAGTCACTGTAAAGACAACATGATAATGTACACATACAATGAGTGTACATTATCATGTTGTCTTTACAGTGGCTGCCCTCATGTTGTATATTCTTCTCTGTAGATGCTACTATGTGCTAGGGAACTTCTTAGAACTGTTGGTATATTCTTACAACTTGTTACACCTGGGATATTCTTCTCTGTAGATGCTACTGTGTGCCATGGTCCAAACAGGCCCATAAATGTGGTTGAATAGCAATACATTCAAGTGGCAATTACACAAGGGACAGTCACTGTGAGATGTCCTCATGTGTGACTGTCCTTGTCACAAATGAGGACATCTCACAGTGACTGTCCCTTGTGTAATTGCCACTTGAAGGAAAAAAGCATTAATGTGGTTCAATAGCAATGTATTCAAGCGGCAATTACACAAGGGATAATCACTCTGAGATTTCCTCATTTGTGACTATCCTTACAGTGAGTGTACATTATCATGTTGTCTTTACAGTGACTGTCCTCATTTGTTGAAGGAAAAAAGCATTAATGTGGTTCAATAGTGATGCAGAGTAGTCAGCAAGAAACTTGGATCTATGTCCCAACCCACTTCAAGACACCAAAATGACTCAACCAATCAATTAGGCTCTGATTTCTATAGGTTAATGTTTAAACTCTGCAAAGTAATGAATTTGAAGGTTTCAAGGATCACACAACAACTTATGGACTCAATCCCATTCAATAACAAATTTCCTTTTAGGGACAAGTTCCCTGATTTTCTATCAAAAGAGACTTTTAAGGTTCTAGATCTTACTTCCTGCAGAAAAACTTAGAAACCCCTTAGATATCATCTAAATAACAAGAATCATGCATTGGTTGTGATCTAAACAACCCAAGACATCAAAATAACAAACTGACCTAGTGACCCTAGTAGGTCTCCCAAACCTGCTCTGCAGCCATAACTCTGCAACTTGCCAAAGGACTCGAAGAAGTTATATGTTTTTTGAGTACCCTTTTTGGATTTCTAATAGACCACCAACTCCCAGACCTTGATTCCACTCCAGCATATCAATGTCTTCATTGAGTCCGCAGACCTAATGCATGCTTTTAGGTGTGGGTTCCAAAACAAAGCATTGAAAATGGGTGTATGAAACCAAGATCAGAGTTTTGGAGTGTTCTCTTGATCCAGATAAACAAGAATGCACAAGTTTTCAAGTCCTCAATACGATGCAAGCTTCTGATTTTATTCTGATTACCATCTTCCCAGCCAAAAACATGGTAGTTTTTGATCTAGGGCTCGCTCTCAACAAATGTAGATGCAACCCCCTGCCTCAGGGCTTTTAGAATATACAAATATACATCCTTAACTCTCATTCCACCAAGGAAGAAGGAATTCCAATGGTTGAAATGTGAGTTAAGGTCTTTACATCAGTCAAACCCTGAAAATGAGGGTTTGTAAACAATGCACAGAAAATTTGAAATAACTTAGATATAAAACAAAGAGAATCAATCAAACCAACTTCCAAAGCATCAGATGTCACTATTACAACTTCTAGGCAAATTTTATCATCCAACCACCATCCGTACAGCCGTACAGAGTTCATTTTTCACCAGAAATGCACTAAAACAGGGTTATTTTTATTTTTTGTGAAAGCAAAATGATTATAATACTGGTTCTCTGTCTGTCTTCAACCATTTGAAGGCTAAAATAGGCTCTCCAAATGTTGGTTCAACCATCTAGGTGGTTAGAATAGTTTATCCAACAAATGTCAACTTTGCTAAGCAACTTTTAAAGTTGCATTACAACTTTGCAAACAACTTTGCCGAGAAGGTTAAAAATGTGTTGTGAAACTTTAGGAACCTTATTAAAGTTATTTTGGACCTTCAAACTTCTTAACAACATCTAAAAGACACCTAATAAACACTTACTATGCTCATTTCATCCAAGGACTCAAAAGATGCCCAAGGTTTATAAGTCACCAAGGGGTCTTGTGTCCAACAAGTGGATGTTTATAAGGAGATAAAATCAATCCTTAATATTTATTACAAACCAAGAAAACATCTAAAACTCCTATTCTAATTTATTGTCATTCAAAAAGACTCTGATTTGTCATTCAAAAAGACTCTGATTTGTCAATCAAAAGGACCTTTCACCAGTCAATCCTTCAAAGCTCCAAGGTGAAAATCTTATGTTCCAATTGATAGGATTTGACTCCTTGGCTTCATGGAAACTTCCTTCAATCATGGTGTCTTTGGCTTGCATTAGGGATGCCCCTACATCAAATAGCAATGCATTCAAGTGGCAATTACACAAGGGACAGTACATGCCCATTAAAGTTGGTGTTTTGTTATCCAGCATGACAATGGAGACAACATACTCTGTGTCAATTTTACTGATCAAATTTCCCTCCGCCAGGCAAAGCAACAATCTGGGTATGATAAGGTGAAATTTTGTAGTCCTTTTGGGTATGATAACAGTTCCAGTTTCCAATAAGATGGTTCATTTTTATAATCTAGCTTCAATTTCTCTTGTGAAAATCTTTTTTTCATTTTATGGGTGGTAAAATATAATTATTATGCTAGAGGTGTGTACTTATGGATGATAATGAAACAAAATGATAAGATTTAAGACTCTTGTTTTTTTTTTAAATAGCAATTTAAGTTTCCTTCTATTATAAATTACTATTTTTTTATTTTTTAATGTATCTTTCCAGATCTTTTATATCAATTTTATTTATGAAATATAAATATATTAATAATGTTTTAGTGTTTTTAGGATTAGTTTATATCAATTCTATGTATCATCATTCGTCATTCAATTGTCAGTATTATTAATTTAGACTGTGCAATTGTAGAACTACTCGAATATGGGTTGGATGGATACTCAAGCAGGGGAACCCTCCTCAAATATCTCAAGCAGTGAACTTGGAAAAATGTGTCCTGAAGGAACCCTTTCCATCAGAGAGATAAAAGTACAAACAAGTAAAAGAAGCAGGCTCTGCAAATATGTTTTTGAGAAGAAAAATGATAGATTATTCGAGTATGGTTCATGAGGTATATCTAAAAAGACATTTTTTTTCTTATTATAATAAAAGAGGAAGTTGTGAATGTCAAAGTTGAGTGAAACAAAAATTATTTTCATCAAATTTTGTTAGGCTTGCTTTTGGGAATAGTTTCTTACAATATTGCTATTAAGATTTTTATTGTGTAGTTTTTAGATTAGGTTTATAAAATTATATTTCATGAGTAGTGATTCATATTAATCAATTAACGATACTTTTGGAAGGTATTTTCAATGTGTCAAATTTTGATATTTTTACAAGAATTAGATTGTGTAATTTTTTTAATTAAAGTCATTGACTCATATTTCATAAATAATAGTTCTCATGAATCCATCTCTTATAAGATTGAATAGTCTATTTAGGAAGTATTTCTGATAGTATGTCAAATTATGATATTACTATTACCATTAGATTGCATGGCTTTGAAGTCAACCTCGTTGACCCATATTCTTCTCTGTAGATGCTACTATGTGCTAGGGAACTTCTTAGAACTGTTGGTATATTCTTACAACTTGTTACACCTGGGATATTCTTCTCTGTAGATGCTACTATGTGCCGCGGTCCAAAAGGGCCCATAAATGTGGTTGAATAGCAATACATTCAAGTGGCAATTACACAAGGGACAGTCACTGTGAGATGTCCTCATGTGTGACTGTCCTTGTCACAAATGAGGACATCTCACAGTGACTGTCCCTTGTGTAATTTCCACTTGAATGAGGACAGTCACTGTAAAGACAACATGATAATGTACACATACAATGAGTGTACATTATCATGTTGTCTTTACAGTGGCTGCCCTCATGTTGTATATTCTTCTCTGTAGATGCTACTATGTGCTAGGGAACTTCTTAGAACTGTTGGTATATTCTTACAACTTGTTACACCTGGGATATTCTTCTCTGTAGATGCTACTGTGTGCTGTGGTCCAAACGGGCCCATAAATGTGGTTGAATAGCAATACATTCAAGTGGCAATTACACAAGGGACAGTCACTGTGAGATGTCCTCCTGTGTGACTGTCCTTGTCACAAATGAGGACATCTCACAGTGACTGTCCCTTGTGTAATTGCCACTTGAATGAGGACAGTCACTGTAAAGACAACATGATAATGTACACAAGTACTAGGAAGGTAGTTGCAAGTTAGGGCTGTTTCATTGCATACCCGAAACAATGAAGATGTTACAGTCCACAAAATGTTTGTGCTTGAAAGATGAACAAATAAAATTAAACTTCTAAATAACCAAAGCCGCTAACAATAAATTCAACACAGATATGTCCTCATTTCTGGGTATTTTAGCTCTGTAACAGCTGAATACCAGATTACATAATAATGACAAAAGAAAAATAAACCCAACGTACTCAGAAATTGTAGCTGTGATTTCGCGGAGGGAATCTCTCTCGGCACTGTTGAAAATACAAATGACAACGTTTCTCTACATTATCATGTTGTCTTTACAGTGACTGTCCCTTGTGTAATTGCCACTTGAAGGAGGACAGTCACTGTAAAGACAACATGATAATGTACACTTACAGCCCGTGTACATTATCATGTTGTCTTTAGAGTGACTATCCTCATTTGTTGAAGAAGAAAAGCATTAATGTGGCTGAATAGCAATACATTCAAGTGGAAATTACACAAGGGACAGTCACTGTGAGATTTCCTCATTTGTGACTATCCTTACAGTGATTGTACATTATCATGTTGTCTTTATAGTGACTGTCCTCATTTGTTGAAGGAAAAAAGCATTAATGTGGTTCATTAGCAATGTATTCAAGCGGCAATTACACAAGGGATAGTCACTCTGAGATTTCCTCATTTGTGACTCTCCTTACAGTGAGTGTACATTATCATGTTGTCTTTATAGTGACTGTCCTCATTTGTTGAAGGAAAAAAGCATTAATGTGGTTCAATAGCAATGTATTCAAGCGGCAATTACACAAGGGATAATCACTATGAGATTTCCTCATTTGTGACTATCCTTACAGTGAGTGTACATTATCATGTTGTCTTTACAGTGACTGTCCTCATTTGTTGAAGGAAAAAAGCATTAATGTGGTTCAATAGCAATGCATTCAAGTGGCAATTACACAAGGGACAGTACATGCCCATTAAAGTTGGTGTTTTGTTCTCCAGCATGACAATGGAGATAGCATACTCTGTGTCAATTTTACTGATCAAATTTCCCTCCGCCAGGCAAAGCAACAATCTGGGTATGATAAGGTAAAGTTTTTGCAACAATTTCTTGCTGCTGCTAAGGTTACCATTGTTTATGGTTTCTATTATATAGTTCTATCTATATTGCTATATGGCCTTTTGTTTAGGATTAAGTAGACGAGGGAAAATATTTCTTTTGTGGATTGTAAACAAAACATTGAATTATTTCAGAGAACAGATCTAAATCTATAAGATGCTATGATGGAGCACATGACCATGTACTTGTGAATATTAGGATCCATGTTAATCAAATGACTGCTTTATGTAAATTACTTTTGAGTAAGTAAAAGGCAATACAATTTTTCGAAGTGTGCAAGGATTTTTATGATATACAGGTGTACGAAGAAATGAATCTGTGTTGTTTTGTATCAATATCAAACATCTCTGATATATTTTCATGTTTTTATAATCTATTTTGCAGATGGAAAGTTGAAATGCCAGCTATCCTAGAGCAGTCAATAAGAATATTGTCTGATGCTGGTCTTGGTATGGCCATGTTCAGTCTGGGTATGTTTTGAATTCTTCTCTATCTCTCTGATTGAGGAGTACTCGATATATGCATGTGCTTTTTTCTTCTTTGATGGTTGTGAAGCTCTGTTTGTTCTAAATACCACCGTATTGCAATTGTATTAGTTTCATTATTTTCTCTATTTTCATTATTAGTTTCACCGTATTGCAATTGTATTAGTTTCATTATTTTCTCTAAATACCAATGCTCCTGTTTTAGGCAATAAGTTTGTTGCATTCCATGAGCCATTGGTCAAGTTTCTTCTATGAGCTTCTGATGCCTCAAAATCTAAGCAGCACCTACGCATGCCTCGTTGTGGTTGATTATCATTCTGTACATGAATTATAATGAGTAATCAGTTTTGGGCCTTGGAATCTTGTATGTAACATGCACAGGCATTTCATGGCTAAATGAATCTATTTTAAAAGCATCAAATTTTCTTACATGATGCTGGATACATAAGTAGAACAAGCGTATATCAAATTGGAAGCAATCAGAACTCCACAATGACATATTATTTAGAGTACTCTTCAGTTTAAGTAATAATGCATATATTGACACTGTAAAGACAACATGATAATGTACACTCACTGTAAAGACAACATGATAATGTACACTCACTATAAGGACAGTCACAAATGAGGACATCTCACAGTGACTGTCCCTAGTGTAATTGCCACTTGAATGTATTGCTATTCAGCCACATTAATGCTTTTCTTCTTCAACAAATGAGGATAGTCACTGTAAAGACAACATGATAATGTACACTCACTGTGAGTGTACATTATCATGTTGTCTTTAGAGTGACTATCCTCATTTGTTGAAGAATAAAAGCATTAATGTGGCTGAATAGCAATACATTCAAGTGGCAATTACACAAGGGACAGTCACTGTGAGATGTCCTCATTTGTGACTATCCTTACAGTGAGTGTACATTATCATGTTGTCTTTATAGTGACTGTCCTCATTTGTTGAAAGAAAAAAGCATTAATGTGGTTCATTAGCAATGTATTAAATAATTATTTTTTTTATCCACCCACGGGCGTCACAATTGCGACGGGCTCCCGTCGTAATGGGATGTAGGTGCCTGACGCAATTGCTTGGGAGGCCCGTCGCAATCACGACGGCCCTCCGAAGCCATGCGACGCCCATGCCGCTAACAAATCTTAGCGACATTACGACGGGAGGGCGTCGCAATTGTGACGGCTACCCATAGACGTCACAATTTGTGACTAAAAAATTGTGACGTCTATGGGTGTCGCTATTGCGACACATAGCCATCGCAATTGCCGTCGCAAAATGCCCCCAAATGTATTAGTGCAAGAACAACTAAGCATCTAGATTCAAGATTTGAAGGAAAGCATCCAAGATCATTATAGCCAAGTATTTAATTCTTCAAGATCATTAAATTCAAAGGCAATATTTTCTAATTGAAGCAAGTTTCTCTCTCATGATGACTAAGTCTAGAGGAATTATCAATCAAGCAAGAAGATTATTCCTCTGCTCTCCTTCTCTATCCTTCATTGCAAGTGATTTCAAGCATATCAACATCCAAGATATAGGAGTGTCATTCATAGATATATATATTTTGGACTATTATACATCACATTATAAGGTTAACTCTTTGTATTTCAGTCACATTCAAGCATCTTCATGGGTATGAGTGATTCCCACATCCATTTATGAGGCTTTATGCAAGGTGAATCTCATATTTATCTTTTTACATACTTTCTTTTATGCAATTTTCTTTCATTTTCAAGGTTGATTCCTAAATAAGGGTTTGAACAAGGAAATCCCTTTAGACAACCTTTTCCCCATTGTTTTGTGTGCAAGAATAGGTTACAAAGCACCAGATCAACATTGGGAAGATCGAACACAATCGAAAATGCCCAAAAAAATTCAATCAAAATTACTAGGTGAAGAACACCATTGATATTCTATCCCCAAGTACAAAATTAGTTTCAAACTATACCTTGCATTTCAACTCAAATTTCTCCTACAAGTTAGATCTATTCTCTAGTTTCCATTTCTATACTTTTCTACTTACTGTCTACCCATATCATTCTATTTTTCTCATTTTTTCAGCAACTTGTCTATTTATCACCTTTAATCACATATGTACATCATTTTCATTTTCATCAATCACATATTTCAACAAAGGATCATTATCTCACTTAGTGTTTGAATCTCCTCTTGAACCTAGTGGGGCATCTTCCTTTTGAAATGTCCATTTAGCGAAAGTGGGAAGTGATTTACCCATCCCTAATTATTTCATCCATTTTCTTCATGTACATTTTTGGTGCACCCAAATAATAACATTTTCAATTATGATTTGGTTTTTACGTCTACTTTGTATGCATTACATAATTCTCATTTGGTAGTTATATCTAGATCTACTTTGCATGCTTTATATTAGATCTTTAATTTTGATAGTTAAATGTGTTTTTTATATTAAAAAATGTTATTTTACTTAGTTGAATTACATATCTCTTTCAAATATTATAATTTCATTAGATCCATCTTTTCTTTCATTCCCTTGTGCATGAGTGTTATTACATTGAGTCCTACTTATAGAATTCTGGTTAGGATGAGTCGTAGACTTATGAGTTCCTTTGATCTAGACTCCTCTATTTTTCCTAGGAATGTTGATGATACCCACATGCATACCAATGACATTAACACTATTATTGAGAAAAACTATTCCCATTATTTCCATGATGAAGATGAGGCATTAAGAGTCCCTCCTATGCAAGTTCAAAAATTTTCTCATGAATTTGAAAAATATGAGCAATGGTTAGGACAAGAAAACTATAATCCCAAGGGCATATCTATTGTAGAAGGTTTGAGGAAGATAATTCATAATGATGAACATTGTTTTAACATATTGTATAGTATCTCTCATCTCATTGATATAAATGTCAAGCCTATTAGAGATTATGATCAAGAGCTAGGTTTCACTCTACCTACTACAAGTGTTGGGACCTCTATACTTATTTATACCTCCATTCCTAGTGTGTCCACCTATGCTTCTACCATCAAAAATTTTATTCAAAATCTAAAGCCTATGCATGTTAACATTATTAATACTATTGTTTATACCATTCCTTAGAGTGTTCCATGTGTTTCTTTACCTTCATAAATGCCCACTTACAATAGTGTTCCTTTTTCATACTCCATTGTTCCTTCTATTTCTCATAATGCTCCAAGCATTTCACACATATCTCCCATCATTCTTTCTACTAATTCTACTATAAGTAGCTTGGCTCAAACCGTGTCTTCCTTGCAACAATAAATTGCTTTTATGACCCAATCCAAGTTCAACATTGCTACTTCTGACATTTCTAGTCCTTTTCCCTTGGATATCATTTGTGTTGGCATTCCTTAATACATGGAGATCCCTCACCTAGAAACTTGTAATGATCAAGGTGATCCTTTAACCCATGTCAAAACCTTTCAAACCTTGTGTAGTTATTTCTCTCATGATCATAGGTTCATGGCTAAATTGTTTACTAGAACCTTTCAAGATAAAACCTTGAAATGGTATTTTTCTTTGTCTCCTTATTCTTTTAGATACCCCTTCCAAAAGCTTGCTAATTATTTTATTCAACAATTTCAAAACAATATTGGTCCTAAAATTTATTTGACTAATTTAATACATTGTAAATAAGGTGTTAAAGAAAAAGTGACTGATTTTATTGGTAGATTGAAGCATTTTCATGCTCAAATTTCATATCTTGTACCTGATATTGATGTGCAAAGAATTTTCATTTCTAATTTACAAAAAGATATTAGAGATTGTAGACACCTAAAATTGTCCTTCACACTAATATTAATTTTTATTAGGCCTAGAGGCGTAACCTTACAATGGCAGTAGACCCACACCTATAGGAGGCCAGTGAATGTAATGGTGTAAGAAAAAAGAAATGATTTGAATTCCATTCCACCTGTCAATAACCCAAAATTGCAATAAAGACACGCGCAATCTTTTCATCTCCCATTATTATTTTTTCAAATTAAAAAATAATTTAATTTTTGAAAAGAAAATTGCTATTCATGCATAAAAAAGCTGAAAAGTATAATAACCCCACACCTCATTCCCATAGAGAAATGACACGTTATTACATTTTATTTTGTAAGATGTGAAAATGATAATAGGTGGAAAATGCAGGGTAGTGGAAATGACTTAGCAGACATACCACTACACCTTTGATATTATGTTACTTCCATCTAAGAAACTCGATCCTCTCATTGGAAGATGGAGAAAGCAAAGGAGTGCATAGGGTTTGCGTACTCATCTGCAGCATAGAGTGTGGCAGAGGTGAAGAGCCATGGGGAATGGGAGGCCTGAGATGTGAGAAATGTGATTCGCCTCTACATTGCACCCTTGATTACGTGCCCCTACACAGCGAGGGCATCAAATATTTCTTCAACGACCAACCGAAGGATTGTCTGAATAATGGAATGAAGTTGCACATTAATCTGCATCCGTTCAATGCAACCTCTCAAGTGAGTGTGAAGGTCATTGTTGAGGCCCCTAAATCTTCAGGAATGACTGTGTCTAGTTCCTTCTCGTTCTTCTGTGTTTGGCCTCCATTTTCCTTTTCCTTTTCCCTTTCACGGTTTCATTTCATTTGAGGGATGCTTCAAATTCTAAAATTTTAGTTTTACAGATTTACGGACTTCATTTTTTGTTGACAGCTATGGCTGCATTGTTTAAAGGTACTGATGTTTTCTTTATTTTCTATAAAAGAAATTGTTTGGATGCATATGATAAACGATAATGAAAATTAAATTAAGTGATGGTTTAAGATAAATATCTAACATTTAAATAACATAATAACTTCATTATTTATTTATCTAAATAAGATTGCAATGAATAAGCCTGTACATTTTTTTCATTATATTTTTTAGCTACAAATAACATTAGTATAAGAATTTATTTAGTTTTTATTTTTTTAGCTAAAAATACTCCCACTCTATTTAGTACTAATATTAGATTAAATAATACGAATAAATAAATAATTAGCTACAATATAAATATAAGAAATAAGATATTATTCATTTATTTCCTACTATTTCCATCATATAAGTTATCATTTTACTGTCATACAGTAGGAAATATTTTTATATTTTTATAATTATAAATCTTATAGTAGGAATAGAAGTCTAAAATTTTCAACTCAAACCCTAACATCTTTTCTCGCATCATTTTTAAAAATTTTGGCCGTGGAAGGGTTGCTTAAATTTTTCTGCAAACTCTATCCATTATTTCTCATCGACATTGTTGACAGTGCGAGACAATTTGTGCAGAATTTGGAGGTAAGCATCAGAGTTAGTCTTAAAGTAAATAGGTATTGGAAATTTTCCCTAGAAATTTGATGGTAAGTTAAATATATTGTAGTCTTGTACAATGGTGCTTGATCTAGTCACCATTAGTTTGCAAAAATTAATTCATGGATTTGAGTTTCAAAAGCCGTAAATTATGAACTCATTTGATTGTTACACATTTGAGAGTTGAAGGTTTTCAAGTTCATTTTAGTTTTAGGTTTTGGTCTCAATTTAGTAAAAGAGGCTACTCTGGATGCACTTATTTTAGGTTTTAAAATTCTTTTAAAAATTGGAGCACATAATTATGCCGAGAGGTGTACCTATACAGCCGTAGCGGAAGAGAACGACACCAGCATGACATATTTCAAGGAATATGTCGTGTACAAAAAAAAGATTGATCATCAGTTACAATTGAAAAAATGAAACAACCAAAAATCAAAAATCAAAAAGAAAAATGAAAAAATGAAAAAAATAAAAAATAAAAAATAAGAAACAAAAATCATAAATCATAAATCATAAATAAAAAAACGTGGTGCAAAATGAACTGACGTGTTTTGGCACATTTCATACCGGGCATATGAGTGGGGGGGTCATGCGTTGTAGACCCTGGGCTGTCATGTCAGTGTCATGCACTTGGCTGCCGATAGGCTAGCAGTGCCAATGCAGTGTGTCATGTACACATGGCGCTGCTAGCCTGTTGGTAGCCAAGTGCATAGCACCGGCATGGAAGCCTAGGCCTTGCGCCATACTTTTCCATACTTTGCCAATAATTTTTAAAAAAAATTGAAAGTAACATTTTCGTTCTTGAACGCACAAATTACCAAATGTTCATGAAATCTCATCGTTCGGGAATACAAAAAGCTTGAGAAATGAAGAGTCACTCTTCATTTATAAAAGAGTGCTCTTCATTTCTCAAGCTATTTTTTTTGTTTGCAGGTAGAGCATAGGAGATTTGAGAGTTGTGAGGATTTGAGGTTTTGAGAGATTTGAGAGATTTGAGATTTGTGAGGATTTGAGAGGAGGATTTGCAGACAAGTTTGAGCATTTCAAAAATTTCTTATTTGGAGAGAAGGATTTGCAGAGAGGAGGATTTGCAGACAAGTTTCAACCAATTTCAAACTTCATCTTTTAAAGGTAAATAGATTTTCAGATATTTGTATTTAATTGAATGTTGTTTTATATAGTTTGATATTAGATCTAATATATATTTATATATTAGATCTAATATGAAACTATATAAATATATTTTATATAGTTTTATATAAATAGTTTATACTTTGAACTATATAAACTATTTATATAGTTTAATATTAGATCTAATATATATAAATATATATTAGATCTAATATATATAAAACTATATAAAATATATTTATATATTTTATATAAATAGTTTTATGTTCTTTTATATGCAAATAATATTGTTCTAATATTTCATCTAATTTTGTTTTAACATTTGCATATAAATTTAATATAATTTTAATATTGTTTTTGAATAAGGTAAAAGCAGGTTTTGAATGGAACCCGAAACCATTTACATCATAGCAAAAAGATAAAGCATGAAAGTCTTCAAAAAAGAGACGCCTACTGGAAAGAACAGAGCAGGAATCAAAACAATGTTAGAAACAACAACAAAAGCAAAGAAAAATAGATCTAGCAACGTGCTACCAATATCACCTAGCAACCAACAGGACAAAACTAATTGCTTATCATTTTGTCCACCTTAATCTTCAGCTCCTCCATCTTCTGGATAGCTTTTTTCAAGTCCTTCAGCTCCTTAGGCTTCTCAGGGATCTTCCTCTAAGTACGCCCTCTAGGTCTAGTACCTGGACTTGCATTCCCAACATCATCTTCAATATTAATGGTCATATTTTCAAGTTGGTTTTTCTCCGGGTAGTTGTGAAGCATGTTCAAGTTGATGACAGTCGCATTGAGTCCTTCATTGCTATGTCTCAGGACTTCGTTAATCATTTTCCTATTGTTGCTAACTTTGACCTTAATTTCTTTAACCTTATTGTCAATGGTTTTTTGAATTTCAGCAGTTATCTCCTCCTTCCAATTTTTATTGTTTACCTTATCCAAAATCTTGTTCTCCAGCTTCTCCAGCTTCGTGTTCAGGGTTTCCGTAGTTTTCTCCAGAGTATGAAGGTTGAGCTTAATATCTTGCATCTCCTGCTTGACCTAGTCCTGAGGAATACTCTTACCATCTTCATTGTTAACCTTGTCCAAATTCATAGCTTCCACCAGGGGAGCGATATCCCCCTTATGACTTGATTCATCCTCAATGACATTCTGTTCAATAGTAGCTTCCATTTCTTTCTGTTCCTCCTCTTTTTCATCAATGATAGGGAAGTGCTGGTCAGTGTCAATTTCCTCTTGATCCTACCCCTCCAGTAGGCCCAAGGAGTCCTCCTTTTGGGTTTCACCATCCTCTTTACTAGCCAAATCCAAACCCTCCTCTTGGGTTTCATTTTTAGCAGGGAAACCCGAAACATCATTCTTTTCAACCTCGGTAGAGGAGACCTGGGCCTCATCTTCCTCCTCATCAGCTCCTTCCTCTTCTTTTTCATCCTCATGATAGTCCCCATCTTTTCCTCCTTCATCTTCCTCCTTCTCATCCTCTATAATGACAATCATGTCCTCTTCCTGCTCGGTATTATCATTACTAATTTTAATATTGTTAAATCTAATAATATTACATTATGGATGGCAAAGCTACCATATTGTAATATTTTAGATTAATATTGTTTAATACATTTCATAAATTATAATTTAATTTAGATAATCTGTTTATTTCATTTACTTATTACATTTACTTTAGTTTTACATTTACATAATCCATTTATATTAGATTAATACTATTTTAATACATTTCTTAAATTATAATTTGGAGTTGTTTAATATACTTATTAGATCTAATTTAGATAATCTATTTATTTAATATAGTTAGTACATTTACATTTAGTTATTACATTCACTTTAGATAATTTGTTTATTTAATTTAAATACTCTGTTTACATTGTGGATGGCAATGCCGCCATAGTGTAATATTTACTTTTTATATAAATTTAATTTTGAATATTACCTTTGTTAGATATAGATTTTTTTTATTATCACAATTAGTAATTATTAATTTTTATTTGATTTAAATATTGCAAATAATAATTAAAATTTATTTGATTTAAATGTTAGAAATAGGATTTACATTAATTATATTTTGTTTTTGTAAAAATTTAGGAGATTTCCATTTATAATGTTACCTTTAGAATATTACATTTAGCTTTCAATTCCTAATTATATTTTAAAACTTAATTTATTAGTATTTTAATAGTTACTTTGAAATGTTAAAATTACATTCATTTTAATAGGAATTTAATAATTAAAAATTGCAATTACTAATTTTTGAATGTCGCAAATAGGATTTAGATTAATAATTATATAAATTCAGAACATTTCCATTTCGAATATTACGTTTATTTGATTTATTTGCTTTACAATTACTAATTTTAATTTGATTTAAATATTGCAATTAATAATTATAATTTATTTGATTTAAATGTTAGAAATAGGATTTTACATTAATTATATTTTGTTTTTGTATTAATTTAGGAGATTTCCATTTACAATATTACCTTTAGAATATTACATTTAGATTTCAATTCCTTATTATATTTTAAAACTTAATTTATTACTATTTTAATAGTTACTTTGAAACGTTAAAGTTACATTCATTTTAATAGGATTTTAATAATTACCTTGAAATATACTTTCATTTTGTTACAAATTGAAATTATTAATTTCAAATATTACATTATTTTTTCATGTGGATGGCAATGCGACATATTTGTATATGTGGCATTGCCATTGGTTTGGTAAACATCCAAGGTTTAGGTATTTCATGATGAATATGATAATGAGACATCGTGCACAAAATTCATCTGTTGTATTTGTAAAAAGGAGTTTTGAAGACATGCCAATTACCATCAATGAGCTAAGAGAACATATGGAAAATATGCCACATCATAATTTGGCAGATAGGTTCATAAGATTTGGAACAACTCTAAGGGGAACAATATCATATTGGTGTAAATGTAGAGCAGAATTAACAAATACGCTTCACCAAATTGGGACTCCTACAATTTTCTTCACCTTGAGTGTAGCGGATATGCAATGGCCTGATTTGCATGCGCTGATGCTGAGAACAACACCAACTAATTCATGAGAGGTTCAGAAGTGGAGAAGACAGAATGTCATTGACTATCCTCATATAGTTGCACATTACATGCATTTGAGGCATACAATGTTTAGGAAAGAGATACTTGAAAAAGGTATGAAATTCAGTGATTTTTGGTGTAGGTATGAGTGGAAACAAAGGGGTTCACCTCATGTGCATGGTTTTTTTATGGCTTGAAGGAGCACCAAACATGGACACTATAGACTGGTCAAATGAGGCAGAATGCAAAATTGCTGAGAGGTATTTTCATTCCATTATTCATGCATGGAATCCTAGACATGATCCTCATCAAAGAAATATACAGGTATGTTTTAAGTCATTTACTCATATATATATCTACATAACATGATGCTCACACTATATGTTCATATGTATGAAAAACAAAAAACTATTATAAAATTTTAATATGATATTTTATTCCCAACCATTTGTAGGTTTTCCAACATTTTGGTCAACATACATGTCTCAAAAATAGTGGACAACTAGCTCAGATGGATATTGACCATGACTACAAAGAGATAGTCAACTATGTCGAATGCCACACAATCTATAAGAAGGGTGCATGTTTGCATAAAAAAAGGGGAAGAATGGTTTGTAGGTAATTCTTTCATCAATTAATATAGAATACATTATAATTATATTTAACCATTCCATAAATTAATCAAAATAGATGCTCACTTCTCTTTCTCTTAGGTACAATGCACCCTTGGCCATTGAATTTGGAGGGATTCAGGTTATGTGAGGATACAGAATCGGGTGAAAGAAAATTTGAGCTTGCTAGAAATGATGATAGAGTGAATTCACATAATCAGTACATACTGCAACTGTGGAGGGCAAATATAGATTGGCAACCTGTTCTTTCAAAACATGGGGTTATTAAATACATTGCAAAGTATGCAGCAAAAGCTGAGAGGAGTTCAGAAACATATTCTAAAATGTTGATGCGTTTGTCAACCTAGAAAATCCTAATGATTTAGCTGCGCAAGCATACAAAAAGCTACTCATAGAAAGAGTTATACAGAGGGATATTGGAGCCCAGGAAACATGTCATATGTTGTTAGAGCTTCCATTGGTTGAGAGTAGCAGAAGGTTTGCTAATCTAAATGTCTCGTGTGAGGTTTTCAAACCTATAGTAGTAAACAATGAGGAAATTGATGAAGAGCATGCCAAATCTTTATAGATGGCTATAAAATAAGACCAATTTGTATGGAAGGTATCACCTTAATTGATGCAGCCAGATCTTGGATAAACAATCCTAGAAAAAGAGGAGACAACAAATGGGGGCCAAGGCAAAAGATGGCTATTGTCAGAGTTTTCCCTAGGTTTGTATCCATTCCTCCATGTGATTCAAGTAAATGGGTGGAGTTTTGTTTATCTGAGTTATTGCTATACAATCCTTTTCGTAACATTGAAAGAGACATTGGTCATGATAATGATACTATAGTAGCAAACTGGGAATCACTCAATTATAATCCTTGGCATGTTCAAAGAGTAGCACCTACAGAAAATGATGATCCTAGCAGTGCTTCTGAAGTGGAAGATAATGAAGCTATTCAATAAAATACCACGGAGCATGAATGGAAAATCATCTCCAAACTACATCGGTGGTCAACATATGCAGGTTTCTGAGATAGATATGTTAGGAAGAAGAGATGTTGATAG
>BSBK01000167.1:600000-966658 GCA_027943335.1 Chamaecyparis obtusa
GAGAGAAAAATCCAGGAGTAGATTCAAATAAGACAAAAAAGAGAAAAAGAAAAAGAGGAAAAAATTAGGCATGCTATGATTAGAGCAGAGCAATTGAAGAAGCACTTATTGGACTTTTAAGACATAAATCATGTTCTTGTAATTGAACAAATAGAAGACCAACCTATTGTCCATAAGATCTATGAGATAAGAAATCCTAAGGACAAAGGTAAGCAAAAGGTTGTAGGGGTTTGAATAAATGAACTAAATACTGTCAAAAAACCCCTAGATCAAGCAGCAAGATTAGATGCTAACTTGGAGAAGGCCAAAAGGGAACAAAAAATATTGGCCAAAGAGTTAGAAAAGGCTGAGCTAGAAGCCACTGCAGCTGAAATAAAAAGAAAGATTGATTTCCTTAAGCAATCTTCTGGACCCACCAATACGCTTTCCACTTCTCAAGCACAAGGTGTAAATGTGTTGAACACTACTAGAACTTTAGGTATGCCCAAAACTTCTACTATCTCAAATGTTTAAACATCTACATCTTTGGGTGCTGGCCCATCTCAAATAGGATCCATACATGAAAGACATAAGCAATTGGTTTTTAATGGGATTCCTGGCTACCCAAATCCCATCCCTGATGAAATTAGGAAAAAGCTTCCACAATTCACTAGAAGCAACGCAGTTACTTGTGAAGAACATTTGAAAAGTTTCACTGATGTGATAGATGACTGCAACATTGAGCCTGATGATGTGATCATGAAGCTTTTTCTTGAATCTTTAACTGAAGATGCTAGAGATTGGTTTAGAAATTTGCCTCATGCTAGCATATGCTCATGGGAACAGTTCAAACATTTTTTCAAAGAACAATATGGTGATAAAACCAATGAAGGTTTCATGCTTAATGAATTCAACAATATCAAGAAAAATCTAAATGAGGGTGTTGTTGAGTTCAATGCTAGATTTCAGAAGGCCATGCATAAATTATTGCAGGTTATCAAACTAGATGACAAGATTTGTTTGGTTACTTATCTAAATGCTTTTGATTAAAAAATGGGGTATCTTTTGAGAGATAAGAATCCTAGAAATCTTGCAGAAGCTTACAAACTAGCCATTAATATTGAGAGCAATAGAAGAATATCAGGGAAGTTGGGAAGGAGAGAGGATTATAGGCCTTCAGTCTCAAACAAAAAAGAGCCAGGGAAACCTGATACAGAACAAAAAGATGATGATAGTTTCAAGAAAATCTTGAAAGCAATAAAAGATTTGAAACCTAATGAAGCAAGAAATAGTAGAGTACAAGGAAATGACATGCCATCCTTTAACAACTCCAATAAATTGCCAAGAATGTAGAACTATCCCTATAACACTCAATGGAAAGATGGGAAGCCAGTGCTCCCTGAAAGAAAAGATAGGCCAAGTGATAAGACCTTGGACCCCTTGCATAGAAATGTAGTGAACATGAATGATGATGTTCCTTGGTGTATTGTTTGTCAATCACCTCATGATCCTTACTACTGTGTAATAGCTCAAGATGTTTCTGCAGATGATGAGCAGGACAATAACCATGAGGAATCTTATGATGATCAAGGTTGTGGTATGACTTCTTCATACATATGTGATGAAATAGATTCTAGTGAAGAAGATTAAAATAAAGATGCTTGCAATTCCCAAGTTAAAAATGAGATTTATCATCAGCAAATATTTTCTAATGAAGAGGATAGTCACTTGGATGGAGTCCAATGCAACACCTTAAGAAATGATGAAACAGTAGTGTTGAGGAGACCTTCTGATGAAGAGATTACACAAATCATAGCAGATATGGTCACCTAAGATAAAAGTAACTAAAATTTGAGAAATAGGGTGGTGGGTGATTCAAGTCAAAAGTCACCCGGCATATTTATCAAAAGGTTAGATACAAAGGTAAAACAAGCTCAAGACAAAAGTAAGGTTGCTGATATTGTTAGCAAGACTAGGATCAAGAAGAATGTAACATTTTCTCCTCCTAATGTGACTTATAAGGTAAAGCAAAAAACTCTTCAAGAGACTATTGTCTCTACCCAAAAGGAAGGCAGAATCATGAACAAGGATCAGCAAGGCCTTATGGAGCATGAAAACAATAAGGAAGCCACTGTCATTAAGCAAGATGTAATTGATCCCAAATATGTCCCAGTTGACATGGGAAAACTGTTGTCATAAATTACTGTCAAAGTCCCCTTATTGGAGATGATGAGAATAGAAGAGCATAAAGAGAAAGCCTTGAGTTGGGTACAAGGAGTTCTTCCTTTTGATACCCAAAACTGCACTAAGTGTGGTAAAGTGACTGCTGCAGTAGATGATTCAACTTGAAAATCAATGTGGAGAGATCATCTCTGAGATCCCTCAAATGTATTTGGATACTAATGTTATAAATACTATGATAGGGACTATTGATCCTTTTTTTTTGTCCCTAATAGTAAATGAAAAGTTGTTGAAAAACTGTATGATTGATTCAGGAGCCTCTAATACTATTATGCCTGCAGAAATAATGAAATCTTTGGGTTTGAAAGTAGATACACCTCATGGGTGATGCTAGGCTATGGATTTAAGAGAGGTCCCTATTATTGGTACAATAAGGGCTTTTCCTTATAGGTTAGCAGCTTTTCCTGATAAGTTGTTGACAATGAGTGTCCTGGTGGTTGATATCC
Organism: Chamaecyparis obtusa; assembly: GCA_027943335.1. Lineage (NCBI taxonomy): Eukaryota > Viridiplantae > Streptophyta > Pinopsida > Cupressales > Cupressaceae > Chamaecyparis > Chamaecyparis obtusa. Next base: position 602,667 of record BSBK01000167.1, read on the forward strand.
CACCTCACTATGGGATGTTACTGTCTAGAAAATGGAGTGCTTCAATGGGAGGTAGTATCCAGTGTGATTTGTCCTTTGCAACTTTCAATATTGATGGTGAAAATGTGAAAGTATCCAGAGAAAGCAGAACTCCACACATGATAGAGCTAAAAAAGATGGATGAGTTGAATTGTTATGTGGATGTTGACATGGAGAATTTTAGAGTGGAAAAGGCCATTTCACAAAGGGAAGATTCAGATCCATTGACCCAGGAATTGAAGGAATAACAAGATGGACTGTGGTAGATGTATTTTGATGGAGCATGCTCAAAAGAAGGCTTAGGAGTTGGAGTTCTATTCATATCTCCATTAGGTACCACTTTTAAGTATTCATTCTCATTGACTTTTCAATGCACAAATAATACTGCTGAATATGAGGCATTGTCATTGGGATTGAATATTGCTATCAGACATGGTATAAAATGTTTAAAATTTTTGAGTGATTCTGAGCTTGTGGTGGCACACATTCGATCTAAATATGCTGTTAAAAATGATAGATTAAAATTGTATAAGCATGTAATCTAGGACCAAATTGAAATGTTTGATGCTTTTAATATTTGTTGGGTAGAAAGATCCAAGAACATAATGGCTGATTTTTTGGCCAATGTTGCTTTGAAAAAAGATGATTCAACTTTGTATGGAATTTCAATAGTTGAAATAAAAAGAAGGCTAGTTGTTGCAGACTGTTGGAAATATTCAAGAATTAACCAAGTTACTGAGAGGGGAGGGGTGAATCAGTAACTTCAAATATTTTTTTTTTCAATATCAGATGTATTAACATATAGTTCACTTTATCCTTTTGCATATAGAAAGCATGAAACATAAAAGCATTCACAACAATGACACATAGATTTGGTTACCCAGAAACCTTCCAAAAGAAAGTAAAACTGGGGTGGGGATGAAACCCACAAAGCTTTAATACTGCAGTATAAAGTTGGCTGGTTAAGGCTTACATTGATCACTTCTGATGATCTGCCCTGCTAGGAGCAATAAGGACTGCTAGGTCCACCTTGTTAGAGGATTTACAAACATACAATGAAGTATGCACTCGGTTAAGAGATTTTACAAAGACTGTTAAGTCTACCCGGTTAAAGGATTTCAAGCTGATTCACCTGTTAGGATGAAACAGTAGATCTCTTACTTTGCAACTGGATTGCTGAATGAGATTCACTGATGTACTGATCACCTTCTGTGATGAATTTGTCTGTGCTGCTCCTTATGTATAGTAGCCCTTTGTAATTCACTAGTTTCTGCCTTTTTATCTCTTCTTTTTATTCCACTTTCATACTACTTGGTAGTTGTACAAGATTGTTTATATACAAGTCTAAACAATTAATTACAATTACAAAGTCGGCTTAACAAATAAACATAAGTGCTACTAAGTCAGCCCAAGTATGGTTACACAGTTCCTACAAACTAACTCGGTGACTTTCTGATACTCGGCGTCCACTGCATTACTCGGCATCGTCATGCACTCGGTAGAAGTGAAGGCTCATTTCATACTAACCACTCGGTAAGTTTCAAACTCGGTAAATACTTGTGACTCAGTAGACATAATGTCACTCGGTTTACACTGTCCTACTCGGTTTTCATTGTCCTGCTCGGTTTGCACTATTCTGCTCGGTTTGCACTGTCCTGCTCGGTTTGCACTGTTCTGCTCGGTTTGCACTGTTCTGCTCGATTTGCACTATTCTGCTCAGTTTGCACTCAAGATGAAAATAAGTGTTGTCACTAGTGGCAATCCTACTTAATGCCAACAATCTCCCCCTTTGGCATTAGTGACAAAAACACTTATTGCCCAAAACTTATATACATGAACCATGCTGAGATTTATTTTGATTTTTCAAAATTTGTCTTTGTCATAGGGCTTTATAAATTATCTCCCCCTTTCAATGCACTAACTTTTTCTTCTATACATATCTCCCCCTTTTTGATGATAATGCCAAAGGTGTATATACAAGTGTTTTATAGGGAGAATCCAAAATTTGATAGAAAAATAGAATGTACCTTCATTATCAGTGCCAGAGTTCTGTCCCAATTTTCTTGCAGAATCTTGCATGTTTGGATTGCAATTTGGACTTCTATAGAGAGTGCAATCATGTGATCTACTATTGAGAATTGATTGTCACAAATTAATGTTTTGGAATGTTCAATGTGCCTATACATTGTATTCATGATGGGAAGGATCATGTTCTGAATGTCTAGTAGTGTGGACCGGATCCTTGTGTCTTCTTTCAGTAGTTTTGACTGCATATTTGATAGGAATGAGATTTTCATGTGATGAGCAGAGTTTGAACTTGGTTCAAGTTGCAGCTTTTGTATGCTAATCTTCAAATCCTCATCAATTTTATTCATTTTATCCTTGACATCCTTGGTGAACTCGGCAACATTGCATAGTTTGGCCAAAAGAGAGGTAACATTCTAATAGGAAGATTCAATGTTTGTCAAAACTGAAGATAATTCTGCTTGATTAATAGCTATGTGCTGAGTAATGTGCTCAAGCACTTTATTGTTGAATTTTTTCTCAGCTTTTTCAACTAACTTGTCTATCCCAGATGAATCCTCATTGTACTTATTTACCGCTTCTGCTAATTGTAACAAAACATGTTGAGAGGAGTCTACTTTAATACCTAATGCTTCTGACAAAATGTCCTTAGCATCCTTAATGATTTTATATTCCTTGTCTCTCTCCTCTTTAAGCTTCTTTTGCTTCGCTTTCCTTTGGAGGAGTTCACCTATATTTTGCATTTGATCCGCTGATAGATTTGCAAAATTCAATGTTGGAATCTCTATTTCCTCATTTAGGTCTATATCCTCTACTATATTCTTGCCCAAAAATCTTATACTCGGTTGAGCCTTAGGCTTATCTATTATGGTACTTAATGCCTTAGTAGTAGTGATAGTAGACATAGTAGGACTGGCTATAAAGAATGGTATACTGTCTACTAGAGAACTTAAAGTATTTACACTTGTAGAATAAAAAACTGGAATACTTACTGCTGGAAAACTTGATGAAATAGGAGACTGCAACTCGGTAGAAGAAATGGTAGTTACTTCTGTTGTTGCTATAGGTGATTGGACAAATGTTGAAGTTTTCACAACCATGCTTGAAGATGTCTCCGGGCTAGATGTAGCAACTTTTGCTGGAGAGGTAGGAAGTGATGCAATGACTTCTGCCACTATCCTCATGGTATCATCTACCTCAGTGGCTTCTTCCTGTTCATCATTGTCATCTTCAATGTCTTTTATTATAACTGATTCAGTACTCGGTTGGTGAAGATGGTATATGTTCTTCCATGTGGCATTTGCACTCTTCACAACTGATTCAATATTGTTAATCAGAATTAAACAAGTATTGAACTTCAGTGTCATCTTATTTTCATTCTCCTTCAATGCCTTCTTTATTTCATCATTTTTCAAGCTCGGCATTAACTGTTTTAGGGTTTAATCAAATATGTCTTTTACAGTTTGCCTTGCATTGGCCCATCTCATTTTTATTTGATCTAATAAAGCTCCTGGAATCTGTTGGGCTGTTTCATCAGGAGAGTATTTCCACTATCCCATCTTTTCAATGACAGCATCTTCAATCTCCTTTTGTTCTATTTCTGATCTTATTTCATATTTTAAAGATTTTATATTACTTACTCCAGCTCCTTCTCTCAAAAGTTTGATCTTCTCTTGAAGGGTTAGAGGAGGCTTTTTGAATATTATATCTTTGTCCTTTTTGTCTGCCTTACCCTTTGCACTTCTCCTTGTAAATACGGTAGTGGGAGGCTTAGGTACCTTGGTGATGAATATCTTTCCTTTCTTCTTTGCAGGTTCTGGTTCCTCTGTTTTCTCATCCTTTTCTCTTCTTCTTCAATGTCTTCTCCTCTGCCCTCGGTTAGCATTAGAGGTGTGATAGCTTGCATTTTGGCTATCCTCTTTTTTCCTTTATTTACTGCCTGTGGAAGCTTTATAATTAATTCAATTCTCACTTTTGCTTCTTCATATGTCCCAAAATATGGAGCTTTGGGATCAACAGGTTGATTAAGGAGGGCTTCAATGATATTCTTTGTTTCATCAATGTTTACCTCATAAGGAAGAGGTTTCACATGTACAATCCTTAGTTTAGCTGCTTGAATGTATACTTTGTCACAGTCCACCATGAAACAAATATCATCCTTATAATCCTCCACCAACTTCTGTGGAATCTGAAATCTGTCATTTATTTTCTCCTTGAAAGACTCAAAATAACTATCCATGATGTTCTCAAAATTTTCACCCATTTCTGAAATATATTCATTTATCTCATAAAGAATCGGCACATCCTTTCTCCATACTACTTTTCCTTTGGAAGGGAAGAATTTCTGAACATAGAAAAATAAACAGACCAGTAGAGATCCAAACTTACATGGATTGTTTTTGGAAGTTTGAATGCTTTCCATGTTCTTGTTAAACTGTTTTAACAACAAATCTGCAAGGTCAAATGATAAATTATTCTTTACCACTTTGTATGCTACGTCTATGGCTTCGCAGGGAACACTATTCTACCGACTTGAACTGTATATTTTATAAGCAATGATGTGTGTTCCAAACTTCAGTTCAGCATCAGTAATGCTGCTTACTTTCATGCCTCTACCATCCCACTCGGCTAGGGTTTTCTTCTCCAGCTCTGGCCGACCTAGGGTTTTGGTAGATTTAACCTTGTTTAACATGGGAAGACTGGTGATTCGGTGAATCATCTTCTTAGTGATCTCTATGGGTTGCTCAAGCCAAATCTTACCTTCGTGTACACGGCTGAGAATGTATCTAACCCATTTCTCCCAAAATTTTCAAGGTAAATGTGTAATGTGAACTAATCCCTTGTCTTCCAGATGTTTGTGCTCTGGTTTTAGAACACCATTCACACATAGTTCCTCACACACAATATCTATCTCTAGGCTTCCCATCTCTTGAATTGCACAATTGAAATGATTGCGAATATCATTAACAAGTAGTACCTTAGGAGGAATCTAAGATTGAGCTCCGTTCAGGTCTAGGGTTGCTGCAATTGTGGGCACGAGTTTGAAATCTGGTGCTCTCCATTCCCCTTGGATTATCATTTCTGTTCCTTTCTTCACTGAAGTGCTGGATGATGCCATGGTAGCTCACAGAGAATTCTTTTCGCAAAAGTATTTGAATCGCTTGATTGCTCTGGAAATTTTTTGCTCTCAAAATGCTAAAGTTCGCGGTGAAGAATGAGTTTGATTTCTTGCCTTTTGTTTACAACTCTGTCATTAATGCTTAGTAGAAATTAGGGTATGAATTCTGACAGACTGTCACCCACTATGAATTAATTGCTCGATAAAGACTTTGCAACTCGGTGAACTTGAGAATTCATATTGCTCCGACCTCGCTTGGTAATCATATTAGATAGCTCCCAACCTTGCTCGGTGAAAACTGATACCGACCTTCCTGTGATCTTATTGCATCTTGTATGCTGATTTAGATCTTTCTTTTAATTCAGTTCTGGAACTGCTTGAAATTTGTCTATGAGAATACAGTTCCAGTGCTTTCTTGGGAATTTAGTTTGAGTCGGTAGAGCCACCCATTCCATTACTTGGACTAGTTTGCTCGGTAGATTTAGGAATCCACTGTTGTCTCATTTGTTTCCTGATCTTAGTTGCTTCATTCTTCTTTCCATCTTCAACTTCACTAGCATTCATGCAATTTTTGGCTATATGACCGAGTTTAGTGCATTTGAAATATCTTATGGTAGTATCTCTTTTCCTTAGATGATGTTTTATATAGTTCATGCCAATGTGTCCATATTCTCCATAGTAATGACATCTACACCAAGTGTTGTAATCCCATCCAAACATTGCTCTCATAATTTGTTCTGCTGGATTGAATGTTTTGGATCTGCACTCGGATGCCTTGTGACCTTGTTTGTTGCATTTGTGACAATTACCTTTGAATCTTGGTTTTTCCTTGCATTCATTTGCTTTGTGACCATGCTGATTGTAGTTGTAGCATTTTCCATTGAATTCTGATTTTTCATTGCTCCAACATTTATTTGAAGTATGTCCTATTTTTCCATAATGATTACAAGTAGGTTTCTGATTCCTTTGAGTACCTTGCTTAGAAGATTCACCTTCTCCTTTGTATCCAAGTCCTGCTTTTCCTTTTTGCCTATGAAGATTTTGATCATGCAGCTGATTTAAGTCTTCTTGGTTCTTCATCATTCTTTCATTGATTTGTTTTTCGGTGTTTAGGTCATCCACCAATCTTAGATTGATTTTCTTTTCAGATCTTAGTTCTTCTCTTGTGCTTTCTATTTTTGATCTTAGATTCAGAATTTCCTCATTTGTATGGGAGATCTGATCAATTAGATTTTCTAGCTGAAGGGTTTTATTTTGGACTTCATTGTTCCTTCCATCTAATTCATCTTTCAACTTGTTTCTTTGTTCTAAGATCTCACAAAATCTTGTTGAGTGTAGTTCTTGTTCTCTTTTTAATTTTCTCACTTTTTCTTGCAGAGACCCATTCTTTTCTAGGAGTCCTTTGACAGCATTGTTTGCTTCATCTGAGCTATTTGAGGGAAAAAGATCTTCAATCTTTTCTTCAATGTAATTATGATCATTCATCTGATTTTCAAGTTCCTTCCTTCTTCTTAGGGATTGGGAAAGATGTTCTTTTGCTTCTTTAAGTTTAGCTATGGCCATTTCCAGATCTAGCTTTTCATTTTCAATCACCTTGTTCAGTTTGAATACCTCCATTGTCCTGGATCTTTGCTCAAGCTAGTTAAGCTTTATCTTGAGAACCAATATAGCTCTGATACCAATTGTTGGAAATATTCAAGAATTAACCAAGTTACTGAGAGGGGAGGGGTGAATCAGTAACTTCAAATTTTTTTTTTTCAATATCAGATGTATTAACATATAGTTCACTTTATCCTTTTGCATATAGAAAGCATGAAACATAAAAGCATTCACAACAATGACACATAGATTTGGTTACCCAGAAACCTTCCAAAAGAAAGTAAAACTGGGGTGGGGATGAAACCCACAAAGCTTTAATACTGCAGTATAAAGTTGGCCGGTTAAGGCTTACATTGATCACTTTTGATGATCTGCCCTGCTAGGAGCAATAAGGACTACTAGGTCCACCTTGTTAGAGGATTTACAAACATACAATGAAGTATGCACTCGGTTAAGAGATTTTACAAAGACTGTTAAGTCTACCTGGTTAAAGGATTTCAAGCTGATTCACCTGTTAGGATGAAACAGTAGATCTCTTACTTTGCAACTGGATTGCTGAATGAGAGTCACTGATGTACTGATCACCTTCTATGATGAATTTGTCTCTGCTACTCCTTATGTATAGTAGCCCTTTGTAATTCACTAGTTTCTGCCTTTTTATCTCTTCTTTTTATTCCACTTTCATACTACTTGGTAGTTGTACAAGATTGTTTATATACAAGTCTAAACAATTAATTACAATTACAAAGTCAGCTTAACAAATAAACATAAGTGCTACTAAGTCAGCCCAAGTATGGTTACACGGTTCCTGCAAACTAACTCAGTGACTTTCTGATACTCGGTGTCCACTGCATTACTCAGCATCATCATGCACTCGGTAGAAGTGAAGGATCGGTTCATACTAACCACTCGGTAAGTTTCAAACTTGGTAAATACTTGTGACTCGGTAGACATAATGTCACTTGGTTTACACTATCCTGCTCGGTTTGCACTATCCTGCTCGGTTTGCACTGTTCTGCTCGGTTTGCACTGTCCTGCTCGATTTGCACTGTTCTGCTCAGTTTGCACTGTCCTACTCAGTTTGCACTATTCTTCTTAGTTTGCACTGTTCTGCTCAGTTTTCACTCAGGATGCAAATAAGTGTTGTCACTAGTGGCAATCCTGCTTAATGCCAACGGCAGACAACATTTACAATTGGCAAGTCTTTGAGGATGATCATGACATTTTTGAATTTATTCAATGCCTTGACATATATGAAGATCAACTTATAGATTGCAATACATTGGTTGAGGAAATTGAGGATAAGGACATGGTCATGGGAAATGAGGTAATCTAGTTGAATTCAAATAGTATCCCTAAGGGCCTAACTGAGTTAAAAGCATTATATAATAGCCAAGATGATCACATGTCAAAAACAAGTAATGCCAGAGTGGAAGATCTGGAAGAAATAAATTTGGGATCACATAATGCACCCCAAATGGTTTATATTAGAAAGGGATTGGCTCCTCAATTGGGATATAATCTGATAAAATTGTTAAGAAGGTATAAGCATGTTTTTGCATGGTCATATGATGACTTAAAAGCTTATAGAGAGGATTTGTTCCAACATGAAATCCCATTAAAGGATGAGGTCAAACCTTTTAGGCAAAAATAGAGACCCATCAACCCATTGTTAGCTCCTAAGATGCAGCATGAGCTAGTCAAGTTGAGTGATGTAGGAATAATCCAACCTATAAGGCATTCAACTTGGGTATCTAACTTAGTCCCAGTCATAAAGAAGAATGGGGATATCAGATTGTGTGTAGATTTTAGGAATCTGAATGTTGCATCATTAAAGGACAACTACTCACTACCCAATATGGAGGCAATGTTGCAAAAAGTCACTGGATGTGAGTTATTGTCTATGATAGATGGTTTCTCTGGGTATAACCAGGTATTAGTAAAGGAGTCTGAGCAATTCAAAATAGCATTCACCACACCTTGGGGGACCTATGTTTATGTCAGAATGCCATTTGGTCTCAGAAATGCTGGAGCAACTTTTCAAAGAGCCATGGACGTTGCTTTTAAGGAATATATTGATCTACCAAGATGACCTAACTGCCTATTCAAAATTGGCTGTTGACCATTGCTCACACCTAGAAAATATTTTTGTCAAAGCTTTGGAATATGGTGTGTCTCTGAATCCAAAGAAATGCAATTTTGTAGTCAAAGAAGGAAAATTGCTAGGACACATTGTATCAAAGGAAGGAATAAGAATTGATCCAGAGAGAGTTGAGGCCATCAAGAGAGTTACAACACCCAAAAATCTCAAGGGAGTGCAATCCTTTTTAGGAAAGATCAACTTTGTCAGGCGATTCATTGCAAATTTTGCTGAAATTGTCAAACCCATTGTGAAGTTGCTCAAGAAGGATGTGAAGTTTCAATGGACTGTTGAAGCTCAAGGTGCATTTGATAAAATTAAAGAAGTAGTTCAACAGGCACCTGTGCTTAGGTCCCCTAATTATACTAAGCCCTTTTCACTTTTCTCTTTTGCATCATTTCACACAATTGTTGTTTTACTATTACAAAAGGATAATGAAGGTTTTGACCATCCAATTGCATTCTTTAGTAAGTCTTTACAAGCTGCAGAGTTAAATTATGATATAATGGAGAAGCAAGAATATGCACTGGTGAAAGTAGTAAAATCTTTTAGGCCTTATCTTGTTTGTGCTAAGGTCATTACATATGTCCCTCATGATGCAGTTAAGGATGTCCTTACTCAGTCTAAAGTTACAGGTAAGAGGTGTAAGTGGATTTCTAGGATTCAAGAATTCAATTTAGAAATCCATATTACTAAGCTTGTGAGAGGACAAGGCCTGACAAAGTTAATGACCAAAGAGAATATGGATTTGGCCTAGATTAACAATGAAGGAATCTCAAATAAAACAATAACAAGTATTGAGTTACAACTAGACTATGCTGATATTGTATATTTCATCAAAAATGCCAAATGTCCAGGATATATGATAGACAACTAGAAGAGGTCCCTAAAACTACAAGCTTAGAAATATGCATTGATACAAGGAGACTTGTATTGGAAGAATAGAGATGGAATTTTTCTCTTTTGCCTTGATAGATGTCAAGCCAAAAAGGTTTTGAGTGAAATGCATGCTGGTGTTTGTGGAGGCCATTATTCAACAAAGACTACTGCCCATAAGATTTTGAGGGCTGGTTACTTTTGGCCTACGTTGTTTAAAGATTCATTTGATTTTGTGAAGCAGTGTGAAGCCTATTAGAAATTTGCTTCCAAATTAAAATATTTAGGAGCACTATTGTTGAACCTAATAACTGCTGAGGCACCATTTTCCATGTGGGGGATGGATTTCATAGGGGAATTTTTTGAGAAATCTAGTGGAGGACACAGTTGGGTACTTGTTGCAACTGACTACTTTACAAAATGGATAGAGGCCATTCCCACAAAGAAGGCAACAAGTAAAATTGTTATTGACTTTTTGCTTGACAACATTTTAACCAGATTTGGTGTCCCCATGACATTGATCATAGATAATGCAATGTGTTTTAGATTTGATGAATTCAAGGAGTTTTGCAAGAACAATGGAATCATGACATCTTATTCATCTCCTTATCATCCTCAGGCAAATGGACAGGTTGAATCTAGTAACAAAAGCATTTTGACAATTTTGAAGAAAAAACTAGAAAAAAATAAGAGGGCCTGACATTCAAAGCTAAAGTTGGCCCTATGGGCAGATAGGATTACAGTGAAGAAAGCCACTGGGAGGTCTCCCTTTGAGCTTGTATATGGTTTATAGTCAAGATTGCCTATAAGTAACTTGCTTCCTATTTATAAGTTTATTCATGATGAGGAATTAGATATCTTAGAGCCAATGCGGGATAGGATTATGCAATTGACTGAATTAGATGAGTCAAGAAGGGAAAGTCAAAAGTGCAACATCAAATTGCAACAGAAAATGAAGTACCTGTTTGACAAGAGGGAAACTACTAGAAAATTCAAAATAGATGACTTAGTACTTCAATGGAATGTGAGAGCAGAAGATAAAGGGAAGCATAAAAAATTTGAATCCTTATGGCTTGGTCCCTTTGTGATTCATGACAATTTTGGAAAAGACTCTTACTTGTTGAAGAGTATGGACAATGAAGTTTTTGAGTTGCTAGTGCATGGGCAATTATTAAAGCCTTTCTTCAGCTAAGTTCTTGATTATGCATGCATATGTAAATGTCTTGTAAATATTGTATAGGTGTGTTTCCTTTAGTCTGTGTGTTTCAGTTCAACTTTTAGGTTAGTGTATTTTTTGGTCTGCATCCCAGAGATCTGTGGTTCTTGTTCAAACTTGCATTTTAACATCCTTAGATAGAGCCACTATTGGTTAGAATTCTCATTTTTTACTTTTTGCCTTAAATTTATGGATGGTCTTGAAAATTTTGTAGTCTTTAGGGTTTGCTAGGTCCGAATGTCTTTGAAAATTAGAAAAGCCCTAGTTTTGGTCATCAACTTTCTATTTCTCTGTTACTTTATCAAATGACTTAAGTCTCGAAATAAGCATGTGCGCTTTTATTTTTCTCTTGGTCGCTGAGTCTCCTTAAGGTTTAGGAATATTCTTCTTTATTTAGTGAATGCCTGAAAGCCTTTGTCACCTAATCTCGTGAGCTTTTCAAAATATTCCTTATTATCTAACGACTTAGTGTTTCCCTTTTAGTCTCCAGATCTCGCAATGTTTTCTCAAGATCTAGCGACTGCTGTATTAGATTTATCACTAAGGGACTATACTCGCGTGATCTCCAGATTGAATTTACCTATGGTCGGGCAATCTTGGGATGATTTATTAAAGTGGTCTTTTGTTCGGCGATTATGAGTTCTTCTTTTAGTCGCTGAATCTCTGGATGGAACAATGGTCTTCTTTGACGGTTGTCTCCAGATCTCATGATCTCCTCATGGTTAGTCTTTCTATTCAGTGATTGAGAGTTCCTTTGGTCATGCTATCTCCCGATGTTGGTGGCTATCTCTTGCATGGTTAGTTATTCTATGACGCGGTTGTCTCCAAATCTCTGAATGCAGTGGTTAAGGGACAAAGGATTATCAGACATAATGTGGACCATTGATGAGCTTTTGATCATGTGGATGATGCTTAATCTCCAGATCTAACTCAAGATGAAGAATTGTTTTTGTGACTTAGGTTTTCCTTTGTCACGTGATCTCCAGATGAACCTGAGGTCAGGTTAAAGTTAATATAATGGTCAAAGCCTGACGGTTATGTTTTATTCAGTGATACAGTGACTATGTAGGCGGGTGATCTCAGGTTCTTGGTAGTTAAGTGGATAACCTCCAGCGATTTAGCCGCACAGTTACCTCTGGGTCACTGAATTAAATGGTTAGTTGTGAAAACCTCTCGTGACTTAAAGTAGGTCGTAAGATGAAATGAGGAAGGAGATCAATGGTAGTTGTGTAATCTCAAGTAAAAAGTTGAATAGTCAAAGGCTTTAGCGATTAGGAGACTTCAGGTTTGTCGCCAGATCTCCAAGTTGGGTGATCACTGAATGTTTTAAAAAATGAATAAAGTTTCCATGATATATTTTTTACTATGGTTGCTAGATCTCTAGAAAAGATGTATCAAGGTTTCTTCCCTTTAGTCACCAAATCTCAAGATCGCCGGGTCGGGATATCTTAGAAAGAAGTTTGAAAAGTCAATAATGTTCTGCGACTACGAGAAGCCCTCTTAGTCACCAAATCTTAGAATGCTTTTCTAAGGTGCCAATGTTATAAAATGACTATGAGACTTTTCTTCAGTCGCCAGATCTTGAAATATTTAAATTTAAATTTTTGAGCTACGGCTAGTAAATTGAAGCCCTGTTCATGCCAAAGTAATGGTGGAAGTGACCTTTTGATAGTTGGAGATGTCAGAAATGGTGGCACATTCAATACTATAGGATAAAATGGTTAGAGATGGCTCATTTGAGAATTTTACAAAGCATATTGAAGAAGTACAGAGCACTAGGTTTTTTGAGCTTTCGAAACTTGCAGTGTGATCAGTAATTTTTGCAGAAGAATTTTCAAAGTTACAGTCAGAATGAGTCAGGCAACAACAAGTAGAGCTTCTAGCAGTCGAGGGTCAAAGGAAAAGGTGAAAGATAGATTTTCAGATGAGTTTCTCACCCTTCTACTTGGTTCATCATAGAACAAGAAGGTCAGTGATGACATATTTGTCGATGATTTAGTCTACTGTAGAGATGCTAGAACTCCCGAGATCATGGGCATGTGCTTATTTTCATATTTCTATAAAAATCATGATAGTGTTATACCAGTTTCAAACCCTTGAACTTCAGGGTTAGCCAAATTGATTATCTCAAAGTTTTTTCTAGATGTGGATGCACTCCTTATGCTATCCCAGAGATATGATCCATTATCTAAGACAAACCCTTGGTAACCTTAGACCAGAATTCTTTCATGAATGCTTTTAGAATTCAATTTCCAATGGCCACAAAAATTAACTTACAGGCTCAAGCGAATAGGTATGTCAGGGAGGCTGCTTTGGTCTCTAGGGAGATTAAGAGTCACATGCCTGAGGAAAATATAAATTATATTGCACCTATGGCTAGGTCAATTCCATATGCTTACAAGGACCTAAAGTTTTACATGAAATACATTGCATATGGGATATGCTAGGTCTTGGGAATTGATACGGGCCCTAAGAAGATTACCTCTTATATTTTGATGTTAGTGATGGATTCATAGAGCTGTATGGTGAGCAAAGGGTATGATTTTATTGGTTATGTAATAAACAAGATGCATGAAGGTTTGCTATCTTTGAAGAATTTCACCTCTGGTTCTACACCCAGATTCATGCACTACTCCCTGCTGATGCACCTCATTATGTATCACAATTATGGTCTTATAAATTTGAATGATCTCAAACCACAAATGATGTGGAATGGATAGCCTAACCTAGTACAGTTCTGGTTAGGATTTTGGAGCCCTTCTTTCCCTAGGTGAGATTTTGGTGCCTTTGAGAACTGGATTGTGTACCCCATTCTCTAGAGTTTGGGAGTTAATTATACAAGATTATCCACCAAGGTCCTACAATTGGTGAGACCCCAATAGTTTTTTCATAATTGGACCAAGGGTCACAATTGGGGAGACATTTACTATGAGAAGGGCAATACAATGATTAGGGTTTATGGATGCCCTCAGCCTCCACATCTACTTCCATTTTATGTTCCACCAAGAGTTGCATTTTTAGAGTTTGTCTGGCAACTCATGTTGACAGAAAAAGAACACTTGGCTTCCCACAGGAAAGGGACTCTCAGTCCTTGGCACTTCGGAGTGCACTATATTACAATTGGAAAGGGAGCTTTCAGTAAGGTGAATGATTGGTTAGAGAAATACAGGATGTTTGCAGCTCCACATAGGTATGTAGATACAAAAGGTTTCATGGCTGCTGCAAGGAGATATTACATGCCTACCATTCCTTTCAATAAGCAACATGAAGAGTACCCTAAGGAGGATGTGATCATAAACATCATTGAAGATGATGAAGTAGAGAAAATAATTTGACAATTGGATCGGTTACACAAAATTGAGAGAGAAGTAAAAGGAAAAGGATTGGTATTTGGGGGTTTCTTTCCCACTTTGCCTTACCTCCAACAACTTGAGCAGATGATGGCTCAATTTGACACACTAGTTGAATCCATGATGGATCAGATTGATGATACTAATCAAGGTAAGAAGGGCCACTCTGATTCTGAATGTGATGAGGATAGTGATGGTGGATACCCAATATATAGCCCACCCCCTATGGAGTAGCCACTAATTGAAGAACCCTAGGAAGGAGGTGAGACTGTCAACCTCAGTGAGCTGCCTAGCTCAGAGGACACCCCTGAGCCCTTACAAAAGAAGAGGAAGTTAATGGTAGGAGAGCCATCAAAGAAGAAGAAGAAGAAAAAAGTAAGTGCCCTCTATACTGGGACTGGCTTTCATCACCATGAAATAAGGAAAGTAGTCAGAGAGGCTAAAAGTCAACAAAGGTATGAAATAGAGGATGTAGAGTTGCCTTTGGCTTTAGGCAAGGATGAAAGAATAATTGAATAGGATGCTTTCTTGAAAGATGATAATTTTGTGAATTTTGAGGAATTCAAGAGTTTCTTAATGTGGCATAAGTAGCAGTAGGTGGCCTCAAATGTGCAAATAACTAAGGAGGGTGAAGTGCCAGATGAGGCATTGCAACTATTGAGAGAATATGACCCTGAGGTAGAAAATCTTACTCTAGATGAGGCCAGAGAATTAGTAAGAAAAAGTAATATGCTGCTTGTGCCTAGGTGGAGTTTGTATACTAATTTCATAATAGATCAAATAAAGAGACAAGAAGATGTCACTCTATCTTCAGAAACCCAAGTAGGGGTTATAATAAAAGGATTTGGGTATAGCCCAAAAAACTAGGCCTTGGCCATGTGGAGTCTATATCCAAAGGATAGAAAGCCACATATTTTGAATGTGAAAGAGCAGATGGAAGGGGATAAAATTGTGTGGTCAATCCACAACATAACAGACTTGGAAATTTCTCTGGTTTTGACCCAATTTGCTAAATTAAATGAAGATAAAACTAAATAATTATCAGAAAGATATGACAATCTTTTAGAGGATTATAGTGCCCTAGTAAAAGATAGGGACTTGCAGATCATAAAAGTTACAACATTGGAAAAAAAGGTAGAGGAATTGCAATTGCTAATTATCAATACTCCTGTAGTAGCCCCTACACTTCCTGAACAACCTGCAGTAACAAAGGCACAAGGAATGATAGAGGAGGAGGTGGCAGTAGAATTAAAGAAGATTAATGAGGAAAAGAATGAAGCTATATTGCAGGCCCTTTTGAGTATTTTGCAGTATAGAATGAATACCATTAAAGATAAATTTGACCTAGTTTATAATGCTTATGGAAAGTTGCCAAAATTGCAAAAGGAGGTCAATAATTATGTGCAAATTTTGAGTGGATTTCATATAGTGTGGTCTGTTAGAGCACCACTTTTTGAAAGATTGACTTTAGCTCAATCTTTCGGGAGTGACATACCGGATACAGTTTTAAGAGTTGGTGAGGAGATTGATAGAATTAATGCCATATTACCACTTTTCAAGGGTAAGGAAAATCTGATTGAGGCTAAGATAGCCATGCTCAGCTCCTATTCCAAAAAATTCATCCACTCAATTTTGAATACGGAATTTGTGATAAAGAGCCTTGATCATTGGAGATCGGATGCTAATCTTCTACTACCTAGGAAAGAGGCATTTTTAGGTGAGGATAATGATGTTGACTTAGAAAGCTTCAACAAAGCCTTAGATGAAGCTATCAAAGTAGAGGTGGACCTCAACAAACTTGTGTCAGATGTCAAGGCAATTACGGATGCCAGATGGGAAAGATAAAAGGTCCAACTAAAAATTGTCCAAAACTTTAATTGGCCATCAGAGGAATAGGTAACTGCATGGGATGAATTAACAAAACCCAAAAAGGCTAGACCTACCACTGTTGATTTGGACATTTTGGATGAAGATTGAGAAGGACATCTGACACACCTGACACCTGATCTGAGGAATACAGGATTGATAAGCTATCATTCAAGAATGGTGTAGGTTAGCATGAAATGGTGGTCACCATATCTCGTTGAACTCAAGGAGCTATCATAAATATTTGTAGTTGAATGTGTCAATTTTTGAGTAGCCAAAGATGTACATTTGTTCGAGGAAGTTTTGTCCTTTCACCACCTAGGGTTTGGTTATGTATTTTATTCTTATTTTTGTCTCTTAGGTTTTGAGAGTTAGGTTTTTCAACCACCCAAAGCTTGTTGCATTCTCATTAATGAGGGAATTCCAAGGTGGTTGAAAAGAGATTGTATATAGAGTTAAAGACTCAATTTTTCTAAGGAGGTTGGAAAGATATAGAAAAAAGAAGAGAACAGGATTGCTTGGAAGCAGATCACCAAGTTTTGTGTCTAGTCTTCTGAGTAATGGAATTGTGAATGTAAGTGGAAATTATATTTTAATAAAAATACACTGCAACTTCTGCCATATATTGTTTTTGTCTCTTTGCTTATATATTGTACTCTTGTATGTTTTTCATGTTAGGCATTTAAAATATACTAGTTGTAAGGCAACCTGCTTGGGTGTTTTATGAGTTTCTTTCAAGGAAAGAATTAAAAGTTCTCATATTTCATTTTGGAGAGTAGATATATTTGTATGGATCTTTGATGATAACAATATTTGGTTAATAGGATAGTTTGTAAGGAATCCTATTTGGATTTGCAGTTGGTATGTAAGGCATACTATTGTATTTCTTTTAGAGTTTACTTGTTGATTTGCATTTTGATTCTATTGCCCTTAAGATAAGGCACTGGTTTGGTGTTTGTTTCTTACAATTTTATCTTTCATAGATCTTAGAAGAAAAATTGAAACCTTCACGTCATTTACCAATACCTTTTCATTTCATGTTTATTGCACCAAATAGCTTGGACTATGCCTAGGGCATTCAGTTCATATTTCCTGATTCTATAAAGAGAGAATCACATTAGGTTGTCCCTCCTTAAAAGGAAGAAGGATGAGAATCCTTAGAGCACTGATTACTACTTTACTTACAATCACACTTTATCTGGTCAAGACTTGCATTAAAGTGGTTACAACCATTTGCAAAGTGTTCTATAGGTTTATGCATTATGAAGAATAGAAGCTAATCAATGTCCACTCACAAGAATACTGTAAAAAAAATTATCATTAGAAGGTAATACCCGCTTGAGTCTGTGGAGCTCGAAAATGAAGGAGCACCTTATCCAATCCTCAGTAATTAGGCCTTTATCTTGTGGGAATCAATCTCAAGGAACATAAGTTCAAGTATCATTTTTGTCCTACAAGAAATATCCCTAACACAGATCATCAAACTTCTCCACTTTTACCTTCTTCAATTTTGGATCATTAGACTCTGCCTCTACTATAGGTGCACTCTCAATTCCCAAAGCAATATTTTCTTGTCTTGCTTTGTCCAGGTCTGCTTGAGTTACTCCATGAATTTTCAATATCTCAGAAGTAACTTTAGCTACTTTTCTTTTAGTTGATGCACTATTCAGAACAACATTAACTTCTCTTGTTTTCTCTTCATAGGTCCCCCACCTTGGTTCATTAGGGTCCTTAGGGGCTGATAGCAATACTTGTGCATATGCTTCTAGGACTTGTTCATCAACCTCATATCCAAGTGGATGGATCCACTTTGTTCTTAGCTCCATTGCTTCCATACAAGTAGTATTAGTTTCTACCATGAAAGAAATGGCGTCTTTGTACTTCTCTACAATACTTTCTAGTATTCTATACCTCATTTGCATTCTATTTCTGAATGTCTTCAATTCCATTGTCATGTAATCCTTTAGGATATCTATGGCATTGTGGGTAAACTTTTGTCAAAATACAATTTTGAGAGCTTTCCAACTATGTGGAAGTACATATATATGATCAAAGGCCCAAACCTAAATATTTTGGTCTTGTCATGTTTAATGTATTTGATGTTGTCTATTAGTTGTGTGCGCAAGATCTCGCATAGATTAAACTCTCCATTTTCTCTCACAAGTCTTATTGCTACAAGAATTATGGCCTCTAACACACTGTTCACTTTGCTGGTGTGTTGAAACCTATACCCTAGTATCATAGACATCAATTTGATGTCAATTTCCTCTATAGGCTCTATAGTCATTTTGTGCCTATCACTTCTTGATTTGCATATTTGCTCAACAAGTTTTCTCACATCCTTGCCTGTTGGAAGAATGGAGCCTTTCTTAGAGAGACCTATCATCTCATGAATTAAATCTCCTATAATCCTGACCGACACTTCACCTATCCAAAATAGGTCATCATGAATCCTGCTAAGTAGAATCTTTATCCATTCGGACTCATAGAACTCATATGCAGTAGCATATTCAATTATTGGGTGGTTTTCCAACTGTGCATACTCATCTAGGAAGGTCTTATCTAGTTTCATCATGGTTTCTAAGTGTGCTCTTATCCTATCAAGTCCTACTAGCTCCTTCTTAAAATATATGTATGCACGGATGTCTTCGACATGTATAACCCCCATAGGAGTGTGGGAGAATGCCCCTTCTAGGTCATCCAATGTAGATTTGAATGGGTGCCTCTTAAATACATAAATTTTCTTTTTTGCAACATAAAATACAATAGGAGTAGCCATCAATTACTTGTATATCACTTTCCTAATGGTTTCCAAGAACTTCTGAATCAACGCGATAGATTAGGGCTTCTGTAATTGATCAAACACACTTCTTTGCTGGTGAATCAATCTACAATCCTTCACAATCAACTACTAGGGATTTTGTGCTCTTCAATCACTCTGAACTCAAATGCAATGAGTGATCTACAAGATTTTATGTATTTTAAAGTAAAAATTCTGCCATTAATGCTTGCCGTGTAACCCATTCTTTCATTGAAAATCTCCAACTTTCATTCTGCTATCAATCCACTAGTACGTTCTTGCACATAGGTTCTGCTAGTCTCCAAAAAGTTAAATCCAAAGGTGCATACTCTAAGGGTGAGTATACTGGCCACCCAGGGGTCTAGAGATAAATTTTCTCCCCCTATGACCCTGAGGGCCATTCTTCTAGATGTAGAGGGTGCATCCATTGTGCATGCATCCAATACATGCTCATCAACCTTATCCTTCTTCACCTTTGACCAAATCATGCTCACATCTTTTGAAGATTTCACAAACTTGACTTCTCCTTCGGTATCTAGTATTGATTCTTTTGGCTTTCTAGGGCTTTCTTGACTTTGCGTTCTTGATCTATAGAAATTTGAGATGTGTCTAGCCTTGTTACATGAGTGACAAATAATTGGAGGCCTTATATTCCTCGATGCATTGACATGGGTTACCATTTTACATTGTCTAGATAAGTGACCATTATAGTTACATATCTAACATGTAACATTATGAGAATTTCTTATATTTGGCAGATTTTGATTTCTCTGATTATGCTGAGTCTTGTTTTTCTGACTTGTCTTACAATTCATAGCTCTATGACCAAATTTATTGCATGAATAATAGTAACCATTGAAAGATCTTACCTTTTTATATTTCCTTGCTATATGTCCATGCTTGTTACATGTATAAAAAGTTTGGTCTACTATCTTGCACTCATCTTTGGATGGTTCAACATTATCTTTAGTCTAACTTACAGTCTCCTTAGTATCTATGGTGTCTTCTGGTGCTTTCATCCTTGCTGGCATGTCATCAATTTGATTTTGTGCTTCATTGAATCCAATGCCACTGGCATCTCCTTTAAGCTTCTGAGCATATAACTAAGATTCTATCAAATCCTTGCTTGTGTGTAATTTATCAATGTGATTCTTATCTTCTTTCAATTTGGATTCCAAGTTCTCTTTGCTATTTATTAGCTCCAAGATTTCCATGTTTTCTTGCCTCAATTCTTCATTCAGTTGAAGGTTCTCCTTGATTTGTTCTTCATAGACACCTTGATTGTTAGTTAACTTATCATCCAATTCTTCAATCTGATATTTCAGAGATGTGTTTTCTTCATTTAGCTTTTTGACCATTATCCCTAAATCATTGGTAGAACATTCTTTTAAATCTTTTCTTAGTCTTTTGATGACTGCATGAGCATCACTGACTTTTTCTTTTAGTTCTTCAATTTCTTTTTCAGATCTATCCAGGTCTTCAAGAGCAGCTTTAAGATTTATTTTTAGATGTTTCATTTCTATCTTTTCCATGATCTCCTCAAGTGGTTAAACTTCTTTGCTGAGGACCAAAGCTCTGATACCAATTGTTAGGAATGGGAACACTGAGAGGGGGGGGGGAGTGAATCAGTGTTCAATATATTTTAACATTTAACTTTTACTCTAGAAACTCAACTTGAATGCTTAAGTACTGAAATGGACATTAACATAAACAAGAAACATGAAATCAACACATAACACCAATATGGTTATGGGGAAACCCAAATAGGTAAAAACCCCGATGAGAATTGACACCCACTAATAATTTGCACTAGTGTTTTATGATCCTTGTTAGAAGATCCTTAACCTTGTTAGGAGTTGTCTTTACAATGCATTTAGTACAGAGACCTTGTCAAGGGTCAGACCCTGTTAGGAGTCTTTTACAATTAACCCTGTTAGGGGTGGGGACACACTATCCTAGAGCTCACTTCTCAAGTGGTGAAGGCTACAAACTTCTAATCTCAGATACACACTATATTTGCTGGATGAACTGGTACTGTGACATTTCTTATCTGATCAGTTCCTTTGATGTGCTAATGCTTTGACCTCTTGCAAAGCTCTAATACATTTTAACAAATCTTCACACACTTTTTCTCTTCTTATCTCAACTTTCTATGAACTCTCATACCAATTACAAACAGCGCCTCTCATATTTATATGCGCTACCAAAAATAATTAACTAGGTCAGCCTACAACCGATTACATACAATGCATCCAATTGAATTGGCTCAAGCATGTTTACAAAAAAAGTTAATTACATGTCTATAACCTAATTAAAATAGGTGCATAGCCTTTACAAAACAATATTATAGTCGCTAGCCAAATTACCAACAGTTGGTTGCATACACTGTTTTGTTCTAGCATTCATTGGCTGTACCTCTTCAACTATTTGTATCTTTGTCGTACGGTCTCATCTGATCATGTGATCTTAGACTTATCATGAATACACACATATAAGCTTAAATTCAAGGGCTCATACGATAACTCATTCATACACATGTGCTCTGATGCTTTGATCTACTGGTGCTCTGTTAACAGTCTAATCTTCTGTACTTAGCCAATTTTTGATCTTCTTATCATGTGCACTGACTCCAAAACACTATATGATTTTGTTGCCATAATGACAACACTATGTTAAGTCATATACAATAGTATAGTCAACTTGCCAACACTATTAATCTCCTACATCGACAAATCAATCGAAATCGACATAAAAGTCCTAACCTAAAGCACATTGGTGCATCAAATCATCGAAACCCTAATTGATCCTATTCTAATTCTGCATTGGGGAATATTCCTAAATATTCCTAAATGTATCCTAATTGTCTTTAATTAAATATTATTTGGCTATAAATGATATTATTTTATTTATCCTAAAGTTAATTAATTGAATATGTTGAATATTTGATTAATTAAACTTAATTCTGCCACTTAATTAATTTAATTAGATTTAATTACATTTATTCCTAATTAATATTATTTTTATTTGACAATAAATGAAAATTCTAGAAATAATCAATTGAACATTCATTTAATTGATTAAATCAAATTGTCAGAATTTAATGATATAGTTTGGGATAAAGTTTGATTAAATGATTGATTAACCCATAAATCAGTTATTTTTATTCAAAAATTAGTTAAGTTTTGAATAAAACATGTGAAATATTAAATAAATTCATAATTATCCATGCACATTCAGAAAAGCAGTTAAACTCTAAATCAACAAATCAATTCAATTTGTTAACTTTTCGAGCTCAACATGTGATTGTGAGTTGAAAAAGTGATCTAAACTCCTAATTTGAGTTAAAAAGCTAATTTTACATGATTTTATGAGTTAACTCTTTCTGATTTTCTGATAACTCAACAATCAATCTAAGTTGATCAGGGAGAGATTTTTAGCTTTCCATGAGTTCTCACAGAACCTGGATTTCTATATAAATGAGGCTTAGTCCTTCACAAACGATCCTTCAATTGCGAATCTAGAGAATCTTGCTTGTGCGATCTGGCAATTTTATGAGATTGTGCTAATTTCTTAAAGATTCTTGTTATCATTTCATTCATTTTTCATAGAAATTCATATCATTGTTAGATTAGATCACATTCATCTTCATTCAGTTTTTAGATCAATTTTCATATAGTTTTCATACATATTGCACAGAAAAATAAAAAATATAGCTTACTCTGCATTCATTTCTCATCCACTTTCATCATTAAATCCTTCGTTTAGGTGCTGCATTGTCACTCATCTTGGTATAATTCTGAGACTATCAAACTCACATCTACTAGAAGGCAGTAAATTGCCTGGTTAGCAATATTTGTCTTGTTTGTAGATTTTCTGATTTGCTAACCTCTAATGTTTTACTGAAGTGTTGTGTCCATAGCTAGGTACAATTTCACACACACAACTATTATCAAGATTACTTAGCTCAAAAGTAGTAACCTTTCCAAACAAATAATCTATAGTCACATTTGTGGGATTAATAGATCTCAATTCTTGTATAGAAGAGACTCTAATAGCATACTATGGTAGTAGGGTTCTCAAGATTTTTCTTTCCACATCATCTTCATCATGTTGTTCACCAATGACTTTGATTGCAACAACAACCTCTTTTATCTTATATATGTATTGTGCAATTTTATCACCTTCACACATTCTCATTTCATCATATTTACCTCTTAGACTATCCACCTTTTGTTTCTAAACATGAAAATCACCTCCATAAATTATTATCAAATTGTCCCATATGTCTTTAGCATTATCCATATCCTTGATATCTATAAATGCAGTATCAGATAGAGAACTTTCTATTTCTATCATTATAGAGTTATGTTCCAGCTTTTTGTTTGTTTGTTCATTAGTTAGGGTTATAGGAGGTTGAACATACTAGGTTGTGATATGAACCAATGCTTGATCTCCAATTCCTGATAGATGGAGCTTCATCCTTGTTACCCGTATAGAGAAATTATCCTTAGAGAACTTAGGTGCTTCCTTCTTATACATCTTTAGATCTTTTCCCTCTAGTTGTTAAGATTATCACCAAGAGGACCAAGGATATGATACCAATTGATAATACATGTATGATTATTGAGAGGGGAGGGGTGAATTAGTAATCAAAAAATTCTCTAATTTAAAACTCTTTCAAACTTTGTGCATCAAAAGATTCAACATCAAATAAAATGAATAGAAACTATCAAAACATGCATCCATAAATAATCAACCACACAATGAAGACACCATATTTTTCTCATGGAAACCCAAATGGGAAAAACCATGTATGGGGATTGGTACCCACTAAATCTATACTCTTCTGGAATACGTCCTGTGAGGAGCTTACTCGATTAAAGGTTTACAAAAATATTGTTAGACCTATTAGGATCTTTTCCTTGTCAGGAGCTGCCTTGTTAGAGGACTTTAAAAATTCAATACAAATGCCACCTTGTTAGAGGATTTACAATAAAAATATGTTAGGATCTACTCAGTTAATGGATTTCTCTATTACAATGGTTAGAAAGAAACATATAAGATGATCTATGAAATTACACTAACTTTGCATGATCAGATCATTTTAAGATCTAAAGCTCTTCACTATACACTATACTCTTTTCTAGCTTGATCACACTTGATTTCTTCACTTTCTTTATTAGCGCATCCTTCTACAATTCTTGGTTAGAAACTAACTCATTTTTTAGCTTTCCAATATATAGAGTTTCTTCCACCAACTTGAAATTATTGGATTTGATGAGAAACAACCCACAGCTCCCAAGAACACCTGTATGCAAACACCTATCACGGAAAGAGAGAAGCAAACAACTATGGAGACTTGAATGTATGGATCCATGAGAGAGGAGAAATCCTTGATGTGCAAAAACAAAAGTTGAAAATCAAATAATGAATTGTCAAAAAAGGTTACAAAGTGTTATGAGATCAATCCTTATAAAAGGAGATCAGAAACCCTAAAAAGGGAAAACCCTAGGTTGCACAATAATAATTAATAAAAAATTAATTATTATATGCCTAAAGTTTAGCTTAAGTTAAAAGAGGTAATAAGTGACTGAATAATTAACTCAACATGATTCAATTAATCAGTAAAACACTTTATTACTCTAACACCCCCCCTTAAGATAAACTTTGGGAGAAGCTAAAAACCTAGAAAGATCAACTGAAAGAAAATGGGTCCCAGCAATAAAAGGCTTGATCAGGTACCCAAGTACAAAAGAGAGTCTCTATAAAGTGGAGAAATAGAGAAAACCACATGGGAAAAACTCTATTCCAAAAGGAGGCAAAGACTAGTCTGAAGGACTGAAGAAGCCTCCAGAACTAGGAATGTTGCAAAAAATTGGAACAAAGATGAACATGTACAACATCACTGAATCATGATACTGCAGACTCTGTCAAGAAGAAACTAATGATCTGAAGATCCTCCACAAAAATATGACCAGGTAGAGAAGACTATAAGGTGCATGAGTGCCCTCAAATAACACTACTCAAATCAAGAGGCAAACAAAGGCAAACACTTGAACTTGAAGATATAGATTGCATAAACACCAAAAGTCTGAAGAGCTGATCAATCAAAGCTGGAATAGTGTGTCCAAAAAATAGGAAAGAAAGAGTGTCCATATGGTAAATGATCCATCTCACTAGAATGCATAGGTACCCAGCCACTGTAACCACCTAGTACATAGAATCAAATATTGAATACATAGCTCATACTATCAAACCAAGGAAGTAGTAGAACTAATAATAGAAGTCCCCCCATACTGCTGACAAGGGAGTAATGACAGGTACACTAAAAATATCATCCAATATGAACTACATGATTAAGAATAATTTGAAACATCTAATGTGTAGAGAGAGTACAAACACATAAAGAGATACCTAAGGCCAAAGTTAGTAGAGGAACACTTATATGACAAAAGTATATGGAAAACAAAGGCAAACATCAAACACCCCTGGCACTTTATAATGGAGTGCAAGTACAAAGAGCACAAACATGTGTAAGATCCCATACATGCAATAGAATGACACTTTATCTCAGTGTGTGTGCATAAAAAAATTCTATTAAAAATGAAGTATACACTGCTCAAAGAAGAATGAAGGCTGCTGAAACAAAAGAACAACCTAAGATGAGCCATCCCTCAAGGGGAAGAGATCCCAGGACCTGTAACATTCAAGATATCCACCAGACTGCAAAAAAGAAAGAATCTAAATAAAATGAACCTAGAGCAAAATCTAGAAAAATGACTCACAACATTGGAAAATGGAGCCCAGATGCAAAAGAAATGGATCTCGGAATGTATGAGGTTTGAAACGCTGATAACCTAGAAAACATCTGAATTTGATAGTAAAAATAGCATTAAAATGGAAAATCATGAAACCATACCAATTTTTTTAGATTGGGCTCAAAACTAGCTTTTTGACGGTATATCACATGCCCAATTTTGACCCCATATGCCCAAGATAGAAGCTGATAACCAATAGGTAGCACTAGAGGGAAGGCAAAAAAGAAGCCCTGACTTTGAATGCCAGGTGTAAAAATTAGAGGAAAAAAATCTAAACTATGAAATGTTAGAAAGATCCACCTCTGAAAAAGCTTTCTGACGGTATCTTGTTTTTTGAAAAATGATACATGGAGCTCAAGTTACACCCAAAAAACCAACTATCGGTCTGAAATTGTCTGAGAAAAGCTCCACCATGCAACACGGGCAAAAAAAACAAACTAATTGTTTGTTAACCGTGACCGTTGGCGGTGGTTACATCGGGCTAGCTGCTGACGGTTCCATTAGTAGTTCTCACTAGCGGGGCCACTCATAGTGGCACCCGAGTGGCTCTACAGCTAGAATTTATTATTATTATTTTGTTTAAAATTTGTACCTATCTCGGGATGTGTGCCAAGCCATACGACCTGGTATGCAATTTTTTTTTGCGTTCAAGGCCAACTTGTCCAAAATCAATAAGTTTTATATGGATTTTGGGTATCTCAGATGCTTTGAATGCAACTGTGAGGTTTGTTTGGGCCAGAAGTGCTCCCACAAATAATGACCACCTCGGGATCTGTGCCAAGGCTGGTTGCAATTTTTTTGCCATAGATCCCAACTTTATCCAAATTGGACAAATTTTATATGGATCTTGGGGTTCTTGGATGCTATGAAAATAACCGTGAGGTCTGTTTGAAGCTAAGATGACCAACAAAATAGGTCCCCCCAGATCTGACAGGAAACCCTCTGAAAAATGTAGATCTGACGAACCCGACTGAATCTCTCAGGAAGAGGATAAGGGCAAGTAGATTTGAACCTCTAATACCATATTGGAGTTGATGAGAAACAACCCACAACTCCCAAGAACATCTTCACACAAATACATGTCACAGAAAGAGAGAGAATCAAACAACTATGGAGACATGAACGTATGGATCCACAAGAGAGGAGAAATTCTTGATGTGCAAAAACAAAAGTTGCAAATTAAATAATGAATTGTCAGAAAAGGTTACAAAGTGTTATGAGATCAATCCTTATAAAAGGAGATTAGAAACCCTAAAAATGGAAAACCCTAGGTTTCACAACAATAATTAATTAACAAATTAATTATTATATGCCTAAAGTTTAGCTTAAGTCGAAAGAGGTAATAAGTGACTGAATAATTAAATCAACATGATTCAATTAATCAGTAAAACACTTTATTACTCTAACAGAAATAAACCCTAGATATGAGATATGAATGATCCATATCATGTTAGGTAAGATACAATGTATCTAAAAACTTGTAGACACCAAAAAATCCACTTGTTAACTAAAATTATTTTAATTAATAAAAGTCCTGATGATATCATCATTATTTAATTAATTAATTATTATTGTTGTTATCCCCTCCTATTGTAATTAAATTCATTTAATTAAAGAATCACTCCCAAAAATATTTAAATCAAATTTAAATATTAATCTCGCCTAATTTATTAAATTATTTAATAAATTGTGCTCAACCAAATCCCATTTAAATAAATTAAATATTTATTTAATATCCCAAAATCCTAGATATCTTATAGATTCCCCTAATCCTATCCTCTCATCCCTAATCACTCCCTAACCTAGCTTAAGGGCTGATTCCTAATGCTCTTAGCCTAACCCTCTCCCCTTGACTGAAAGTCAACACCCTCATTAATGAGCCTTACAAACTCATTAATGACCCCTTACACCCTCATTAATGGCTTTTACAACCTCATTAATGAAATCCCATCTCCCCTCTTCCACTCTTGTTCCCTTCACACTTCCGCAGTGTTTCTCATACATGTGTGACCAACCTTGATCCCCTCAACTATTAATGACCATCCTTATCTCTTTGATCCTAAGCCTTAACCCTTGGTCCTAAACCCCAACCCTTGATCCTAAACCCCAACCCTTGATCCTAAACCCTAACCATCCTTCCTAACCCAAGACTTTCCTAATATCCTATAAATATCCCTCCTTCCATGAGAAAAATATACCAACTCACAATTTATTTCAATTGTATTGTTATCATGTTGAATTACATCTAGGATTTCAAATCATATACTAACATTGTTAGATTTATTTCATGTTTTCATTCTTTATAACTCATATTAGCATAACATAAATGGATTAATATAGTTTATTTAAATAATTTAATATCATCTTCAATCCATATCACATCCATATTTGAGTTAAAATTAATCTTTCATCTCATCCATATTCTAGAATCTACATTTTCATCTATTGCACCCTTGGAACCCTAGGGGCAAAACTGGTTCCCTATACCAGGTTTTGTGCCACTTTTTGGGTCTCCATGGTTTGTAAATGGTCTTGATCCATAGACATATGCATTTGGGATATGATCATTATGCTTGTAGAGAACACCCAGATCCCTCTTAAATGAGCAAATCAAACAGTTCTCAAGTGCTCTTGTTTTGGCTCAATCTGAGGTGATTTTATGAATTGATTTTACTATATGTCAAGTATGCTCTTTTTGAACTAAAATTTGAATGGGTTATCATACTCCTAACAAGTTAGGTTCACATCATCCACATTTTGGCATGCTCGGTGGGACCCCCACCACGCATTTCAACTCTATTTTTAGGGGATTTTGATAAAACAACTCACTTTTTCTATAGATCTCATACAACCCAATGGGAATCCTTGTATGAGTAAAATCCTCTAGCCTTTTTTACTTATATGGGAACCCATATATTCTCATATTATGCTATGTACTAACTCATATGAGCCTTCTGCAAGTTACTTTTGGTCTTCTACTTCTCATCTGGCCCTGTTTGCTCGTACAATGACCCTTGTATACTCGTATGAGGCTTGGTCCTGACTCGTACAAGTAAAAAATGCAAAAAAACCTATCTTGTTTACTCCTATGGGAAACATGAGGCATGTTTAGGGCACTATTCTTGGGTTTGTTTGGTTTTTCAGGTTCATTTGGGCTCCCTAGTGTCCCTAATCTTCAAAATTGTTGCATCTAACTTCATTTTTGCAGGTCATCTTTGGAGAGAAAGTTTTTTTATCAAAATCATCAAGGACCTAAATCATACTAACCCATTTTTTTGTTTAGGGAACAAAGGAAACCTTTATTTAAGGTAAAAATGAACCTACACTCAATCTCAAATCCCTAAATCGGAAGAATCTGCATATCTTTGTAAAAGGTTAATAATCAATAAAAACTAATCCTAAAATGAACAAATTCAATCTCCACACTTTGATTTGGGGTTTAAAATGAACATTAACTAAGAATCTTGAATTTCTAAAAGTTTCATGCAATTTTAAGTGCAATCTAGGAATACTTCAATCTTTTGGACTTAAAACAAGCCCTAAATCAAATCTCAAATCATAAATGGAATGAAAAATAAAATCTCACACTTACTTTGGGTTTTAAAATATTTAAAAGGTTAAAGATCTCAAATTTAAATATTCACATCTGCTTTGGTCCTATAAGGAACCCTAAACCTAATCTTGAGCAGCTAAAAGAAAGAACAAGACAAATCAAAGAAATCTCAAAAAAACTTCTTTTTGAACTTAAAGTGAATGCAAATCCAAATCTTGAATGACTATAAGGAATGAAAAAATCAAAATCAACTATTTCATTTGAGTTCTAAAACATCCAATCTTGAGTGCACTAGATAGATTGAAGCAAGTTCAAATCAAAAGACACTTCACTTTATGGATCCTAAAAAGAATCAAAATATTCAATCTCGAATGACAAAAGATAAAACAATTGCATTTCTTTCAAAAAGTTCCAAAAGCTTTCCTATTGAAAAAGGGAAATGAACTTTGCATCGTAAACATGAGTGCTTGAGAGTCATAAAATAAAACACTTAAAATAAAATTTGGAAATGAAGTCTTGATGATGTACTTCTAGGAAAGTTTTTTAAATTCTTGCAAAAATCCATTTAAACTAAGTGATTTAGGTGAAATCCATACCATTTCCCCGTGCCTTCATGGAATTTGGGTGAAAGATCAAGGGTTGGATTGGTCACTTTACTCTAGCAAGGCTTCCCAAAGAGAAAAGCACTTCCTCTTTGGAGAATGACCTCAAACCGGTATTTCCCCAATCGATATATAAACAAAGGGCTGAGAAAACTCTCGCTATGTCCCCTCAAGCTCAGGGGATGCATGTTGATGGTAGCCTGAGGTAGATGAATATCCCTACTATTTTGACATGCTTAAGTAGGCTCTCAATTGAGTCACATGCATACAAACTGATTAGGAGGATGCCACATACATTTTTAGACACCTATTAATTTGAGGTTGACCGATCTACCCTTGAAGGCTTTCTAATCTTTGTACAAGGAAAATAGTAATCTCCCCAAGACACTCAACATATTGTGCCATCCTTGAGTGCTTGGAACCAGATAATATGACATCATGACTAGAGCCATCGCATGCTTGGTGGTGGCCATATTATGATTAGCTCTTGGATGTGTGCCTAAGTCTATGAACAAAGGTTTTTTAGTCAAACCTACATTGTTTAGGGTAAGATTGCTTGTGTGTCTCTTCAAAGTTATAAACTCAGTGAAAAAATATATTGAAAATACACAAACAAAGAATTATACACACAAATATTTTTCCATGTCAGTCCAATCATCCAACCTAGAAGTCATCCAAACCTCCAAAATTCTATCATTCTAGGTTCATAATCATGGTCTTCCTCTCATTCCACATCTTTTCCACTCAGTATTGTCCTCCTTTCCTCCCCATATCCTAGACTAGTAGAGTCATCTTGGTCATCCCCTATCCACTTTCCAATATTCTTCTAGAGTTAGTCTTTCCTCCTATCCCAAGCTTAATCCAAATCCTAGTCTGAGCTTATTGATCAATCCTAAACTAAGCTTTAGTCTTCCTTCCATCTCCATCCTTCATCTTTATCCAACTCATCCGCAAGTCAATATGTCTAAAATCTATTATGATGAGTTTGGTCATCTCACCTTTTCTCCCACTCTATCATATTCCAATGGTGATGATAGTCTTATTGATCATGACAAGTACATTGAAAACCTTAGTAATCTTTCTCCAAACATTCCTCAGAATCCAGTCATTCCTCCAAACTACCCCATCATTTCTCCATACATATCCAATAGTACTCCTTATCATACCTTTGAAAAAAGGAAATCAATTATCCACACCTTCTTCCTATGTCATACCTACATATCCCCCACATACATCCTTCCTACCTCCATCTTCTCCCATAGTCATATCCCAAACACCACCTTTCTACAATAAACCTAAAAGCTACATCCATTATCCAAATCCTCCATCTCATTATCCTCCAACCCATTTTCAAATCCATAATCCCAATCTTCTAATCCATCACCATAATCCCCATGCTATTTCTAGTCCACCATCCAATCTATCCTACTTTTCTCCTCCATCTCCTCCATCCTATCTCAATCCACCATCTTCCATTCCTACATACATTACCACAAATCCCCTTCAACAAGAAACATACATCTCTCAATCCACTTCATATTCCATATGTTAATACATCACCCCTACCCCATCACTTAGTCAATCTAGTTCACAAGTCACTTCCATGCCTACTTATGTGAACTATCTAGTCATGCCATACTCCACCTCCTCTTCTACACAGTCATCCCCTCAAACAAGTTCACAATCCACTGCCCCACCTTCACATGTGGACTATCTTAGTTTCCCACCATCTACATATTCAAATCCTTCACCTCAACCTCCATCACAAAAGTCTCCAAGGAGTTTCACAAGGAAACCAATGAAAATTCCCTCTCCTAAAAATGATGAGTCATGTTATCTTGCTACCTCATGTGAAGCCACCAGTGATGATTCCCATCCATCTCCTACATCCATCATTCCTCCCCTACCACCCACATCTATTATGCTTCTTCCATCTAAGCCACCTATTGATCCCCTTCCATCTCCTAGCATCATTGAGTCCTTTCCTGCCATTGAATCAAATCCTAGTCAAGATCCTAGTCAAGATCCCATCATCTCATCCTCTCCACTTCATGATCCTCTAACATCTATCCCACCACCATCACTCTATCTCCTTGGTCCACTTACATTTGTCAATGGCACCCCACTCAAAGGAGAAGAAATTAGTTTCATATCTTTCACCATGACACCTAATACTAGATGTTTATCTTATTCCCCAAGTAAAAAGTATCCTTTCTTGGATAAAATGATCAAGAAATGGAATTATCAAGTTAAAGGCTTGGAAACTCATGAAAAAGGAACTCTGGAGCCCATACAAGACAAAAAAAATCCATGATCATGTGGTATTGGTCACACATCCAAAGAAACTTCCTCCAAAAATGTTGGTACAAATAAAACCAAATTCAAGCATCCTTCCAAAAAAACTATTACATCTTCCCATCGTCCCTTCAAAGCATACAATGCCATTCCTCCTCCTCCATCATTACAACCCAAGACAACCTATCACATTCCTCCTTCCTCCTCTAAATCCATTTTAGGTCCCTATAGCCCAAAATCTACCAGAACATATCCTTCACATACCAAATCCATTTTGGGGCCTTACATCCCAAATTATCATCCCCTATCTTATCATACTCAATCCTTCATCCACCAATCCCATATCCCTAACACCCACCATAAAAATCCTATTCCATACATTCCTAGTTGGGATAAAAAAAGAAACATTCCCACATCTCCTATCTTCCAATCTCCTTCCATATCTCCTCCATCCCACACACCTACTCATATTCCTTCCAGTTCTCTCCATAAAAATTTGGATACCAACTGAAAAATGCATAAAGGTAACTATCCACAAAGATAAAAATATTGCCATGTCCACTTCAAAAGACATGCTCAAGAAAAGAAAAATCCAATCAAGAAATACACTACATCCCAAAGGTTGCAAAGGCCCACCAAAGAAAAAGAAAAAAAATATGTGGATCCCAAAGAAAAAGGTGTAATGCATCTTAAAGAAACATCCATAATAGCATCCAAAGTTGAATATCCCACTTCTACTCATTCCTCTTCTCCATCTCCTAAATCTATTTTAGGTCCTTATGTCTCAAGATCTCCTATCATAACTCCTCTATCATATCCACATGTACCCTCCACATCCCATCCACTTCATTCACCTACCTCACAACGTGCACCAATGTTTGTCCTTCCTGTTGATGTTTGTATCTTTGTTTAGATAAATAAGACTATGTTTACATTGTGAGAAATAATCTATTATATATACACATTGATATACATAATAATCAATGATATTATTATTATACATATTAATCCATATATAATTACGGATAGTAGATTTCTCATAATATTAATATAGTATATCAAATTGATTAACAACAGATTAATTAAGGAGACATTTCGATGAAGAGAAAAGTCTCTTCACTCACATAGAGACATGTCTATTCATCAATGTGTCTCCTCAATATTTTTTTCATATATAATCTAATTCTGATCGAAAAAAAGACAAGCATATACAAAAATCAATGCAAGTCTCATCATTTTGATCTGCAATCCAAATATAGAATCAAATACAATCTAATCAAATCATAACATGGTATCAGAGCCAAGTTTCTTCATTAAAGCCTAGCAACTTGAAGAAAGATTTGATTAGACTGAAAGAAAATTTGTAGTACGAGCTATTGATATACATTTCCATAATTAAAATTATTGTATTTTGTGAATGGGGGGCGGAAGATTATCAGATGTGTATCAGCGGGTGAAGCACTTTCTATTAGAGGAATTGGGAGGGTTATATTCAAATTGGAGAGATAAATAACACGTGGGAAACATTAACAATATGAACAATGACTACAAAAAAACACAGTCAATGTCGAGGTAGGGAAGTGACCAGGAAAGAAATGAAATGAATAAATTATCCAATTAGTTGTGAGGGCCATGATAATGCATAGCATGGATGAACATGTATGTTCCAAGGAAACTCTTCAATTATGAATGGGACTTATATCTGCAAAAGATTATATCGTCGGAGATATAGAATTCATTGCAAATATCTAGTGCCTAAGGTTTAATTGAATACAATCCTAAATGGTCCTGACATAACCAAGGAAAGGAGGATGAACCATGTCCAAGCTCATTTGAAAATGACACAACTACGGATTGGGAGGAGACCGCGAAGGACTTAGAATTTTGTCTTAGTAGAATACCGTATGAAAGATAAATAAATATATATTCAAACAACAAATAAGGAGTCCTTCACCCAACATCTACTGTTGGAGATTTGCCAGCAAGCTAGTACTGACTGTATGTTTTTCATTGATGACAACATATGGAAAGTAGCATGCATGGAAGTCTTATGCAGTAAGCTTTCTGTTTATGTAGCATGGACATGATATCAACATGATATCATGGGTGTAGAGGTTAACTATTTGTACAAACAGTTATATAGCAGTTGGTGTCAGTAGTGTTCCTGACAGAGTAATAGACAATGTTCTGTGTATGGTTGTCCATATAGTTATCATGGAGCCTTGCACGCTTGGATATATGTTGAAGACATGTCAATGATGTTAAGTTCATGGATGTATGGTCTGATGATGAATGAAAGTAAAGTTATGTAGTCATTATTCGCCAGTAGCAGTTTCCTGTGTTTGTTCAGAAGAGCCGACAGAGATTTTATTGGTTCTTGAGTTGTGCCTATCTTGAGGGTATGCACCCTTGGAGTTAAGCTTGGAGAAGTGTTATTGATATTTGGTTAAGAGTGCTTGAGTTAATTAAGCTTACAGAGAAAGTTCCAGTTGTTTTGATAGAGCCGACAGTGTGTAGCATGCATCTACATTTATTTTATTAGATAGGTCCCAGAATGAGTTGCATGCATAATTGAGCCAAAAGAATGTTTATTTGAGTTTGTTATAGTTTCTCTAATATGACTTCAAGATGGTTCTAATAGGCTAACTTGATTATATCATTTGGAGGAAAGATACTTATAGGAAGTCATTTGTGATTGTTGAAGTGTGGTTCATAGTTGATTAAGCAGAGCAGAGCAGAGTGTTCATAGTGTTGAGCCATTAGAAGAAGGTCTATGTGACCAAGTAAAGTACTTGTGCTATTCATTGGAACTAATCCAAATAGCAGGTCAAAGAACAGCTCACCAAGATCCAAATATAGTGTGTATCTATTATTTAGAAGGTTGTAGCCTTCGCCCATTTGAGCAGTGAGGTCTCAGACAGTGCGTCCTCTCCCCTAATAGGGACAATTGTAAAAGACTCCTAACAAGGTTTGACCCTTGACCAGGTCTATTGTAATTAATATATTGTAAAGCTACTCCTAATGGGGTAAAGGATCTTCTAACAAGGATCATTATACACTAGTATAAAATATTAGTGGGTATCAAGTCCCACCAGGGTTTTTACCTATTTGGGTTTCCTCGTAACCAAAATATTGGTGTTGTGTTCTTGTGTTCTTTCATTGTGTTTATGCTTTATGTTTAAGTATACTTAATTGGATAAAGAATTGAATCTTGTAGATAACTGATTCACCCCTCCTCCCCCTCTCAGTTATCTCTTGGGACTATTCCAAA
Organism: Chamaecyparis obtusa; assembly: GCA_027943335.1. NCBI lineage: Eukaryota > Viridiplantae > Streptophyta > Pinopsida > Cupressales > Cupressaceae > Chamaecyparis > Chamaecyparis obtusa. The sequence goes on from BSBK01000167.1 coordinate 638,214, forward strand.
CTTGGTATTAGAGCCAAGTGCCTCAGAGAGAAAGTTTAATAGCTTGAGGTTGATCAGATGGCATATTTCAGGAAAGAAAGTCCTAAGTTTGATGGAGAGAATTATCTTGATTGGAAGAACAAGATGGTTACTCATTTGTAGTGCATTGCTTTTGAAGTTTTTGATGTGACTATCAAAGCAGCTAAGATACCTACCCTAGAAGACCTTGCATAAGAAGATGCTATTGATAGGAAAAAGGAATTGTTTCATCATAATGCTATTGCTAAAGAATCCCTTATCAACACCCTATCTGATGGAGAGTTTTCAGAGAAAAAGGTGGACACAGCCCACAAAATATGGAAGCACCTAGAAGACATATTTGAAGGAGACAAACAAGCAAAGGATGCATGTAGAAAGACATGGAAGAAAAGATACAATGCATTAGAGATGATGCCTAAGGAAAACATCAGAGCTTACAATCAAAGGATAAATGAAGCAGTTGCTAGAATCAGGAACAATGGTGGAGAGATTTTAGATGAGGACATCATGGACAAATTGATGACTACTCTCACTCCTGAATATGAAATCAAGATCAACATCCTTGATGAGACCATGCAGCTTACATCAAACTTCAAGAGAGAGACTTTGATTAGAAAACTCTCTACTTTTGAGATCTCAAGATTGAAGTCAGAACCAAAGAGTGAAATAGCCTTCAAAGCAATAGTTCATGGTAAGAAATCTGCAAACACTTCTGGTAATTTTGATGATGATGATGAAGAGAAAACTCTAGAGGATTTCATTGCTATGATTTCTAAAAGAGAAAAGAAAGAAAAAGGAAAATATGAAGGTCAATTACCATTTAAGTGCTTTTCATGTAATAAGATTGGTCACTTTGCATCTGAGTGTCCTACTAGAGCTAGAAAGTTCAAAAAGGATTACAAGCCTAAGTATTCTAAAGAATGCTACTATGCTGGAGATAGAGTATCAGACAATGAATTTGGTGAAGAAGAAATTGGATTCATTTCTATTTTAGATAAAATAAATAATAAGATAGCTCATGAAGAGAAGAAAGGAAATCAAGAGCTTGCATTGATTTCACAAGATGACATAAGGACAGACTGGATTATAGACAGTGGTTGTTCACATCACATGATAGGTGATAAAGGAAGGTTTGTTCATTTGGACAAATACAATGGAGGTATGGTCAGATTTGGAGACAACACTCCTAAACCAATAGTTGGTAGAGGATCCATCACTTTGGATGGAAAGAATAGTACTGATGATGTTCTTTATATTGATGGTTTGAAACATAACCTTCTCAGTGTTGGTCAGTTACTTGGAATAGGCTATCACTTGGAGTTCAAAGATGACAAATGCATCATTAAAAACAAAGATGGTGTTATGATTGCATCAGGCTCAAAGACAAGAGGTAACATTTTCCAACTCAATTCAGAAGCAAGTTTTTTTGTTGCTAAAGTTGATGAAAGTTGGTTGTGGCATAAAATACTATGTCATATCAATTTTGATAACATAGTAAAGATAAGTAATGTTAAGGTAGTAAGAGATCTACCTAGCATAGAAAATCTAGTTGATACTATATGCAGGGAATGTGTGATGGGGAAGCATGTGAGAAATTCATTCAGGACCAAGCAAAATTCAGTAGAGAACAAGTTGGATCTGATTCATACTGACCTATGTGGTCCAACTCAAACAAGATCATACTATGGTGAAAGTTATTTCATTTTATTTATTGATGATTATACTAGGATGATGTGGGTTGCATTCTTAAAATATAAGTCATAAGCATTTGAGAAGTTCAAAATATTCAAATCTAAGGTTGAGAATGAATCTGGACTAAAGATAAAATGTTTGAGATTGGATAGAGGAGGAGAATTCACCTCTGACAGATTCTATGAGTACTGCAAAGAACATGGCATAAAGAGATAGTTAAGTGCACCTATAACCCCTCAGTAGAATGGAATTGTAGAGAGAAGGAATAGGATCATTCTTGTTACATCACACACCATTATGATAGAAGAAAAAGTTGCACACACCTATTGGAGAGATACGGTCAATACAGTAGTCTATACCATCAATAGAATTCAATTGAGGCCTATCACTGATAAAAAACCTTATGAGCTATGGTTTGGTAATGTTCCCACAGTAAAATACTTTAGAATCTTTGGAAGCAAGTGCTACATCAAGAGGGATGAAGCAGTAGGCAAGTTTTATGCAAGAAGTGATGAAGGTATTTTTCTTGGTTACTCTACTAAAGTAAAGCTTATAGATGTTTCAATTTAAGGTTGAAAAAGATCATTGAAAGTGCTCATGTAAATATTAATGAAAAGTTTATGATTCAAGAAAGATATCATGATTACTCACCCATGATTGAGGAAGAACCTAGACCCTCTACTAGTGAGACAGTTATTGAAGAAATGTTTGACAGTATTGATGTGTTATTCAATGACCCTAAGACAAGTGAAGAAGAAACTCCCAAGGCTGATAAGTCAGCATCACCTAAATTTCCAAAGTTTACATCAAGAAATCATTCCAAGACATACATCATTGGAGATTAGAGCACAAAAGTCCTAACAAGGTCCCAAGCAAAGAACTCAACTAGTAGTGAAGCAGTATGTTTACTATCTTAGATTGAACCTTTAAGTGTTGAAGATGTATGTAATGAATCAGATTAGCATGATGTCGTGAAAGATGAACTTGATCAGATTGTTAAGAATGACACTTCAGAATTGGTCCCAAGACCTAGTCATAAGAATGTGATTGGAACAAAATGGATATTCAGAAACAAGATGAATGAATATGGTATAGTAGTAAGAAACAAAGCAAGATTAGTATGTAAAGGATATACGCAAAGAGAAGGCATTGATTATTCAGACACATTTGCACCTATGAGTAGATTAGAAGCTATTAAGTTGTTTCTAGCTTATGCTATAGTAAAAAACTTCAAAGTTTATTAGATGGATGTCAAGTCAGCATTCCTAAATGGAGACTTGAAAGAAGAAGTATACATTGAGCAGCCAAAAGGATTCACTTTATCAGACATACCTGATATGGTATGCAGATTAAAGAAGGCCCTCTATGGACTTAAGCAAGCCCCTAGAGCATGGTATGAGAGATTAGATGGATACTTAAAAAAGATTGGATTCAAGAAAGGAGCATCAGATTGTAATCTATTCATTAGAGAGACATCTGAAGGTTTGCTTCTTGTAGCTATATTTGTTGATGACATTATCTTTGGAGGTAATGACAAACTACATGCTGAATTTGCCAAAAAAATGAAAAATGAGTTTGAGATGAGTATGATTGGTCCTATCAAATAATTTTTGGGACTAAATGTGTAGCAGACAGAAAAATGAATTTTTATTAATCAGTCAAAATATGTGAAAGAGATACTGAAGAAATTCAAGATGGATGATTGCAAGCCAGTAGGAACCCCTATGATCACTGGATGCAAGCTTACAAAAGAAGATGACTCACCAGTAGTAGATATAACACTGTATAAGTCTATGATTGGTAAAATCATATATCTTACTCAGAATAGACCTAATATTTAAAATGCAGCTGGCATAGTTGGAAGATTTGCAACAGAACCTAAACAAAGTCACCTCATGGAAGTAAAAATAATATTTAAATAATTGTAGGGCACTATAGATTATGGTCTATGGTATCCTAATTCAAAAAATGTTGAGCTTCATGTGTACACTGATGCAGATTGGGCAGGATGTGTTGATGACAGAAAGAGTACTTCAAGTGGAGAAATGTTTCTTGGTGATAGACTTGTCACTTGGACAAGAAAGAAACAAAATTGTATTTCTTAGTCAATAGTAGAAGCGGAGTATGTTGCAGTAGCCTTGAATTGTTCTACAATTGTTTGGATCAAGCAGATGATAAAAGATTTTGGAATTCAAATTGATTATCCTATTGTTATTCACTATGATAAAACTAGCACTATCAATATGTCAAAGAACCCTGTGATGCATGCAAAGACAAAGCACATTGAGATCAAGTATCACTTGCTAAGAGAGAAAGTGACAGAGAAAGAAGTCAAGTTGGACTATGTGAGTACTAAAGATCAGGTGGTAGATATATTCACAAAGCCCTTGCCTAAGGATACTTTTGAGTATCTCAGGGAGAAGTTGGGAGTCATCCCCTTCCCTATTTCTACTTAGAAGAAAGAAGGAAAGGCATTAGTCCTCTGGGAGTGATGGAAGGTTGACTAATCTACCTCAGGAGTAGTACCAATGCTTAAAATGAATGGCACCCTTTGCCATTGATGTCAAAGGGGGAGTATATATAGAGTCATGAAAAATAGGAGTAAAAAGAGGAGTAATATACTAAGGGGGAGAAGCATTCAGTTATGATAGTAGTATAGTTGAGGAAATGGAGAATGTTATAAAAGAAATGTTCATTTAGGTTGGTGGTGGTTTTTCATTCCACATGTTGCCATCAATGCCAAAGGGGGAGATTGTTGGAGATTTGTGAGAAGGCCAGTACTGACTGTATGTTTGTCATTAATGACAACATATGGAAAGTAGCATATTGTGTGGAAGTCTTATGTAGTAAGATTTTTGTTTATGTAGCATGGACATGATATCAGCATGATATCATGGGCGTAGAGGTTAACTGTTAGTACAAACAGTTATATAGCAGTTGGTGTTAGCAGTGTTCCTGATAGAGTAACAGACAATGTTCTATGTATGGTTGTCTGTAAAATTATCATGGAGCCTTGCACACTTGGATATATGTTGAATACATGTCAATGATGTTAAGTTCATGGATGCATGGTCTGATGATGAACGCAAGTAAATTTATGCAGTTGTTATTGACTAGTAGCAGTTTCCTGTGTTTGTTTAGAAGAACCGACAAAGATTTTATTGATTCTTGAGTTGTGCCTATCTTGAGGGTATGGACCCTTTGAGTTAAGCTTGGAGAAGTGTTATTGATGTTTGGTTAAGAGTGCTTGAGTTAATTCATCTTACAGAGAAAGTTCCAGTTGTTTTGGTAGAGCCGACAGTGTGTAGTGTGCGTCTACATTTATTTTATTAGACAGGTCCAAAAATGAGTTGCATGCATAATTGAGCCAACATAATGTTTATTTGAGTTTGTTATAGTTTCTCTAATATGATTTCAAGATGGTTCTAATAGGCTGACTTGATTATATCATTTGGAGGAGAGATACTTATAGGTAGTCATTTGTGATTACTGAAGTGTGGTTCATAGTTGATTAAGCAGAGCAGAGCAGAGTGTGTGAAGTATTGAGCCATTAGAAGAAGGTCTATGTGACCAAGTAAAGTACTTGTGCTATTCATTGGAACTGATCTAGACAACAGGTCAAAGAGCAGTTCACCAAGATCTAGATATAGTGTGTATCTATTATTTAGAAGGTTGTAGCCTTTGCCCATTTGAGCAATGAGCTCTTGGACAATGCATCCTCTCCCCTAATAGGGACAATTGTAAAAGACTCCTAATAGGGTCTGACCCTTGACCAGGTCTACTCTACTTAATATATTGTAAAGCTACTCCTAATAGGGTAAAGGATCTTCTAATAAGGATCATTATACACTAGTACAAAATATTAGTGGGTATCAAGTCCCACCATGGTTTTTACCTATTTGGGTTTCCCCATAACCAAAATATTGGTGTTGTGTTCTTGTGTTCTTTCATTGTGTTTATGCTTTATGTTTAAGTATACTTAATTGGATAAAGAATTGAATCTTGTAGATAACTTATTCACCCCCCCCCTCTCAGTTATCTATTGGGACTATTCCTAACATCTACATATAATAAGAAACTCATTATGGGCATAAACTTCTACAATAGTTAAATCTGTAAAATCACCTATCTAATAATGAGTCGACAATGAGAACACCTTGTCATTATTAGACATAGTAAAATATTAAGGGGAATTATGATGAGATTTGATTCATGTGTGATATTTCCTATATGGGATCACCTTACAAAAGTAAATATTTGAAACTTAAGATAATTATTCCATATTTTATTAATGCACATGAATTATTGAGTTTGTAATTTATGCTATAATATTGGCTATTAAAATTGTGTATGCTTCTATCTTTGATATTTCTATTTGAGATAGTTTAGTTTATGAGCTATTTGTAATCTCTCTCTGACATACCTTGAAGACAAAAGAAAAAGAAATTATTTTTAGAGGAAGTATGACATTTAAAAAGAGGACAAGAGGCTGATACAAGAACTTGAGCTTCAGAGGGAGCAGATAGAGGATATGGTTCAATCAACTTTTGATAATCTTGGTCATATTTGTTAGGAATGGGAACACTGAAAGGGGGGGGTGAATCAGTGTTCATTGTATTTTAAATTTTCACTTTAATCTGAATATTGAATTATAAATGCTTAAGTACTGAATTAAAAATTCACATAAATATGAAACATGAAATCAACACATGACACCAATATGGTTATAGGGAAACCCAAATAGGTAAAAACCTCAGTGGGACTTGATACCCACTAATAATCTGCACTAGTGTTTTGTGATCCTTGTTAGAAAATCCTTTACCTTGTTAGGAGTAGCTTTACAATGCTTTTAGTATAGTAGACCTTGTTAAGGGTCGGACCCTATTAGGAGTCTTTTACAATGATCCCTATTAGGGGAGTGGATTCACTGTCCTAGAGCTCACTACTCAAATGATGAAGGCTACAACCTTCTGAATCAGATACATACTATATCTGTAGGTGAACTATTTTCTGTGACACTGCTTGTTAGATCAGTTCCTTTGATGTGCTGATGATTTGACATATAGAAAATCTCTAATAAATCTTATGCTTACTTTTCATACCTCTTCCTTGCTTCTCACAACTCTCTTCCAACTTCCATACCAAATACAATGGGTGCATCTCATATTTATATGCTCATACAAACAAAACAATTAGGTTGGACCTATAACTGATTAAAAACAATGCTTCCAAATGAATTGGATTAAGCATGCTTACAATTATACATGTACATATGCCAGCAACCTAAATACAATGGGCACATATCCTCTAAAACATTAATTTATAATCGCAAACCAAAAAGCTAACAATTGGCTCCATGCTCTGTTCACTGCTGGCACACACTAGCTGTGCAACTTCAACTGATTGTAACTTTCACATCTTTGCATATCTACTTATGTGATCTTAGAATAAGCATAAGTATAGTCTAAAAACCTTAAATTCTAGGGTGAATACCTTAATTCATCCGTACACATGTGCGCTGATGCTCTGAGTCTCTAGTGCTCTATATGCTGTCCAGTCTTTAACACTTAACTGATTTCTGATCTTTACACTTAGTGCGCTGACTCCAAACTGCTATATGACTTTGTTTCCATAATGAAAACACTATATCTAGTCATATATCTCAGTATAGAAAACTTTCCAACAATCTCCCCCTTTTTCATTGATGGCAACAAAGGAATATGGCCAAGTCTCTAACTGTCCCTTTACACAAAACTTTTTGTCTTCTATATATTTTATACAAAATCTTATATCTCCCTATACATATATGTAATCCATATTCTATACAACTCCCCCTTTGACATTAATGACAAAGGTGCATCAAAAAATTTATCTACATACACTTACTGAGGGAAAACATTTGGATATGCAATCTTGAGTTTCTGGATCTCCTTCTTCCAAAAGGTTATCAGAGAATTGACTATCTATAGATGGGTGCATAATGCATATTGTAGCTTCTCCATCTTCTCCAATTTTGTGCTCAGACCTTGATCATAGGTTATCATGTTCACATCAATCTCCTTTATGTTTTGACTAAGAATGTCTAGAGAGGGCGCAAGAGTGTTCCTAATTTGAGTCTGTCTAGACCTTATCTTCTCCATTTCTTTTTCTACATTCTCAATTATATCAAACTATCCTTGATAGACATTGTTACATATGTTTACATTAGTGGATGTGTCTAGCACTAAAATCTTCACCTTCTCAATCATTTCCTCTGCATCTTTGATCTTCTTAAGATGGGCATCAGAGAACTTATCCTAATCCATGGATTCTACAATGAATTTCCTTCCTTGATCTGCAAATTCCTTCAATGATGCCTAACCAGACTTGAGAGAGGTCAAGTCTAGTGCAAAATTATTCATCAGTTCATTGAGTCTCTTCTTTAAGTACTTTTCCTCTGCCACTATGGCCGTAGATTCTTCTAGGCTTGAAAAATTGACTTTGAACTAAGAGATGACTGTACTCACATCATCAACTGAATGTACATTTACCATTTTCTTGTCCTCTGGTAGAAAAATATTCAAAATATTTACTAATTCTACTAGGAGAGGATTCCTCATTACTTGCTTTTCCTTGGCCTTCTCCATAGCTAGGATGTTAAACTTAATCAGGTCTTCTTCCTTCCAGGAGTCCAAACTGCTAGTGTCAGGTGTGAAACTTGACAAATATGCTAAGGAGGGAGTGATGGGAGTGCTATCCATCACCTCTTGCTTCACCTTGACCAGATCAACAGAAGATTTATCTTTCTTTTCTACCTCTACTCCTTTCTTTTCTTCATCAGAGATATCTTCTATGATTACTTCTTCTTGCTGAGTGGGAGGGATATTGCTGCATAGGATTTCTGCTTCCTCAGTGCTGACAAATGCTTCCTCAAACTTGTCCAACTCCTTATTAGTAGATGCCATGGCTATTTCCACATTATCTATGATAATTATGCTATATTTGGGTGATTTAGTCATGGGCGCAGACTGATCTACTTCTATTTGAGTTTCTGCTATGGGCGTTGAGTCCCGAGGACCTATCATTGGTACATTAGTGGGCTCTACCACTTTATCTTCATTGATGGGTGCATGAGTGATGGGCATAGTAGGTGGTTTGATATATTGTTCTAACAACACCTTCTCAAATGCTTTTTATGTTTCCTTCGTAATCAACTCATAATCTTTATTCATGATGTGAAGAGTTCTCATCTTAGTCCTTAGGTGTGGCTTCACCAAATTCAATATTAGTTCCACTTCTTCTTTAGAACATACAGGCAGAGTATCTTCTAATACTTTTTCTCTTATTCTTTTATCTTCTTCATTTGCTTGTCTCTTCAGATTTTCCAAAATATCCCATACTTTATCTGGAATTTCTATTTTTAGCTCAAGGACTATTTTCTTGAACTTGATCATGTGTTTGACAATCATACTATGAATTTTTTATTTGTCAATCTCATTGTAAGATTCATAGAACTTACCTACTTGATCAATTCTTCCCTCATCAACAATTCTCACATTTAAAACTTTAAGGCTAGGTCTAAATCCTGCTAGAGGAGGTGCTTGAGTGTTTTTCTTGCTCCTTAATGCTCATGAGGATGGATGACTGGTGCTAGCTTCTTTCTTCCTTTTGAATAAAGGCTTATACTCCGGAGGAGTATCTTTGGGTGCAGAAGGAGTACTATCTTCTTTATCCTTCTGACTGTCATCTTTCTCAATTTTTATCTTTTTCACCTTGGGATCTTCTTGTTCTTCTGTTGCACTCTTTAATTCTAGGGAAATCTTCTCATCCCTTGCTTTATCAAGGTCTACTTGTGATACACCATGTATTCTTAGGATCTCTGATGTGACCTTTGCAACCTTTCTTTTTGTTGCAGCACTGTTCAACTTAGCATCAATTTCTCTAGTCTTCTCTTCATAGGTTCCCCACCTAGGTTCATTGTCATCCTTAGGGGTTGATAACAATACCTTTGCATAAGCTTCAAGAACTTGTTCTTCAACCTCATACCCAAGTGGATGAATCCAATTAGTTCTAGGTTCCATAGCTTCCATACATGTAGTATCAATCTCCACCATGGAGCATATTGTATCCTTATACTTCTCTACAATACTCTCAGGAATCCTATACCTCATCTGCATTCTCACTCTGAAAGTCTTCAATTCCAAAGGGATGTAATTTGTTAGTGTGCTTTCTATGGATGTCTTGTTTGATATCTGTGGCATGGTAGGAATGGACTTGTCTAGATGCAAGTATGACACTTTACCAACTATATGAAGGTACATATAGATGATTAGGGACCCAAACCTAAATACCTTAGTCTTATCATGTTTGATAGCTTTGATATGTTAGAAAGTAAAGTCCACCAAGATAACTGAGAGGGGGGGGGGGTCAATCAGTTATCTAATAATTATAACTTTTATCAACATTTAACCATGTAAGCAATATAATTACCAACCATAGAAAGATATTCATACACAATAACACAATGACACAAGATATGTTGACTAGGGAACCTCTTGATCAAAGAGTAAACCCCGGTGGGAATGATACCCACAAAAGATGCACTAATATGAATATTCCTTGTGAAAGGATGGACTCTGTTAGGAGTCTTATGAAATACATTTAGTACATATGAATCCTTGTTAGGAGATTTTGAATCCCTGTTAAAATATTCTAACCCTGTTAAGAGTTATGGAAGACAGAAGGACCCACTGCCCGAATAGCTTCAGGGTAAGATCATTGAATACACTGTCCAACTAATCTTTGTATTACTCAAAAAAATAATATGTTACCTCTTCTCTGACTATGCCAAACTACACTCACTATTACACCAGATCTCAATTTTAGATCTCTGTACCTCGCATGTCTTCCTTCACAAATTCGCTTTCACAATTAGCTCTTTTCTTCACTTCATGCATACATCAACACATCCAACCATTACAACCATTTTTAAACAAGGAAAAACATTCATTGATTTATACCACACTCAAGTAATTACAAATGAGTCGGCATACAATTATAAAATAAAAGTTTCCACATGCTACATCAAAATTACATAAAACTGTCGGCTTCCAAATACAATAATTCTTCACTCATGCAACCTCAAAGTTTGTGCTATCATCCATGTCACTAAAAATGTGTCTTCAAATTCCCTTTAACTACACAAAACCAAATTCCATCCCGATTAGGAGATATCATCCGATTTCCACAAACCGCTACTCAGGAACACTGCATGAATACTACTTCCACCAAAATGCTCATAACTTTCATGAATAAATCAAATTGATGTTTGTGCTCTTAACCATAAACATATAACATATCAATGAGTATATCCTCAACATCACATAGCTCCAACTACAATATCCCACGTGCGCTAATCCAAACACTGTCTGCTTCTCTGCAAGTCTTTGGTAAATCACTGTGTTGACATCAATGACAATCATAGTCTTGAATGCAACAAAAAATACTACAGAATGGCTGCCAAACATTTAGCATTCATTCCTAACATGATATTGTCTATCAACTGTGTGTGCAAGATCTCACACAAGTTGAACTCTCCATCTTCTTTCACAAGACGGATGGTTGCTAGAATAGTGCCTGCAGACACACTATTCACCCTATTGGTGTGATGAAATCTATAGCCCAATATCATTGATATCAACTTGATGTCTGGTTTCTCTATAGGCTCAATGGTCATGTTGTGCTTATCACTTCTAGATTTACACACTTTCTCCACCATTTTCTTGACATCCTTACCCACAGGAAGGATGGTGCATGTCTTAGAAAGGCCTATCATCTCATGAATTAGTTCTCCTATTATTCTTACTTGTACATCTCCAATCCAAAACAAATCATCATGGATTCTAATCAACAATATCTTAATCCATTCAATTTCATATAATTCATATGCCATGGCATATTCAACAATGGGGTGATCATTCCATTTGGTGTATTCATCCATGAATGTTTTGTCAGGTTTCAACATTGTGTCCATGTGCACCCTTAACCTATCTAGTCCAAAAGGTTCCTTACAATAGATGTAAGCCCTTATGTCTTCTACATGCATGACACCCATCAGCATGCGGGAAAATGCTCCCTCTAAATCATCTAGGGTTGATTTAAATAGGTGCCTCTTGAAAACATACCTCTTCTTTTTAGCAACATCAGAAAAAATAGGAGTGGCCATGACTTACTTGATATTCTCTTTCCAAATGATCTTCGAGATGTTTTGATAGCTTTTGAATCAGTGCAACGAGCTAGGATTTCTTGCAACCAATCAAATACACTGCAATTACTAATAGCTCAATCTCCAAATCTTCATAACAACTTCCAAGGCTCAATCTACTCTCCAATCACTTTGAGTATGAATGCAATGAGTGAACAAACAACTTTTTGTATACTTAAAGTAAGAAATTCACCATTAATGCAACTCACGTAAACCAGGCTGTCACTTCAAATTTTCAAACTTGAGTTCTGCTAACAATCAACATGTGCACTCTTGCAAAAGGGTTCCTATACACTCCAAAAGCTTAAGTCCAAAGGTGCATACTCTGAGGATGACTATACTAGCCACGCAGGGGTCTAGAGATAAATTAGCTCCCCCTATGACCCTAAGGGCCATTTATGTAGATGTAGAGGGTGTGTACACTTGGGATGCATCCAATACATTCTCAACAATATTTTCCTTCTTTCCTTCTGACCAAATCAAGTTCGGATCCTTTGAGGCTTTTACAAACTTGACTTCTGCTTTAGGATCCAAAACTGGTTCTTCGGTCCTTTTAGGGCTTTCCTGACCTTGCGTCTTGATCTACATAACTTTGAGATATGTCTAGCCTTGTTACAGGTGTGACAAATCACTAGAGGTATATTATTCCTTGGTGCATTGACATGAGTCACCATTCTACATGTTCTAGATGAGTGATCATTATTATTACATATCTGACATGTAACATTCTGAAAACTTCTTGCATTGGTCTAATTTTGATTTCTTTGATCATGCTAAATCTTGTTCTTCTTACTAGTCTTGCAATTTATTGCTCTATGACCAAATCTATTACATGTATAATAGTAACCATTGAAAGGTTTTACCTCTATAGAGTTCCTTGCAATGTGTCCATGCTTGTTACATGCAAAATAGGTACGTTTTATAGGCTTGCGCTCATTCTTAGGAGGATCACTATTGTCTTTGGTTTCATCTTCAATCTTCTCATCATTAGTAGAGTTCTTTTCTAAATCATTTCTTGCTCGCATACTGTCAATCTAATTCTGTGCTTCATTGTATCCAATGCAGCTAGTGTCTCCTTTGATTCTTCTTGAATACAACTGTGATTCTACCAACTTAGCACTGGTGTGTAATTTGTCAATATGATCCTTTGACTTCTTCAATTCACATTCCAAGCTCTCTTTGATATTCTTTAGCTCCAATATTTCTAAGTTAGCTTCCTTTAGTTCTACATTCAGTTGAAGGTTCTCCTTGACTTGTTCATTGTAGACATCTTGATTGTTCATCAGTTTGTCATCTAATTCTTCAAGCTGACTTAACAAGGATGCATTTTCTTCACTCAACTTCTTGACTTTTTCTTCAAGTTCACTGTTAGAGCATCCTTTCAAATCTTTTCTTAGTCTTTTGATAACTAATTGAGCATCACTGACTTTTTCCTTCAGTTCTTCAATTTCTCTTTCTGAATTGTCCAGGTCTTCAAGAGTTGCTTCAAGATTCTTCATCAAATGTTTCATATCTGCTTTGTCCATGATCTCCTCAACTAGTTAAAATTATTTGCTAAGGACCAGAGCTCTGATACCAATTGTTAGGAATGGGAACACTGAGAGGGGGGGGGGGGTGAGTTAGTGTTCACTATATTTTAACTTTTCACTTTAATCTAAATACTGAATTATAAATGCTTAAGTACTGAATTAAACATTCACATAAACATGAAACATGAAATCAACACATGACACTGATATGGTTATGGGGAAACCCAAATAGGTAAAAACCCCAATGGGACTTGATACCCACTAATAATTTGCACTAGTGTTTTGTGATCCTTGTTAGAAGATCCTTTACCCTGTTAGGAATAGCTTTACAATGCTTTTAGTACAGTAGACCTTGTTAAGGGTCAAACCCTGTTAGGAGTCTTTTACAATGATCCCTATTAGGGGAGTGGACTCACTATCCTAGAGCACACTACTCAAATGATGAATGCTACAACCTTCTAAATCAGATACACACTATATCTATAGGTGAACTATTTACTGTGACACTGCTTGTCAGATTAGTTCCTTTGATGCACTGATGCTTTGACCTCTAGAAAATCTCTAATACATATTATTCTCACTTCAAATACCTTTTCTCTTCTTCTCAAAACTCTCTTCCAAATTCCATATCGAATACAATGGGCACATCTCATATTTATACGCTTATACAAACAAAACAATTAGGTCGGTCCTATAACTGATTACAAACAATGCTTCCAAATGAATTGGCTTAAGTGTGCTTACAATTATACATGTACATATGTTGGAAACCTAAATACAATGGGTGCATATCCTCTACAACATTAATTTATAATCGCAAACCAAAAAGCTAACTGTCAGCTCCATGCTCTGTCCGCTGCTGGCACACACTGGCTGTGCAACTTCAACTGACTGTAACTTTCACATATTTGCATGTCTACTTATGTTCTCTTAGAATAAGAATAAGTATAGTCTAACAACCTTAAATTCTAGGGTGCATACCATAACTCATCCATACAGACATGCACTGATGCTCTGAGTCTTTGGTGTTCTGTATGTTGTCCAGTCTTCAACACTTAACTAATTTCTAATCTTTACACTTAGTGCGCTGACTCCAAACTGCTATGTGACTTTGTTGCCATAATGAAAACACTATATCTAGTCATATATCTTAGTATAGAAAAATTACCAATAGTATTGATTCAAAGGGAGTAGACCATATTGAGACGGATTCTCCAGTGATCAAGAAACTATAATAGTCAGAGGACTAGGAATCATGAATGTTGTTTTGACCCTGTGTAAATCATGAGGAAGTGATGACTTCCAAATGATTATCACTTTTATTTGTTAAAGTTATTAGAAGGTGATGATCTTACAATAACTTAATCTTCTATAATGATATACATATTATGATGGCTAAAATAGATCATGTTAGATGATATCTTGCATGGTGGATTGACTTTCTTAAAGAAGCCATGATCTTCTATTGTGATAGACATCTTATGATGGCTGAAACAAATCATGATAGATGATATGAATGTTCCTATGGTAAGTGCACATTACCTATCAAAATTTGTTGAGTATTTGGTGGAAATCATGAGACTTGATGTTGGTAGGCCATTACTCTGAGTACTTGAAGAATATCATGCGACTTGATAATCTGAAGGCCAATGCTCCTGAGATCATGAGATGATATCTTTATAAACTTCTTGAGTAATTGGTGGACATGACGAGCCTTGATGTTGGTAGGCCATTACTCTGAGTACTTGGTGAATATCATGCGACTTGATATTCTGTGGCCAATGATCCCAAATATTATGAGATGATATTTCTTATGAATCTATGAGTTATGGTGAATATCATGAGACTTGATATTCTTGGTCAGACCATATCTCTGATATCATATTAAGTTGATATCTAAAATACTTTTTGAGTTATGGTGACTATTATGAGACTTGATATTCTTGGTCAAACCATATCTCTGATATCATATTGAGGTGATATCTAAAATATTTTTTGTTATGGTGAATATCATGTGGCTTGATATTCATGCTCATACCATGATGAGGTGATATCTTCTGTATTCCAAAATTAATGGACTTATTGGAATTGGCATTTTGATTCTTATCTTCCCTAGCTAAGAGGGAGTGTTGATGTTTGTAGCTTCATTCAGATAAATAAGACTACGTTTACATTATGAGAAATAATCTATTATATACACACATTGATATATATAATAATCAATGATATTATTATTATATATATTAATCCATATATATAATTAAGGATAGTAGAGTTCTCATAATATTAATATAGTAAATCAAATTGATTAACAATAGTTTAATTAAGGAGACATGCTGATGAAGAGACAAGTCTCTTCAATCACATAGAGACATGTCTATTCATCAGCGTATCTCCTCAATATTATTTTCATATATAATTTAATTCTTATTGAACAAAAGACAAGCATATACAACAATACATGCAAGTCTCATCAATTCAATCTGCAATCCAAATATAAAATCAAATACAATCTAATCAAATCATAACACTTACAACATCCCCCTATCATGCTCACTTTCCATCATTCCATCCAAACACTTTCTACCACCATATCTCTCACCCCATGCATATCCCCCATCTCAACTATATCATCCATGCCTTTGCATAATCCATCCATCTTAATAAGGCTGTACCAACACCCAGTCATAAAAAGTTAGCGACAAGTCAAAAAGTCTAAAAAAGTACAAAAATTAAGAAAAAAATCAAAAAAAAGAAAAAAGAAAAGAAAAATATTCATCCAATGGTGAAAAATTGGCAATCAAGCACCTTGGACAAGTACCATGATGAAAAATTGGAAAATAAGCATCATGCATAATCCCTCCATCCAGTTCCTCTCTGTAACTAGGGGCAATTTCCTTCTAGCACATCCTATCCATCACCTCCTCCATCCCATTTTTTAACCTTATCCACTTCACATCCTCCCCCCTCCTTCAGATCTTGATACCGAAATAGAGACCACCAGGTATACATACTTTTGGGAATATTTATGAATCCATTTCCTTACCATAATTTGTAGCCACCTATCCTCTATCCATCCATCCTCCCTATCATATTATCTTTTATCTACCTCCCCCATCCACCTATTATCCTAAGCTTCTATCTACCTTCCTCATCCTCTTTTCATCTTATCTTCAATCCTATCATACCCCCTCCTAATGCCTCTGAATATATGAACTATCCTAAGCAGGGGCATCTTAATCCTTGGTGACATATTCCTTGGAGACATTATCACATCCATCTTCCCATCTCCCCATCCTTGTTTCATTTCCATCTTTATCCTCATTCCTTTCATCTCCCAATCCATATTTTCCTCTGTCCAAATCCTTATCTCACCCCATCCAAATCCATATCTTCCCCTATCCAAATCCTTATCTTCCATCCATCCTTATCGCATCCTTCTTACTTTCATCTCCCCATTAATGAGGCATATTAATGTCATACTTTAGACACCCTAGGATAGCCTTTGCTAGGTCTTTTTCCTTGTTATGTTATACTCACTCCAAGACTTTTATACTTAGTTCTGTCATTATATGGCATGCTACCACTAGACTTCTATCATGGTTTAAACATACTTAATATGCTACACTTGGATAAATATACTATATTACTTTCTTTGAAGTTATGATTATGTTTTTAATAAGTAATATAGTTATTTGAATGTAAATGATCATGAAAATTTTGGTGTTTATTACCATGAATGTCTTTTATCCTAACCTTTAAAGTGTAGCGACAAGAAATAGCAACTGTTGTCTTGACCAGGTAAAGCATATTCATTTTCTAAATGCCCGACCCGGTCTTTTAGCAAGCTCCAGCAGAGAAGCATTACATTAACACCAGCAGAGGATTTCTAGATGATCAAGGTGGCAGTTTCCCAATAAAGACCAAGGAAACATGATGAATTCCCTCACGAAATCTAGGAGAGAGTGAGAAGTTAGATTTGTTGTTGCAACAACTCTTTCCTCTTTTCTATATCTAATCTATTTCAATCTTATAGGTTTCTTTTTTATTTTATTTTTATTTTTTATCTGTTAGTAGTATTGTAATAAATTTTTGCCTATTTCTATGGCATGATTAGTTAGTTGTTAGAAGTTTTCCTTTAAATAAAGCCCTGCTCTTGCATGAGAAAGGATGACATTATTAGTTTACTGGCAATATAGTTTTTTGTTGTTTTCTAGTTTATATGTATCTCTGTACTCAGTTATTCAATCAATGAAAAAATGAAGTGTTGAGATTTAGCTTTGCATAATTGTGATTGGGATACTCATCCAAGGGGGCCCACTTGGTGATAAATCCATAGCTAGTTAGATTCATTCTAGTTAAACTTACTTTCCTGCATTTTTTCTATTTCAGTGTTAAGTGTCAAACTATTCCTACAGCCAAAGTCATAGGCTAGCTAACACTTCCTACAACCAAAGCAGTGGAACAATTGAAGTATTATAGCATAATTTGCAAGAGTCTTCATGTTTTGTTAGCATCTTCAATTCTATAATTTCCATTCTAGTACTTACTTTTTTGTAACTTTAATTTAGGTACCATTCTAGCATTTATTTCTTGCAATCATAAGTTAGTTTCCTTTCAACATTTCTTTCTTGCAACAATTGTAGAATGTATGAATGAGTGACACTTGGTGCATATACCTTGCTAGCTCATTTCAAGTAACATGTTCCTAGGTTGACATACTAAATGAGTTTTTATAATGAGGATAAACTACTTGGTCGGATGTCCAATCCTTGAGTTTGGAATTATTATACCTATTTTCTGAGCCTTTATAAAAAGTGATCATTTTTGGCGACATTGCTGGGGATGGTGCTGAACCTAGTCCTCACTAAGCCATTCTTAGAATTTTCTTTCATGTATGCTTTCATTTCTTTCTTTGATTAGAATACATTTCATCTTGAGAAACACAACAATTTTCATCACTTCATACCAACTGCATGCATAATAGAAGAATAGATGCTCAAGGAAGGTACTTTCCAAATCAATCCAATCATCCATTTGAAAAAGAAAGCCCGTTGGTTGATGCTACTATTGAACTTCCTGAAACCACAACCTCATCCTTATCTTTTGAAGAAGAACACCTTGGTTCTTTTGAAGAGCAACCTGAAATCAATGCATTTGTTGAAGCCTTCACCCATCTAAGATCCTGTTTCCTTGAAAATCCTGTTGAACAAGAAAACTCTTTACAAATGGTCATCTATCACCCTCATTATCCACCTCATCATCCTATAAATGCACCAAGGATGGAAAATCCCACCATATTTCCATTTCCCATCATCGACCGACGTGACAATAACAACCTTAAGAACATACCTTCCTTTACCCTTCCAAAATTCTATGGTCTTGTGACAGAAGATCCTGATACCTTTCTCTTCAAGTTTGATATCCTTTGTAGGAGCTATGACTACACCACTGATGCCCACAGGCTCAAACTCTTCCCTAAGACTCTTAAGGAGTCTGCATTGCATTGGTTCATGGGCTTAGGGAACGATATTGTTCATGATTGGGCAGAAATGAAGGTTGTGTTCTTGCATAAATATAAAGAGTATTGTCGAGGAACTGATATGAGAGGGGATGACATCTTCAAGATGACATAGAAAGAGGATGAGAGTCTTGAGGATTATGTATCATGGTTCATGTTCAGCTTACAAATGAACACACAACACATGCTTAATGAAGAATCCCAGAAGTTTCTCTTTTTGAGAGGCATACAAGATGGATGCATAGAGGCACTGGAATTTAATGGCTAGATGTGATATCATCTAATCTACATGGGATTATATAAGAAATATATGCCTTAAGTACTCTAGAGCTGCCAATAAGAGATAAAGGGGATATAGGTTCACTTTGGGAAAGAAAAATGGTGCAGACACTTCTAGAATAGAGATAACACACCTCTTGTCTGATTTTAAGCAAGACATCATTAACAACATGGTGACACAACTAGATACCATGCAAGATAAGAAGAAGCATGAGGAAGTAGAGGCCATGCTGGATGAATTTTGTCCCCATTGTAGACAGAAGAAGAGAGACTGCTAGTGTAAATTGGCTGCTAACATGGAGACTATATTAATGCCAACTAACTACAAACCAATTGAACCAGTGAATGAGAAACTATTTTTTTTTTCTCAGTGATGACCATGGGTGCAAAGACAAGGTATGCCTCAGGACCCACTTATATTCAATAATCCATTTTATAATAATCAATGGCAGCTTTCCATGAATTATCAAACTCCTCCCTAGAATAATTTTTAGAATCAGTGGTAGAATTACCCCATTCTATAGTGGCAAAACCCTCAAGGGAATTGGAAACAGCCCCAAGGGGCATGAAAACCACCATAGGGTAATTGGTAGTAGAACCTATAGTGGCGAGGTGGTTAGCAATGGATAAATCAGCCACAAGGATATCTACCTCCACCTCTTCAACCTCCATAGTAGCAAGCACTTTTTCCACCACCAGCAACCAATAATCCACCTCCCAAGCCTACACAACTACCTACACAACCACAACCAAACCCAAACAATAGACCTCCTATACCTCAACAAAGTGTGTATGCTACCAACCAAATGCAATACACCATGCAATATCCTACCTATTCCATCACACTTGATGATATTCACCTATGGTCTGGAACTACTCTACCTACTCTTGAGCATCCAATTATCATTGAAGTACCCCATGAAGAGCTTGTCTAAGATGAAAACACTCATACTCCACCAGTTCCTCAGCCTACGCCTGATAATAATCAACGTACTAGACCTCCTTTTCCACAAAGACTACAACATGGCAATCCAAAGCCTACTAAAGAAGCAACCTTTAACATCTTTGATCAACTAAAGAATATTAATGTTCAAATACCCCTATTTCAAGCAATCAAAGATGTCCCTACATATGGAAAATCCATCAAAGAAGCTTTCTTCAAGAAGCCTGGCCATAAGAGAAAGGATCCCCAAACTATCCATGTTTTGGGAAAATTGGCTGACATTATGTTAGGAAAGCTTACCATCCCAAAATATTCTGACCCAGGCAGCCCTATTGTCGAAGTCATTATTAATGGGACAACCATAAAAAATACATTGATAGATCTTGGAGCCATTATAAATGTCATGACTAGGGATATAATGCAACAACTTGGTATCACCAACCTCTGAACTACACCTATTTTCCTACAGCTCACATAAATTTCCACTATGAATCTTGATGGGATGGTGGAAGACATAGTTGTTGACCTTGAATCTTAGTCTTACCCAGCTGATTTTTTGATCCTATCACCCAAAGATACACTAGGGGGATACCCAATTATCATTGGTAGGCCTTGGTTAGAAACTTATAATGCTTATATTGGATGTTGCTCAAGAGATATGAGCATCTTTGATGGTCAACATACCAAGACTCTAGTCTTGTATCCACCTACCCAACCTCAAATGGAATTAGCCTCACCAATATGGCCTGACATAGGAGAAGAAGCCAAAGTTATAAACTCAGTGTCTCAGTTAATGATGTTAAAAAGAGATCCCTTCCTAACACTCTAGGAAGAAGATGAAGTGATCACCAACATCTTGCATAATCAGTATGGATCGAACCCAGACTCTCTGGAATGTTCCTCCAACAACTGCTCTCTATAGGATTTAAACCCTGATTACCAATGGGCTTCTCCTACAACCAAATAGCTCTACCAAAAGTTTCTTCCCCATGAGATACAAGTTCCCTCATTAACAGACACATCTATGATATAACTAACTAAGAAAATAGAGGTGTATCCTGGCCACTACTTGAATGTTAATAGCCAGCTAACTCCTTAGAAGCAAACATCACTGACTACAATGTTGATAGAGCATATTGCAACATTTTCATGGGATTATGCTAACATGAAAGGCTTGGAACAAAAGCTGTGTATCCATTGGATTTACGTAAAATAAGACAAACCCCTTGTTAGGCAATTTTAAAGATGTGTCAACCCTGCATTAAGAGAAATAGTAAAAATAGAACTGCAAAAAATTCTTAATGCTAGATTCATATATCTAATATTAGATAGCTAGTGGGTTTCCCCATTAGTAATAGTTCCAAAAAAAGGAGGTAAATGGAAAGTGTGTGTGGACTATAGGGAACTCAACAATGCAACTAAAAAGGATCACTTCCCCCTTCCATTCATTGACCAGGTGTTAGACTCCTTAGAAAGCAAAAAGTACTTCTCCTTCCTAGATGGGTATAGTGGATACAATAAAATGTGAATTTTTCCTAAGGATCAGGAAAAGACTACATTCACTTGCCCATGGATCACTTTTGCCTATTCAATTTTTCCTTTTGGTCTTCGTAATGCGCCAACAACATTCCAAAGAGAAGTTATCATTATTTTTGCTGATATCTCTTATGATTGTATGGAGATTTATATGGATAACTTTACAACATATGGTGAAACTTATGAGGAAGCATTGAAGAACTTAGACAAAGTTCTAAAAAGGTGTGAAGAACACAACCTATCTCTGAACAGTGAGAAGTGCTTCATGATGATGCAAGAAGGGATAGTGCTAGGTCACTATATATCTACTGCTAGAATCCAAGTGGACCCAACCAAAATTGAAGTTATTCAAAATCTTTCAACACCAACCAAGAAAAAAGATGTCCAAAGTTTTCTTGGAAATGTTGGTTACTATGGAAGATTTATCAAATACTTCAGCAAAATAGCTAGTCCCTTGCATTCTCTTCTCACCAAGGATTCATAATTTATATGGACACCAAGTTGTGATAAAGCCTTCCTACAACTTAAGTTAATTCTCACTTAGGCTCCTATTTTGTGGGGACCTAACTGTGCACTACCATTCCAAATTTATATAGATGCCTCAGATCATGCAGTAGAAGCTGTACTAGGACAAAAAGAAGGTATGATAGTGTGTGTGTGAAAATTGTACCTGACCTGTAGACACAACACTTCAGTAAAACATTAGAGGTTATCAAAAATCAAAATCGTGCAAAATTGAAATCTAATTTAACCAAGCGATTTACTGCCTTCTAGTAGGTGTGAGATTGATGTTCTCAGATTGTTATCAAGATTAGTGACCTAGACGACACCTAAATGAAGGATTTGAATGCAATTGATCTAGATATGAATTGAATGCAATTAATCTATTTTTTTTTTTGATATTTTCTATGCAATAATATGAAAAATGATATGAAATCTATGATATGTAAAAATTGATATGCTATGAATTGATCTAACAATAATATGAAAACAAAAGTGATCTCACAACAATGTTGATTCACAATAAGCTTTGATCCTTCCAATTCCAATTCTCCAGCGTGATTGTGCAAAAATATGAGATGCTTTGAGATGAGCTGAGGCTTTAATTTTATAGAAATCCAAGGCTTTGGAGGTGCATGGAAAAAAACCATAAATCACTCAGATTAACTCAGCTTGATTATTGAGTTATCTGATAATAAAGATAATTTAATTCACAAAAACATGCAAATCATGCAAAAACAATGTTTTAAATCAAATTAGAAGTTTAGATCAACTTTAAAACTCAAAAAGGATAAAGTGATTTATACTCAACTTAACTAATTTTTGAAAATAAATAATTGATTTATGGGTTAATCAATTATTTAATCAAACTTTTATTAAAAACTATATTATTAAATAATGACAACTTGCTTTAATTAATTAAATAAGAATTTAATCAATTATTCATAAGATATTAGATTTATTGTCAAAATTAAATAATACAATTAATAATAGATAGAATTAAATTTAATTACACAATTAAGTGGCAAGATATTAAATCTAATTAATTAAATATGAAAATATTCAATTAATCAAACTTAGGATAAATGTGATTTATTGCCAAATAATCATTAAATTAAAGATAATTAAGATAATTAGGAATATTGCTAGGAATATTCCCCGATGCAGAATTTAAGATAATCAATTAGGATTCAATGATGTTTAGATGTGCCTTAGGTTAGGACTTTGATGTTGATTTCATTCGAATTGTTGATATAGAAGATTAATGAACTTATAGCCCATTTTCGGGGTATTACATTTTGCCCCTCTTTGAATTACTGTGCGAAGCACAGTGGTTCAAAGATAGTCTGTGTTTGATAAAGATATGAAACTGATGTTTGAAATTGATAATTGATATGAGACAGAAGCTGATTGATATTGATTTGATATGGAGATAATAGGTCCTGAATGACCAAAGATAATGTTCACTATAACAGCAAATGAACCTATGATTGCGAAAAAGTGTCAAAACACCTGATTCCAAACCTTAGGATTGCAAAGAAGTGAGTGACCGGTTCTAGACTCAATTGTCTTAGCAGAACTAGCAGGTATCACATCCGAATCCTTCAGTTGCTGAAGAACCAAGGAAATAACACTATGATCCGATGGTTGCAAAAACTAATACAGTTTACAAGATTAGGAGAATACCAAATTGATATGGATCTTGATGAATCTGATATGCCCCAAGTGATGATAGATTTTCCCTAAGCGATGAGGTTTTTTGATGAATCAATAACTAGACATGGTTGTTGTCTTGATTACTGAGGAAAGATTGATAGAATTTGATTTACAAACTTTGAATGATGTGCAATACCATGCCCCTTTTGGGATTAAAATTGAAATCTGACAAGAAAAGTCAGCGTTGAGAGTTCAGAAGCATGTTAATTGATTGGAAAAGTGGTTATACACGTTCAAGAATGCATTCTACATTGTTGGAAGGTCCCAAAAGACCAAGTTTGACTAGGTTAAACCATGAGTTGACCATAGTTGACCAAGTTGAAATTTTGATAGTTTGATGTTAGATAATCAGTTAAGTTGAATTATGGATTTCTGTGATGATCGAAGGTCGAATATGCAAGTAGTTAATAATATGAATGATCTCAAATTTGAATTTTGATCCCGAAAAAGGATTCTACTTGCTATTTCCTTGGAGGAACCTTTGTGTGAGATTCAGCTCTTGTTAGACTTGAAGATGCGATCTGAAGAATTGTTTAAGCATTGAAGTTCGTTTAATCATTGTGAGATCATGCAAACATGCAAAATGCAAAGAGACATGCAAAATGAAATGCAACCTAAGACCTAGGACCTACTCACTGATCATATGTCGATTTGTTATCATCATTGAACTTTTAGGTAACCAGATAAATCAATACAATGCCCACTAGCTATGAAACCATAGACATATGAATATCGATTTGTATGCACAAGAATCAATACAACACCCACTGGTCAACAACCATGGATATATGAATATTGATTTTATTTTTGGAATGTCAGATTAGATGTAAGCACCAAGGCACAAACACCAGGATGACCTGAATATCATGTCCATTTTGATATAGCAATTTGTATAAGCATCAAAACATAAACATCATGATGACCTGAATAAGCCTTGCATTACAAACACATCAAACAACCAAGAGATCATTCTAAATCCAATGTGAATTACCCGTAGTGACCCTTTATCATTCACATCCTTAGGTAAGATCACGTTTCACAGTAGGAGAAAGAACTCACTCAAAAAGACAATAGTTAGATCAATACTTCTTTGAATCATCTGGGTATCAATGGTCGAGGTATGCATGGCCATCCAATTCGAGATAGAGGCTCTTACAGTCAGACACCATTTCAATCTAGAATTTCCAAAGTTGTTAGATTTTCACATACAAGTAGAAGACAAAGAAAAGATTATGCCCCCAGTCATCACTCTCTAAATCCTGTAAAGGACATCATCGAAGGGCTCGAAGGGACACAATATGCAAAAATCTTAATGCGAATCAGTAAGCATACAAGGAGATAAAAGCATGTAAAAAAGCATAGATTGTTTTCAGTTTGATGTTTGATGTTGATTGCGTTGCTGTAGATGTAAAATCCTTTCTGGAGACAAGACCGATTGACTGACTCACATGAAGCTTCAAAATGACTCTGACTAGATATGATACATCTAAGATACACCGGAGACCATAGGATATGACATTGATTGCCCCCAAGTTTGAACATTGATAGGATACAGACACTTGAGCAGATTGGTGGACAAACCGACTTATTGAAAACTAGAAATGCAAAAACAAATCGGGAGATATGTACAAACTAAAGCAAGACTAAAAGCTGGGAAAGACCAAGATTGCATTGATAGATGGAGCATTTTTAAACAAGTGGCACCCATTTGCTGGGTTTTCACCATCTTGGCAGAGATTCTATTTTTGCTACCAAGGCGCCTATTTTTGATATTTTTCAAAATTTTAAGATTTTTTCAGGACATTTTAACATAGACTGAATGCCTTAGGCATAGAATTTCTTCAGATGGAGAATGTTGATTGGTTCTCAGAGCTGTTCTCCTTCAGTCATTGAGAGTTGATAGGCACCAGAGCCAAAAGTAGCAGTGATTACAAAGGGACCGAGCCAATTGGGTTCGAACTTCCCTTTGCATTCTCGATGTGATTGATTTTTAGGATTGTCTCTCAAAACTAGATTGCCAACCTAAAATTCTCTGTGTCTGACTTTCTTGTTGTAGCCTCTAGACATTCTCTTTTGATATACTTTGAGATGATCATATGCTGCTTGTTTGCGCTCATCTAGTAGTTCAAGTTCTTGCAACCTAGACACTCTGTAGTCATCATCAGTTACTAGACCATGCATTCTGATTCTTAGTGATGGGATTTCAACCTCAATAGGTAGTACCACCTCAGACCCATAAACTAAAGTGAAAGGTGTAGCCCTGTAGGCATTTTGATACTTGTTCTGTAGGCCCATAGAGCTGGATTAATCATGAGATGCTAGTCTCTGCCAGTTTTATTTACTGTTCTATGCAAGATCTTCAATAGATTTTTGTTGGAAGCCTCTGCTTGGCCATTCCCTTGTGGATAGTAGATAGAAGACCAATGTTGGGTGATCTTGAATTTGGCACATAGATCATCTAGGTCTTTATTCCTGAATTGCCCACCATTATCTATGATTATGGAATGAGGGATCCCATATTTGCATATGATATAGTTTAAGATGAACATCGATATCTACTTTCCCATTGCTTGTGTCAAAGGGACCGCTTCTACCCATTTTGTAAAATAATCTATGGCTGTGATTATATGGGTATGTCCGTTAGAAGAATGAGGATGAATCTTCCCGATAAGATCAAATGCCCATTGATGGAAAGGCCATTGTGTTGTAAAGGGGATTAGATCCCTCCCTGGAGCATGAATTAGGTTGCCATGTACTTGACACTTTTGACAATTCTTAGCAAATTTGATGGCCTCTTTCTCCATTTCAGGCCAGTAGTACCTAGCCCTAATAAGTTTTTGAGCTAGTGTTAAACCATTTGAGTGTGACCCACAAATACCATCATGGACTTCCTCTAATGCACATTGAGACTCTTCCCATTCTAAACATCTAAGTAGCATACCATATAGACCTCATTTGTATAGATCGTGACCAATGATGACTATCGGGAGGCATTACGGATAAGGTATCTCTTTTCATGGTGGTTGAAGGTATCGAGAATGATTTTGTCTTGGAGATAGGAAAAGAGGTCTTTGTATCTGGATGAATCATGACCAAAAATAGTGTAGATCATGTGGGTTTCAGGGGAGTCATATGCAGGATAAGATAGTGCTTCCACCAAGAACTTGTAGTGTAGCTCATGTTCAGGTTGCTGTAATAAAGTAGATAGTGTTGCCATTGCATCAGTAGCCTTGTTCTCCATTCTAGGAATTTGTTCAAATGTGATAGATATGAAATATTTCTTAAGATCATCTACCATTCTCTTGTAAGGAATGAGATTTTCATCTTTAGTTTGGTACACATCATTGACTTGATGAATAACAAGTTGAGAGTCTCCATGAATGTGTAGCTCTGTCACTCTCCATTCAATTGCTATTTTCATACCATTCAAAAGGGCTTCATATTCTGCAATATTGTTTGTGCAGAGGAACTTTAGTCTAAATGCTTTTGGGATGGAGTATCCTTGAGGAGTTATGAACAATATGCCTACTCCAGATCCATTCTATGTATAGGAGCCATCAAAGAACAATTGCCATTCTCTGGAAGATAGGTGCATAATAGAGGAGTCTGGAAATTCCATTTGCATTTGTGTGTCATCAAACATGGGTGCATCTGCTAGTTAATCAACAATAAATTGACCTTTTATAGCTTTTATTTCAACATATTCAATGTCAAATTCACTTAGAAGCATGACCCATTTGGCCAGTCTACCTATGAGGGAAGCCTTGCTTAGTAGGTATTTTAGTGGATCAATTTTTGCTACTAGATGCATGGTATGAGCTAACATATAGTGTCTCAATTTCTATGATGCAAAGATCATAGTGAGACAAGCTTTCTCAATCATAGAATAGTTCTTTTCATATGCCACCAATGTTCTGCTTATATAATAAATGGCTCTTTCCTTTTTTCTCTTCATCATGTTGTGCTAGCAATGCCCCCAGTGATATGGCTATTGTGGAGACATATAAGATCAATGGCTTCCCATGAATAGGAGGCATCAAGATAGGTAGATTTGATAGATACTTCTTGATATGGTTAAAGTTGTTCTCACATTCTTCATTCCATGCAAAGGTCACACCTTTATGTAATGTTTTTGTAAAAGGCTGTGATATGTCCGCTAGCTGTGATATGAATCTTCTAATAGATTGAACTCTTCCTTGCAACATCCTCATTTGACTAATATTCATGGGAGGTTGCATCTCTATTATAGCCTTAACTTTAACTGGATCAACTTCAATGCCCTTCTTTGAAACTATGTATCCTAAGAGCTTTCTAGAAGTGACACCAAAAGCACACTTCTTAGGATTTAGTCAGAGACTAAACCTTTCCATTCTATCTAGGATCATGCTCAAGTCCTTTAGATGTTCAGTCCTGATCATAGATTTTGCTAATGTGTCATCAACATAATCTTCCATGGTTCGATGCATCATGTCATGGAAAATAGATATCATTGCTCTTTGATATGTAGCACCAACATTTTTAAGCCCAAATGGCATGACATTCCAACAGAAGGTTCCCCATGCACATGTGAAAGCAGTTTTGTCTTGGTCCTTTGGAGCAATTTTTATTTGGTTATATCTAGAGAAACCATCCATTAAGGAATACATCTCAAAACCCGCAGTCATGTCCACTATCATATTAATGTTAGGTAGTGGAAAATCATCCTTAGGGCATGCTCTATTCACATCTCTAAAGTCTGTGCACACTCTGATTGACCCATTTGGTTTAGAAATAGGTACAATATTAGAGATCCACTCTGCATAGTCAATAACTCAGATGAATCTGACATTTAGGAGCTTCTCTAATTTAGCTTTTACCAAGAGTGCAACGTGAGGATGCATCTTTCTCAATTTTTTCTTGACAGGTTTGACATTTGGAGCAATAGATAAATGATGCATTATAAGATTAGGATCCAATCCTGGCATATCTGAATATTTCCATGCAAAGTTGATCTTCTTCTCTGTTAGGAATGTTGTAAATTTTTGCTTCTCTTCTTCTGATAATGATTGTGCTACATGTACCAATTGTGGTTCCTCTATTGTACCCAAATTGATGGATTGAGTGGGCTCAATTAGAACTGGAGATCTATCCTATAAATGACTCGGAAGGACATCAAATATCTCATCCTTAGGCACCTTAGAGAGGTTTTCACCTTTGGATACATCTTTTATTTTTACTTTTGTAGGTTCTGAGACTGCCACAAAGTGGTTTTCACCCTCAGAACTCTTTTTCTTTTTCTTTTTATTCTTGTTTTTCTGACTAAGATATTTGATGTCCGACTCGGTCATGCTGACGCTTGGTTCACTAATGGAAGTCCTCATAGGCTCAACTACATTGAGGTAGCAAGAAAGGGCATAGTCATTCGGGAAGGTATAAATACCATGGCTCGGATTCATGGAGGTTTGATCAATAAGTTCTGGATATTTGATAGTCAAAGTAGGGAAAGATTGGGAGATAGTGTTTATGGATATGGATCTATCATCAATGGGCCTAACCCAATGCTTGAGTTCAAAGGTGATATTACAACTTAAGACATTCAATTCATGAATAGGCTCAATGTCATCATGGGAGTTGAATTCAGCTATAGTGGATCAGACTCGATAGGTTCATCATTTCACTCTAGACTCACATTAGGATTAGGTACATATTGGTGAATAACATCAACATGTTTCTTTGTAATAAGCTCATCTTCATCTAGTTCTGGAATGGCTCCCCATTCATAGTCATTTGATTCAGCTTCTGATTTAGGATCTCTAGGAAATCTTAGAACATGAGTAAAGTCGGGGTGAATACCCCAAGAAGGGTTACCCTTGGATTGTGATTTGAATTCATACTCATGGGAATCTATCTCAAAATCACTACCACTTCCCTCTTCTTGATTGTTTTCAAGATTAGCTAGTTCTTGTGTTGCAACTATCTCTTGATTGATAGTAGGTTCTTGTGTTTCTACTACATTAATTCTTTTGATTAGATCATCTTTATCATCAAGAAGGTCTTTGATTTCCTTAGGCAATTTTTCATAGGGGATGAGTTCTGAGTTGTCTGAATCATTATCTGATGGTAATATTTCTTCTTTCTTAGGAAGAGGTTCTCCTGGTGCGATCTACTCTATGACATGGGAACAATTACCTTTGAGGTGATAGGGTTTCTTCGTAAAGCCTAAGCCAACTTTATTTTTATTTTCTCTACCAGTATGTGGGAGAGGTACCTCAAGACCTTTTCCTCTGATTCCTAGAGGTCCTTTACCTAAATATCCCATCTTAGCTATTAATTTATCTCTTGGACCATATGACTTGTAAGGGAGTTTGGATACTGCAGAGTCACTAGTTTGAACAACTTGAGATTCAGGTTCATCTTTGTACAGCCATGATAACACAACCTCATCCTCTTCAAATTCTTGCTTGGATACTTGTTCTGCTACAAAATTCTTTTTATATGCTTCAAGAGGTTCTTTAGAGTCTGGTTTGGATTGTTGCAAAGATTTCCCATAAGACTTAGGCAAGATAGGGAGAGATGTCAAAGATAAGACTGGCTCGATAGTATATTCTCCCATACCATTTTCTTTGATATTAACCTCTTTTGAAAGATCTTCCATTTTAGATGTGGATGCTTCTTTAGTTGGTTCAATGGAAGATTCTCTGTTATTAGGTACAAGCTTATCTGCACTTTCCTTCAAGGTGTTGCAAGTTGTATTTAGATCCACGGGGATAGTAACCTCTACTCCCTCATAAGGAAACTTCAAACATTGATGGTATGTAGAAGGAATAGCTTGCATTTCATGTATCCATGGCCTCCCTAGAAGAATGTTGTAAGCCAAAGGTAGATCAAGCACTTGAAAGATGGTATCTTTGATAACTGGACCTGCTCTAATAAGTAAGACAATGGTGCCTTTAGAAGATCTTTCTTGTTCATCATAGGCTTTTATGGTGATCTTCTTTCGAGGATCAATAGCCATTTCTGAAAATCCCAATTGTGTGATCAAGCTGTAAGAACAAATGTTTAGGCCAGCGCCCCCATCTATCAACACACATTTGACTCTACGGTTCTAGATCAAGACTTCTATATGCAAAGGCTGATTATATGGGTGACTCAAGGAGTTGTCATCTTCCTCTGAAAAGGAGATATATTGCGGAGATGTAAGATGTCCAACCATAGTCTGGAACCTGTCTAAATCAAGGTCATGAGGAACATTGGAACCAAGCAAAGCTTTATCGAGAATGGCTCTATGAGCTGGAGATATTTGAAGCAACTCAAACATGGAGATTTTCGCATTAGTGTGCTAGAGTTGTTGAAAAATGCTATAAGACGTAGGCCTTGTATCCTTTGGATTGGAAGATTGGGAAGCAGCCTTCTATTTAGAAGCAAATGAAAGATTGAAGGGCACCTTAGGGACATTTGATGAATCTGGGGTTTTTCCTTTCAGATGCATTGGAGCCTATGATCGAGTAACTGCGTTAGCTGAGGAATGATCTCTATCTCTTCATAAAATTGTGATGACATTGCAACTTTCAGGGAGACATGGTTCAACCATATTGATGACAACATTATTTCTAGGGTAGACATAGTTGACTTTTGCCCCCATATTAGGCTGAGAAGTTGAAACTTCTTGACCATGTTTTGGAAATGGTTTTGTGAATGCTGTATGATTGTTATTGCTCTTGGGATTGTCAATTGTGATGTCTCCACTATCGATCAGATCTTGAATGGTATGCTTCAAGTGGTAGCAACTACTAGTTTTGTGACCTTTAATCTGATGGAAATCACAGAATTCATTTTCTCTCCACCATTTCGGTTTGGGGTCCTGATCATTTGGTTAGATTGGTGGTAAAGAGATGATGTTATTAGCCAATAGAGTTTTCATAGCTGATTCTAAAGACTCTCCTAGAGGAGTAAATTTTTGATGTTTATCCCATCTTTTGTATTCTGGCTTCCTTTGAGATGGTTGAGAAGACTTTTGCTCTGAAGCTTTAATGGCTTGAGTGCCAAGAGTGAGATTGTAGGTAGGTGCCTTTGATGGGGCACAGATAGTGTCAACAATGCCATTTGTGATGATGCCCTTGTTCTTGTTCCAATTTTTGTTCTTGTCTTTGGAACTAGATCTAGATTCGTACTTGTCTTTTTGAAGTGTGATTTCTCCTTTTTTTACAAGCACTTTTTTGATTTTGATAGCATTATCCACCATCTTGTCAAAAGATGTATGATCTTGCATTTGTAAAGGATAATTGATTTCTAGAACAAGGTTATTGATGAAGATTTCCAATTTTTCTATTTTTGGAATAGGTCTGGCATATAGAGAGAACTTCTTCCTCCATCTCTTGAGAAATGTTAGGAATGGTTCCCCTAGATATTGCTTGAGATTATAGATATCAATCATGGTGACTGGATGTTGAATATTGTAGGAGTATTGCTAGTAGAACAATTTGATCAACTCCTCAAAAGTTTTGATAGTAGAAGGTAGTCTAGAGAACCAGTGGATGGCTGCTCCCCCTAGAGATCGAGGGAAGAGATGCATTAGATAGGTCAATTCATGCATAAACTCCATTGATTGCATATAGAATTCTCTGACATGATCTTGAGGATCAGAATGTCCATCATACTTGTCATACTTTGGCATCTCCACTCTTTTTGGAAATGGTGGCATATACAAGTTTTTGTCAAAAGGAAAAGGGCATAGAGCTTCCATGGAGAACTCTTTGGGTTCCTTTTCTTTCTCAAGGCTATTAAATTTGACTTGTAAAGCATGTATCTCTTTCATCATAGCTATGAGTGGAGTTTCTTCCTCATGCATAATGATATCTTCAACATTAAAGTTGGGAGGAAGTTTAGCTCCTTGATGAGCTAGTTGTAAAAAGTATGCTTCTCTATTTTCTTTCAAGAAATGCCTCATCATCTTGTTAAATTCATCGTCATTTTGATAGCGAGCAATTTCTTCAGGTGTGGGTTCTTAATCTACACCATGTCAAGATTGAGCTCTCTGAGAGCCAAAGTTTGTCCTGGCTTGAGACATGGTAGGAGAGTGTGGACTCCCTGGATTAGATTGATGGGGGGTATGTTGAGTACCTCCGTGAGTTGATGGAGGAGGTATGTAACTAGATTTCAATTGATAGTTGCCAAGACCGTCGTCCTTGTAAAGACCAAAATTGATGAGTTGCTCAAGAATTGGAGTTTGGAGAGTGGTGATAGATTTCTTGTGAGAGTAAGC
The DNA here is from genome assembly GCA_027943335.1 of Chamaecyparis obtusa. Classification (NCBI taxonomy): domain Eukaryota; kingdom Viridiplantae; phylum Streptophyta; class Pinopsida; order Cupressales; family Cupressaceae; genus Chamaecyparis; species Chamaecyparis obtusa. Next base: position 671,433 of record BSBK01000167.1, read on the forward strand.
TCTAGTCTCCACCATTCACCTCAAGTGAAACAAAAGAATAAGATCCAGATAACCGAAGAATGAATTGAATCAAGATGATCAAATGACGTAACCTTGTCAAGGTTTGATTGATTTGAAGATTTGATTAGACATGGATGAAGGATACTGTGCCCTCGATGTATGGGTAGGTTCCCAAAAGATAGCAGACAAGATATCACAACACTTAGTCATTTTGATGATTGATTAAAGATTGATAGTTATGACAAGGTTTTGACACAGGATGATAAGGACTCAAATCGATTAAACAGAAGGCTGAATCAGATTCAAAAGGCCACTTTAGGAAAATTATTGGATTCTTAATAGCTACTGCTCTATTCCTGACACAGTGATTTGTTCGACAGATTCTGAAATTAGGCTGAAAAAGCTAAATATTTGGCAATTCTGACAATTTTTTGAGAATTTTCAAAAATTTCCCAAATGACACTCTGCAGACTCGTACGAGAGTGGGTATGCTATGAAATGACCATTGCAAAACTCGTATGATAGTTGGGTAGCAATGAAACAATAGTTGAAAAACTTGTACGATGGTTGGGTAGCAATGAAATGACAGTTGAAAATCTCATACGACAGTTGCAAGATTTTGAGTTTGAGAATTTGCTGGCATGGAAACTTGTATGACACTGGGTACTCAATCATATGAAAGATGGGTTGTAATGAAATGACACTTGGAAAAACTCGTATGACTTTTGACTTCCTGAAATGATTTTTGACTCCAGAAAGGATTTTATGTCAATTTTTGCAAAATTTTGAGTTTGCAGATTTGGATTGTTTGCAAATTTCAATGTCCAGATTTGAGGATTGTAATAGATTTGTTCATTTTTAGTAACTAGATAGATAAAAAAGCACACAAAATAGCAAGCAAGTGATTTCAAGCATGTCTAAAAATAATGAACAAGGGTAAAAGCAACCTTGTGCATGAACAATCAAGTGACTTATTCGTTCTAATCCTCAGAAGTGTTAATTGTGTATGTTCCAAAATGTTTTGCAATGACGCACATATACCCTAGAAAATGAAACTTTGGCCTTGCAAGGGTTTTTAGTAATGGTTTGACTCTGTAACTTTTATGATCCAAAGGGGTGAACTCCAATCCCAGCGCACCAGGGTTTTGACATAGTTTGAGAACTTAATCTTCGGGAGCTGCTAGGGAGATCTGACAGCCCAACAATGAACCATACCTGTGGAGATTTCTTCCACAAGGACATTTATATGGCGGCTGTCACTACCACAGTGAAAATTGCTATTACCGCTTGAGGTTCCATCAATGTAGTTTTCCTTATGAAGGGAGTGTCTGCTATGGTTAACCCTCTCTCAAGGTGACTCACAATAGTATACCACAAGGGGACTTGGCTCCAGATCCAAGGTTTTTGACACCTTTTCACTTTTAACCCAAATGAAGCAAGTAGATTAATCTGACATGCTAAGACAAAGTTTTGCTTCACCAAGGTCTATGATGTCAACTCCACATGATCTATCAACCTCTCTAGGGAGAGAATGTATCAATCAATAAGAGAAGGTGCACTAACCAATTTTGATTCACCAAAGCTCGTGATGTCAACCCCACGTGATCTATCAACCTCTCCTGGGAGAGAATGTATCGATCAATAAGAGAAGATGCACTAACTGAGTTGAATGTGAAACGCACTAAGTATCCTCCCTACCTACAAGGATTCTGTCATCAAGAAGGATTTCCCTGGGAATCCAATCTCTCAAGAATCATGAATAGTGTTCATAGGGCCTAATTACTATGTGAGCATAGATGTATGTTTCCAAAAGCAAATCTACCAAAAGTACCCAAAAAGCAAAAAGAGGAACACTTAACACTTAAAAAAAATATGAGATGAGTCCACAAGGTGGAACACTTAACACCTCACACAAGTTGAAAATGAGTCCCCAACTTAGAAAACAAGTGAGTTCCTAAAAGTACAAATGGGTTGCCAAGTGGAACACTTAACGCTTCTGTCCTGTTGACCCCTCCCCTTTAATGTGGCACTGACCTTGCAACCATGGGGCGGAATGAGGGGTCGGTGGATTAGCGAGTCCAATAACCCAAAATAGAAATCAAGATCAATCACAAGTAATCTAAGATTGCTAATAAATACTTAAGGTGTCACAACCTAGTATCAATTATGCAAGTGTGTAAAACAAAAGCATGAAAAGAATCACCCAAGGTAGACACACGAGAGATTTATTTTAAGCCCAAATTGAAATATTATCAGCACAAGTGGAATACTTGAGATCCTTGCAACACACTTAGTAGATTTTTACCAGATTTTAGCAAACTTTACGCTTTTTCCATTCAAAACCAGCAAGAGTCAATCAAAAATAGAGAATTCCAACTGTTAAGATTAGCTGTTAGTCAAAATCTGAAAATCAAATCTGACAAACTGCCTACAAAAATGAAATGACAATTGAAATCTGATGCCTAAACTCATACGACAGTGGGTCTATTACTAGACAACAATAAGAAACTTGTACGATAGTGGGTATGCTCCTAGACGACAGTCTGGAAACTCGTACGACACTGGGTGTCTAATGAAATGATAATCTAGCTTCCAAATGATAGTGGGTGCCTGATGAAATGATACTTTGTCAACTGTCATACGACAGTAGGCTCAAACTCATACAACTTTTGTTAGAAACTCGTACGAAGATTGTACAGACAAAAAATAAAAATCATATTTTTGCATAGAAACCGAGGAGAAAAAGATAGAAATTGATAGAATTGAATTGTAAACCCATTTCAGGGCCCCACGATGGGTGCCAGAAATGTGTGTGTGAAAATTGTACCTAATCTGTAGACACAACACTTCAATAAAACATTAGAGGCTAGCAAAAATCAAAATCGTGCAAAATTGAAATCTAATTTAACCAAGTGATTTACTGCCTTCTAGTAGGTGCGAGATTGATGTTCTCAGATTGTTATCAAGATCAGTGACCTAGATGACACCTAAATGAAGGATTTGAATTCAATTGATCTAGATATGAATTGAATGCAATTAATCTTTTTTTTTTTTGATATTTTCTATGCAATAATATGAAAAATGATATGAAATCTATGATATGTAAAAATTGATATGCTATGAATTGATCTAACAATAATATGAAAACAAAAGTGATCTCACAACAATGTTGATTCACAATAAGCTTTGATCCTTCCAATTCCAATTCTCCAGCGTGATTGTGCAAAAATATGAGATGCTTTGAGATGAGCTAAGGCTTTAATTTTATAGAAATCCAAGGCTTTGGAGGTGCATGGAAAAAAAGCCATAAATCGCTCAGATTAACTCAGCTTGATTTTTGAGTTATCTGATAATAAAAATAATTTAATTCACAAAAACATGCAAATCATGCAAAAATAGCTTTTTAACTCAAATTAGAAGTTTAGATCAACTTTAAAACTCAAAAAAGATGTTGAGTTCTAAAAAGTCAACACTTTACATTGATTTTCTAATTTGGAGTTTAACTGTTTCTTTGATTGTGCACATGGATAATTATGAATTAATTAAATAAATAAAGTGATTTATGCTCAACTTAACTAATTTTTGAAAATAAATAATTGATTTATAGGTTAATCAATTATTTAATCAAACTTTTATTAAAAACTATATTATTAAATAATGACAACTTGCTTTAATTAATTAAATAAGAATTTAATCAATTATTCATAAGATATTAGATTTATTGTCAAAATTAAATAATACAATTAATAATAGATAGAATTAAATTTAATTACATAATTAAGTGGCAAGATATTAAATCTAATTAATTAAATATGAAAATATTCAATTAATCAAACTTAGGATAAATGTGATTTATTGCCAAATAATCATTAAATTAAAGATAATTAAGATAATTAGGAATATTGCTAGGAATATTCTCTGATGCAGAATTTAAGATAATCAATTAGGATTCGATGATGTTTAGATGTGCCTTAGGTTAGGACTTTGATGTCGATTTCATTCGAATTGTTGATATAGAAGATTAATGAACTTATAGCCCATTTTTGGGGTATTACAGATAGAACATGCAATATATTTCATTAGCAAAAATCTGCAAGGAGTAGAATTCAATTACATAGTCATAAAGAAAGAGATTTTGGCCATTATCTATGCTCTAAACAAATTCTTCCACTACATCACATGCTACCATATATTTGTGCATATTGATCATACAACTATTAATTATCTCGCTAATAAACCTGCGATCATGAAGATTAGCTAGATGGCTTCTACTGTTATAGGAATTTGACATCACAATAATGGATAAGCTAGGAAAGTCAAATGTGGTTGCAGACTCCCTCTCATGAGTGTAGAATATAGATGAACCACACATCATTGATGATAGCTTCCCTGATGATCACCTATTCTCCATTTCAGCTAAAACCCCATGATATGCTGATATTTCTAACTACCTAGTTCTCAAAATGTACCTCCCTATTTCTCCCCAAAGGAAAAGAGATTCCTCATAGAAAAGACTTTCAACTTTTCATGGATTGCTGATTGTCTATTCTCCAATTGACCTGATCAAATGTTGAGGAGGTGTGTCAGGGAGGATGAGACTTATGACATCCTCCATGCCTGTCATGATGAGCCTTGTGGAGGGAATTTTGTAGCCAAGAGAACAACAATGAAGATACTAAACACTGGATAGTACTGGCCAACCCTCCATAAATATGCGGTCAACTACACAAGGAAATGTGATTGATGCCAATGGATGGGACAAACAATAAAGTCTGATGAAATGCATCTCTTTCCTCAAGTAGTGGACACTCCATTTGATAAATGGGGGCTAGAATTCATTGGACCTATCAGTTCTTCATCCAATGATAATTCATATATTCTTGTGTGCACATACTACGTAACAAAATGGGTGGAGGTAGGAGCCATGAAACATTCTCAGGATAACAAGGTGGTTGAGTTCTTATATGAAGAAATCTTCACAAGATATGGTGTACCAAGAGAATTGGTTACAAATCAGGGTACTCAATTTGCATCAACAATGATCACTGCCCTAATGAATGAATATAATTTTCACCATAGGAAATCAAGTCCATATCACCCACAGGCGAATGGGCAGGCATAAATAAAAAATAGGAAGATAGAAGCCATCCTCACAAAAATGGTGTAGTTACATAAAAAGGACTGGAGTACAAGGTTACAAGAGGCAGTCTGGGCATATAGGAAGACATAGAAGACAACAATCGGTTTCACTCCTTTTGAACTGGTTTATCGAAAGAATGTTGTAATTCCAATAGAATTTGAGCATAAGACCCAGCGAACCACATTACAACTCAACATTGAATTCCAATATCATAATGCAATAGGATCCTACAACTCAAATATCTGGATGAAATAAGGCAGCTCTACAATAGATTGAGATGATCCAGATATAGCACAAAAAGTGGCATGAATGACATATCCCCAACAAATGGTTTATTCCTAGTGATTGGGCCCTTTTTTATGACTCTCGATATCAAGAGACACAAGGTAACCTTACTACAAGATGGCTTGGTCCTTATGAAATTGAACATGTGTATGCTAATGGTGCGGTTCAGTTATAAAAAATTGACCCCATACATTTCAAGTTGCTGGTAAATGGCCACATACTACATCTATACCATAAGATGGAAACAAAGGTTGAATTCCTATGGAAGTTCAAGATTTCTCCTACAACAACTAAACCCCCTGTAGTCAATAATGATCCTACATTTGATGAACCTCTTACAGCTGACAGGCCTCCTCCAGCTGAAGATTTTCATGCAGCCGATGGACCTCCTCTAGCTGAAGACTCTGCTGCTGCCAATAACTCCCTCTAGTCATTGCTTTGACTCTACATGTACGCAGTCATAATAAATTATTTTTTCCCATGAAAATATCTCTTTCCATAATAAAGAAACCATCACATCACATCTCAACTTTACCTACCATATACATTCACCCGTCACATCATCATTACACAATGTGTTACTTTTTGTTTGGCACACGTCACTCAATCTTTTCAAATTTTGGTATTTATGATTATTATATTTTAGGTACACATTCATTTATTATTTTAAATGCTCTTTACTTACTTTGACATTATTATAACTACCGATGCAATTAATTTAGTAATTTATCCAAGTATTGATGTACTTCTAAACCATGCATATGAGGACACCTACATTATTTTTCATAGGGGACAGTCAATTTAGTGTGTGATGTAATAAATATCTTCACTTAAAATCACCATTATTTTCCATTATTAACTTGCAAGGCTATACTACGCAGTCATTGATTCAACAACCTATGTATACAAAATTCCCTGTAGCCTTGAGTTTTAAAATCCAAAATTCCAGCTTAAGTTTTTCAAAATAATTTTTTTGAACCTCTGCCATTTTGTCTAAAATACCCATTGAGCAAGCTAGGATAGTCTTTTCCAGATAATCACCAAACTATGGTTTAGTTGAATACTGGGTAGCATAGAGAGTAGGAGGAATTGTTAGGGAAGCTGTTGGAATTAAAATAATTAAGGTTGCACAAGTTCTCAATAGGCAAGATGGGTGGATAGCCTCTATGTTGTGAGTTGGCTAATCATGCATCTTTATTGCAAGATCAAGCCAGCATTCAGATGTTTAACTGTGTAGGATGTCTCACATATTTTGTACAATTGAGTGGTCACAACAAGGCTATAGCATTGGAATTCCTATGAACATATAGAAATGGGGTCATGTATGGAAAATGATTAAGAGTAGAGGCTTCAAAGGCATGAATTGCAAAAGTTTTCAGACTTCCTACCACAAGTGAATTTTTTCCACATAGCCTTGATGCTTGCACAACTTGAGAAGAATTTTATTTGCCAATAGATACTGCATTGGAATACAACAAACAAGGTTCTAGACAAACATCTCTTCCTGGTAAGTACCCTCAACTAGGAATACACATCATAAGGCACATTACCTGTGAAGGGAAGTTTTTTTTCCTGCATACCATTCATTTCAAGCTTCTGAGTCATTTGAAGCATGGTCACTTGGTAAATATCCCCAATGTTTTGTATTCATTGTTAAATTTTAGTTTTGAAGAGGTTAGGAAAGGAAGAAAAAATGCTGTCACCCATCATGGTCTAATAAAACTCCTGGTAGAAACAGCTCTTCATGATACCTCTCCCATGTCCTAGGATGAGTTCATTGCAGCACCTCATGTGCAATTACATGGTGATGGGCCACAACCTATAGGACCACAACCTAAAAATCAAGAAGAGCAGGAAAATATTCTTGAAGAGGACATTCCTAAGAATGTGGAGCCTTCTATTCCAAAGAAGGATTAGGCAAACCCTTCTACCTTAGAAATTCACAAAGAAATGTGGCAAAAAATGATCCAAACCCTAACTTGGATGGCGATAAAACTAAGGTTCCAAAAGAATCCCATAATCCATAGATATAACATAATGTCCTGAATAAGGAGAAAGGAAAAGGAAAAATGGTTGAATATGATATGGGTGACACCCCTATTCCTCCTGTAGCCATGTCTTCTACAAAGAGAAAAATCCCATAGAAATGTCCTGCAGCATCAACTGGCACACCACTACAATGCAGTGTTCATTTGAACACAAAACAAATGGAGGACTCTGCTGAAATGACTGGCTCTACCCATGATGTTCCTATTGAGGAACCCATGGACATACAACCACAAGCAAGTAGTTCATTCATAGGGTGTCATGATATGATGGAGGAAGATCCTAGAACAAAAAGAAATAGAGAAAAAAAAATTCTTTGAGTTATCTTCTTCTCATCTAGGAAATGTTCAAAAGGATGACATTTTGGTAGCATCAGAGCCAGTTCCATCAAAAAACCAAGATACAATAATACCAAAACAAGATCAACATGAAAATCAAGAGGAAATACCAGTACACCCAGTTCCACCAAGAAATCAAGGAAAGGTAACAATACACTCCCTGTCTATTGATTACTTTACACAAATTCAGTATGAAAAATCCATGTGGGAGTTGGAAATAGATAGATTGGAAAAGAAAATAGGAATGCAAAAGTAGGAAATTCAACTTCTATAGGGAAAGTTGGATTCAATCACATAATTAGTTCTTAAGATAATTGAATGTAGGCCACCTCCTAGGGTTTATGCCCTATGTCTAAAGGAGTAATTTTTAATGTTCAAATTGATGAGGGTTCTTAGAGATTTGAGTAGTGATATAAGAACACCTCAAGACTTTGTGGCTACATATGAGGAATCATAAATTTTATTAGGAATCTTTTGTTTGAACTGTACATGCATAATCATGTCATTCCATCTAACACTGACTAGAATCCTCTGTTATTTGTGGGTGATATTCACTTGTCTTCTCTACTATCTTAGGTAAGAAATGAGATCAACTATGGGGAGTAGTTGAACTGATTCAAGGACATCCAATGTTAAGGCAGGGGCATTCTTTGTCCTCGGTGAAATTGCATGGGGTGTTTGTATTTTGGCTGGTGTTACTCGGTTGCAGCCTTGGTCGATGGTCTTGGTCATTGAAGGAAGCTCAGTCACTGAAGCAACTTGGCAGTCTCTGGTGCTTGGTGAAAGTGTTACTCAGTGATGCCTGTGGTGCTTGATCGACACTGGTGCTCGGAGATGCCTAGCATGCTCAGTTAATTTACTGTTGCTCGGTAGTTCTAGCTTACCGACTAGAGTTCACTGTGATTTTTTGGGCTGACTTGGTGAATTTATTGTTGGTAGCTAGTGTTATAGGCCGACATGTTGAATTAAATGTTTGTATACAATTTGTAAGCTGACTTGTATGGCATTTAATATTTGTTAGGAAGAGTTAAGGGTTTCATCTTGCTGAATTGTGGCTGATGATTAGTATTTAAGGAGTGTTTGGGTAGAGGTTTAGGGGACATGACTTAGCAGATCTAGGATATCAGATGCAAAGTTTGAAAGTTGAAGTTGGAAAAGTTGTGGAAAAGATCTTGTCTGATCTTGCAGATCAGATTGATATCTGATAGTTATTTGTAGCAGAGCTAGGGGTTTTCATACTTGGAAACAAGGAGATTTCTTGGAGGCTTGTGAGCTCAAGTTTAGATTTGCCTTAGGGTTTCCATCAGCTGATTGTCTTCTGAATTGAACTAACTGAGATTGTATTGGATCTAGTCAGATCTTGCAAAATTGTTTTCTAATTGTAATTGGCCCAAACCCGAAAGGCCTTATAGCTAGACATGTTAATAAAAATTAGTGTTAAACAATTACTTGTGTTGCATTGTTGAGTATTCCATTGTGTAATTCTGTTGGCTACAAGCACTAGTACAAAAACAACAATATATGACCAAATAAACTACCAAAAATTATAGATAAATGACCAAATTTGGTCACGTGACCAGTTGTAGTTTATTGCCGGTCATTTTTTGGCTGACTAAATTTATGACTAAACTATTTTAGTCACTTATTTGGTCATTTATTTGGTCATTTGGTAGTTTATTTGGTCATTTATTTAGTCATTTGGTAGTTTATTTGGTCATTTGGTAGTTTATTTGGTCATTTATTTGGTCATATATTTGATCATATATTTGGTCATTTATTTGGTCATTTATTTGGTTGTTTGTTTGGTAATTTATTTAGTCATTAATTTAGTCATATATTTATTCATTAATTTAGTCATATATTTAGTCATATTAGGGCATGATGGAATCGAACCATCATCCTCCTACTTGTAAAGTAGGTGCTCTTCCATTGAGCTAGTACCCTTTAAAGAATAATCATACCATGTATACTAGTACTTTCCACTAAACATGATTTCAAGTTTTTCCATCTATAGTTCAAGGGTAGAAAAGCTTAAGGGGAGGATGACGAGTGATACTTTAAACTCAATGGTGAAGTTATTTAATGTGCAATATAAGAATGAAGTGAATGATGCCATTGTAAAATACATTACATGTGGCTTGTTCCCCTTTATTAACTATTGTTTGTCATCTTTCACTTGATTTTTATCCTCCAATTTCTTTTTACAAACATGTATAATTTGTGATTTGTTTCATGTGCATGAATATCATTCTGATGGATGTTAGTGGCCTTATGCAAATTTGCAAGCAAATCGTAGATATGATTGGCTTTGTACTAGTTGGTCTTTCCTTTTTCAGAAGAAAGAAGAGTAGAATAATATAGATTGATGCTTTTCACTTACAACTCATGTTCAGATTCCTTGCTTTGCCTTTGAGAAGTTTCCAGGCTCACAACCAATTCTTACAACACAAATGAAATCTATGGGAGAAGCTATGGCTTTGAGCCGCACATTCTAGGAATCATTTCAGAAAGCTCTTCGGTCATTGGAAACTGGTCATTCTAGATGGGGTTGTGAGCAGATGAAGGAGATGGACTGGGATTGGGAACAACTTAAGTATAGTCTAAGAGTGTCTGGTCTAGAGAGGATGTATGTACTCTATGCAGCCATTAAAAGGGGTATGAGTGTTGAAGAAATTCATGCCTTATGCTATGTGGACAAATGGTTCCTATCATAGTTTTGGGAGCTTCTACATTTTGAAGAGTTACTCTCTAACATAAAAGTAGCAGAACTTAGTAAACTTGACTTTTATGAAGTGAAGAGGAGGAGTTTTAGTGATAAGAAGATAGCATATGAAACTAATTCATCTAAAAAAGATGTCTGATTCCACTGCTTGCCTTTGGGTGTATGTCTAGCCTATAAAAGAGTGGATACTTGTGCAGCTATAGGTGCAAAATTAAATGTTTGGAGCCATCCTAAGTGCACTGTTAGGGAGGATCATTAGATCTAGGTATTTAGTCATCAACATTAGATCCTGTATAGGAACTTTGACAAATAATGGAATGTGGATGAGTTTGCCAAACCTATATAAGGGGAGGCAACTTCATTGTTACAAATCAGTGTTAGCTCAGAGAAAATTAGTTGAAGGTGTACTGCTGATCATTGTTGTGAGAGGTATTTGAAGGAGCCATGAGCAGAGAAGAGGCTTGTGACTAGGGAAAGCGTAAGAGACTGTGAGTGAGTCTTGCAAAGAAGGTGACTTCTCTCAAGGAGGGTAGATTCTAGGTCTATTGTATTATGGATAGAGAAGCATCAATTACTTTGTAAATAGTATGCAAGATTAATAAAGCAACACCTCATCCTTGACCATATTTTATGTTTTCCAAGGCAAATATAGATAAAAGTACATCATTATTTTGATAATTTTTTTTACAAGAATCAACCAATCGGGAAGAATCTCTGACTTACGAGGAAGCTCCATAGCTGATAATCGCCTACACAACATAGCAACTATATTAAAAATAGGTTTTAAATTAGGTCTTGGGATAAAAACAAATTGTAGAGTTGTAGATTTTCAACAGATATGTACTTATATGAGTTTTGGTGGCCTTGAGATGCTTGAAGACTTCCTTAAGCTCATTGTCATCATGGACACTCTTTAGGTTCCCATGTAAATTCACACGGAGGGACAACCATGTGCCTTCCAAACCCTTTTTACTTCCACTCTCATTTGATGATTTACTTGTTTCCATTTATACAGCTACAAAAATTCAAAACAAAAAGCAAAGACAATATGAGAAGCAATGTTAATTAATCTAGTAGATAGGGATATAAATATAATAGCAAGGTTTTTTCAACTTCTGTCAATTAATGTTAAAAATGTCCATTCTTTCATCTAGAGAGATTACATGTTAAAATAAAAATGGATTTTATAGTTGTATTCCTGTGACAGCAAATGAAGTGATTTTCAACATTTTTGTTTTACAAATATAATATAGATTCTCTTGCTTTTTTGTTCTTTCATTTTACTATGAACATTCAAAAATAAACTAATGTATTGTCCCATACAAAATACAAAAGAAACACTTCTCATTACATTTTCTTCTTCATTAATCCTTACCCACTCCAAGTCAAGAAGAACTTCAAGTCACTCCTTGTAGAGGCTCGTGCATATTGCTCCCATCATAGGTTTCTACCTTTCAAGTTAATCTTAACAAAAAATTACAAAAAAACTAGGCTAAAAGCAAAATCTGGGATGGACAAACTTGCATGTGTAAGATTTAGATGATGAGTCATTCAAACTAACCCGAATCACATAAAGATACAATCAAGATTTTGTAAATGCTAATAAAACATTTCACTCCACAGCAAGAATAGAAATAATCACATGAATGATCATATGTGAAAAAATAAAAGGTTGCAGCTCATTTTTGAAAATTACAAGATAAGTGAATATATTCATACATACTAGGTTGAAGTGAGCTTTCAAATGTTGACCTTGCATGACATAGTTCCTGCAGTGAGCATTACAAAAATTTAGCTCTTATACATGCGAAAAACTACTGATCATAATAAGTTGCATGTTTAATCATAGCTATAAAGAATGTGAAAGTTGCATACAGTTGTTGCCAATTATCAATAATAGGAAAATGCATGTCAAAGATTCAACTCTAAGAGTCTCTAAGAGTCTGGAGTACAATGATCTAGATTCTAGTTTCAATTGCATCTGTGCCTTTGTCTCTCTACATATATACATGTGTAAGTGAATGTGTATGTTTATGTCTATGTGCATGTATTCATTTCTCTCAATGTTAGTCAACATTCTAAGCTTAGCATTTATTCTATAACTCCTGACACTTAGCATCATTGTTGGTTTCAAATTTCAAAGTGGAAAGTCTAATCTTGATTGGTGACAATAAAAATGGTGAGTTTCAAGGAGATAAAATTAAAAAAATTAATAACATCCATGAGAACATGGAGTCTGTGGGACCAAGAATAGTAGCAACAGAGAATTGCAGCAAAACAAACACAAGACACAAGGGCTGTCCTAGAAGCATAATGAAATTTTCAACCCTCATAATCTCAAATATTTTACCGTGGATCTGTATGGAAAAGTTTACATTTTTCCTAGCTTCTATACATGTTTTTTTGTCATATTCTCATGTGGTATTAGACTCTCTAACATATTATGCTTTCTTCAAACCAATTTTCTTTGTCCACACTTCTATTCTACATCTTTAACTTACATAGAATTTTTATTTCTTTGTTAGTGTTTGGGGCCTACACACTCTTGTAAGTTTCATACATATGCACAGAAAGATTAGTCAGCACCATAAATCTTCTATATTCAAGTATCATGAATATATATTCCTTCCACTATGTCACTTGCTAGTTCTTCATTTGCCATCTAATGTCAGTACACAACCAATAAGATTACTGTCTTTGTGACATGGTGATACCTTTTTGTTCATACATAATCTAGTCAATAAAATGATATTCATTCTTTGTTCCAAGTTCCATCATTCATGTAAGAATTAATGACCATCTTAACATAGCCATACACATGCATATTTATGATCAAAACTTCACAAAGGAACAGGGAATCAAACACAAGGTTGGCTGTCAATATTCAGACAGTTTTGATACTACTCCACTCTATATCAAATAACTTCCACATGAGACCTAATATGGAAAATCACTCCAGTTAGAGTGTGGAAAAATTTTCTATGAACAACATATTAAAATTGCAGAAAGATCCAATGGTTCAATTATGATTTATGCTTTACACACAAAGACCATTTTTGACTGTCCCAGAATAAGCAAGACATATATACACTCCCATCTAGGGCATCAAAGTATTCACACCAGACATAACCAATGAATACGAAACCAATTAAACTTAAAATCCTCATGTGTATACCTTTCCATCAAATATAAACAATGATATAAACAAACCTTACAAACATGTCTGTTCTTGAGGGTTTCATGGCAGTTTTATAAAATCTATTGGATGCCTCTCCAAGATCCATGGCTGCTCCTCCAAGTTGGTTCAAAAGAAAGATAATTCACCATGCTATGTTTTTGTAGTTGACAAGCTGAAAGAACTCATAAAATACAAAGGTATAAGGTATAAAACTTCATTTCCTTCAGTAGGATTGACTTGTTAGCCTCTGACTTCCAATTTACCCTTTTGGACAAATTGAAAAATGAAAATTCATATTAGTGTAGTCATAATGATGATTTGATATATATGTACATCACTTTGTAGGTTGCTCCAACATAATTAGAAGCACTTCTTTTGTTTCATCCTGAGATTTATGATGTCACAATGATACTATAAGTAAGAATTTGTTTTGCATTCTCACTTATAGCATGAAACATCTACAATACCCATCTCGTAAAAATAGACTTAAAAGATGATATCTAATTCTACTTCTATTCAGTGAGTTTTGTACTACTAAAAAATAATCTTGAGCACTACATTGGTAACCAGGAGTTTCTATGTTGTATGACAGATCGTTGAAATTATTATTTTTTGGTGCAGGTTTCTAGACAAAGAAGCAAGTCAAATTCCAATGGTACACATCATAAGGAAACAGGGCAACACACTCTCTAAAGCTACTATTATCAACTCTATTGCCAAATATTGGAGTTGTTTCATAAATTATCATGAAAACTTATTGTTTGTACCATTGTCTTTAGACATCCACTTCTTTTTTGTTCGGTAGAATTTTCCATTTGAAATGAGGCCCATGGGTGAAGGGTAAATTGTGTTTGGAGAACAAGCAGTAGATCAGTCTACAACTTTTACTGGAAAAGGAGCGATGTTAGATCGGTCCCATTGTGTGGAGATGATGATGTTCAGACAAAGGAAATTTTGGCAAATGAGAATTGATGGTCTAAATTTAAGCAATGGTTGTCCATGTTTCGCTTAGATTTTTTACCGTTGATGCCAAAACATAGGTCCTCCTCAGATAGGCGTAAATATTTATTAAGAATATCAACATTCTAATCTTGTAATAAAAATAAAGTAAAATTTAAAATAATAATAATAATAATAATAAAATGGCTTGTTTTTCATGCATTTAATTGTCACCAACCCATCAAATTAAATGCTCCTAGTTTTTATTGATGGACATTTTTGCATCCATATGCAAGTGTAATACATGTTTAGTGTAACAAGCTATTGAAATGACCAATATTCAAAACCCACAAACAAGAAAAACCAAATCTTAAGGAACTAACAATAGTAGAAAAAGCCACAATAGCAATAATCCCTTCAACAACTTTGATGTTCATTGCAAAGAAGTCCATAAAGAAGTAACCTGAAAAATGAAAAATTGTGAATTCCAGGTTGTTGAAATTGAGGCAAGTCAGTATCTTATTATTTTCTTGCCATTGGAATCTAGATTATGAAAAAAAGAAAGGTTGAGCACAACCTGAGTGAAACCTCTTACTCAGAAAAGACCATGCAAGCTTCCAAACATCTCATATCTATATACTATACCCGATTCTGCAACTTTACAAGGTAAATCCATGTATGAGCGAGGGTTATTTTTGTAGACTAGTATATGATAGGGGCAATTCATAGGTCTAAGTTGATAAAGCTCATCTTCTATATCCATTTGATCAAACATGTTTTCTTTTTAAAACTCTAAATGTCCACTTATCTTCCAAAGACTAGCTTTGGCCACATGTGGTGTATAAAGAAGTTCATAACCATCCTGTATATGAGTTTTCTTCCAAAAGTCTTCAATATGATGCCTAACAATAGCTCCTTTAGGATGCCAAAATACCAAGCCCCCTTCTGCTTCCTCTTGAAAATAAAAAACACAACCATTCTTATGAAGTTTTTGTGATATTCAAGAGTTCTTGATTAACTATAGAAGCAAGTAAAAACCATGACCAAATTGCTAATAGCTGAGGTTATCATCATTTTTAGAAACATCAAGGTTATATGTATTCTTTAATGTAATCTGTAGTTCCTTGTAATTGAAATAGGAAACCACAAGGGCTATAGCTACAACATACAACCTTGTATCAAAAGTGATGGCATACACCTAAGATGCCAAGAAAATAGGCAAGGAGTGTGATTGAGACTAGAATACTGGAAAAAATAAAAATGGTAGAAATACTTTTTCTACACATTTAGCAATGCAGTATCAATTCCATAGTAGCTTGGTCAAATATGAAAAGAAGTTTACAGTTTGGTAGTGTGAAACAAACAATCTCAGTATGTGTCTGTATTCAAACTTTATCTTTAATGAAATCAATAATAAAGAAATAGTTTTCTTGTTAAATATTTTTATTAAATCACACATTATTGTCAAATAGATCTATGTACTCTATCTCAATCTTTATAGATTTGGTTACAGGTACTTGCAGCGATATAGAAGGCTAGTGTTTGAAAAACCTTAGGAAACAAAAAAGATAACATACAGAGTGAGCATATAATGCCATAAAAAATAATACCATTCATCAATTTAGAAATATGATTGAAGTGAGACAAATTGCTTTAAAATTCCAACAAAAGATGGAAGAAATAGCAGCCCACGCATATTAATTATTGAAAAGAATTTTCATAGCCACAAATTATCTGAAGAAACTACAATTTGCTACAAAAACATCCTGCAGCCAAAAGCAGGCCAATACCATGAAATAATCTCAAAGTTGATGCTGCTGTTGATTTCCTTCTGGGGCCCACATGCCATCTCACTATCCTCATTTAAAACTTACTGTTGAATGCTTCTTTCTACTAGGACCTACAAGATTTATTTTTGGGGTTGAAATCCTTTATGATCCTTTTATGCTGGACATCAATATTCTCATTATTATTTCCTAGCTGGCAATTTTAAGTCAAAAGCATTTTCTTTCTCATTGCTGGATGGTTTCCAAACATCATTGCATTTACTAGCTGGTAGCTGGGTCTATTAAGTAATGTACTTGGAAGAAATTTATTCCCCTCCCCTCTCACACCCTTCCCCACCTCATGGATTATTACTCCTTTGATTAGCAATTATTCTTTGTAATCAATTTCCTCATTTTAGAATGAGGCATTTCATTTCAATGGGTGGTTTTTAGAAATTCAAGTTTGCATATCTATACATATGTTAAGAGATACAATGAAGAGAGAGAGGAGATGGGATGAGTAGGAATACAAGAAAAAATTCCTCCTATGCTAAGAAAAGAAGATGGAAGATGGGCAACAGAGAACTCATAGAGAAAGTTCCTCCCTGAAGAGCCTTAGTAGATATGAGAAAGATGTAAAGGAAGAAATAGGATAATGTAGGATAGCTTGTTTTCTCCTTAGCTTATTTTAATAGATTGAGAGATGTGAGAGGCTTTCTATATGAGATGATCAGTCCCTGTAGGACTGCAGGACTATGTATACCTTTAATGCAAGACTGTAATCTAAAATTAATCCATACTGTGTTTGTGAGTTGCTAAAGTTTTGAGCTACAAAGAGGAGGCCATTCATTGGGTCACCTATCCTTGACTGCATCACAAGTGCCTATTTTTAGTGTATCTTCCATTTAACTCATGTTTGACAACTCTTCTAGCTACTTCTATCCCTTAAGTGGCATGTTAGGCTGTTTAGCACACCTCATACTTCCTTCCAACACTAATCTAACAATCAAGGGTTGCCCTTGTTCCATCTTTGTCACTTAACCATCTTATTTTCTCTCTCGGATGCCTTTATAACCTGAACTTGCCAAAACAAACCCTATAGGTGACCTTGTCACTTAAATCTATCCCTGGCACCTTTTTTTTTTCACTTAAAGAATTCAAGAAAACCTCATATGTTCATTCTTGACACTCAAAGACAATCTGAGAGTGCCAAGTGTAATACCCCAAAAATGGGCTATAGGTTCATTAACCTCCTACATCTTCAATTTGAATGAAATCGACATCGAAGTCCTAACCTAAGGCACATCTGCACATTATCGAAATCCTAATTGATTTGATCATAAATTCTGCATCGGGAAATATTCCTAGCAATATTCCTATTTATTCTAATTATCTTTAATTTAATTATTATTTGGCGATGAATCCTATTTATCCTAAAGTTTGATTAATTGAATATGATGAATAATTAATTAATTAATTAAATTCTGCCACTTAATTATTTAATTAGATTTAATTCTATTTATTCCTAATTATATTATTTAATTTTGACAATAAATCAAATCTCCTACGAGTAATTGATTAAATATTTATTTAATTGATTAAATCCAAGTTGTCAATATTTAATAATATAGTTTTGAATAAAAGTTTGATTAAAATAATTGATTAACCCACAAATCAGTTATTTTTAAATTTAAAATCAGTTAAGTTGAAGATAAATCACTTTATTTATTTAATTAATTCATGATTATTTGTGCACATTCAAAGAGCAGTTAAACTTTAAATAAAAAAATCAATTCAAGTTGTTATCTTTTCGAAACTCAACATCTATTTTGAGTTCAAAGTTGATCTAAACTTCTGATTTGAGTTAAAAAGTTGTTCTTGCATGATTTTGCATGATTTTATGAGTTATCTATTTCTAATTTCTTGTTAACTCAAAAATCAACCTGAGTTCATCAAGAGTGATTTATGACTTTTTCCATGCACCCTCAAGCCCTGGATTTCTATAAAATCAAGGCTCAGCTCTTTACAAATCATCCATAGAATTTTCATACTTACTCTGGCGAATTGACATCAGAGGAATCATCAAGCTTCTTGTGAATCAACATTTTGTGAGATCAATCTTGTTTTCTATTCATTCTAGTTTCATATTTCATATCATTGTTAGCTTAATTTGCATATCACTTCAATCCATTTAGATTAATTTATTATCAGTTTTTTTCATCTTATGGCATCAAAAATAATTAAAAAAAGATTAATTTGCATTCATATTTTATTGCTTTCATCATTTAAATCCTTCGTTTAGGTGTTGCATTGTCACTGATCTCGGTCTGATCTGAGAATACCATACTCGCACCTACTTGAAGGCAGTAAATCGCCTGGCTAACTATATTGTTCTTATTTGCATATTTTGATTTTTGCTAACCTCTAATGTTTTACTAAAGTGTTGTGTCTACAGATAGGTACAAAAGTCACACACACATTTCTAGTGCCCACCGTGGGGCAACCCACCTTGACATGCTAGTTTTGATTTTTTTTGGAGCTAAAACCCTAAAGTTTCAAAGATTTAATTTTATCTCCCAAACAGCTTGGATTTTTGGTCTAAATTTTTTTTTTTCAATTTGGGGACATATTAGGGAAGATTCAATAAAAAATTTAGAATTTTCTAAGATGTTTTGAATTTTTAATAATTTTTTCTTGATTTTCTAGAAAAAAATTATTTCTGACGTAAATCAGCATATTTTTCAAAAAAATTTACATTTTTAGAAATATCTTTAAATTCTATAGGGGGTCCATTTTGTGTTTTAAATTTGGATGCAATATAATAGCTCAAATAGTCAATTTACAAAAACTGGTCTATTTTGGTAAAATGGGTCTCTAGGGCACAAATGAAGAGATTTTTCTAAAATTTTTACATTTTTGGAAAGCTCTTTATTTTTTAGCAGAGGTATCTATTTTTCATTTCTATTTTTATGACCGAAATCATATCAAAAAAATCAAATCTTGTTGACTAGGTCAAATGCAACAAAAAATAAAATTTTGTGATGGGTATGCACTTATTTTTCACATGGTTCAATGAATGATATGAGTTGTCATTTGGATTAGTTGCTGGTTATTATTTGTCCTAATAATTGATTTTTAGATCTAACCCTAGGGTTTTCATTAGTTGAATCTATGTTGCATATCTTGTTTGCTTATTTTCTTGTCGGAGAGTTTGTGGCTTGCTTGCACGGGATTGCTTAACAAAGATAAAAATTAGGTAAAATCTACTAAGCGTGTTGCGAGGGAATTCAAGTATTCTACTACATTTGAAAACATTTCAATTTGGACATAAAATGAATATCTCATGTGTCTAGCTTGAGTGCCTTTCCTGCTTTCATAAATCAGACTTCAATTTTTGGGCTATAAAACGAACATAGATTTGCTTTTTGCATATCTATTACACATAGTAAATAGGCCCTATGAACACTATTTGTGGATGATCTTGAGAGATTGAGCTTCTTTCACTTGTTTATTCATGCAAAGCTCCTCTTGACGAAGGATCCCCTTGTAGGTAGGGAAGCTACTGAGAAAGTCTCACGTTCTACTAGATTCGTGTGTCTTCAACTTTTGATTGATACATTCTCTCTCCGGAGAGGTTGATAGATCATAAGAAATTGATGTCATAGATCTTTGTGAGATAATCTTGGTCTTAGCATGTTGGATTAATTTGTCTGCTTTGTCTTGGTGAAGTGAAGAGGTTAGGGGACTATGCTCTACTTCCTTTTTGGATAGTACCAGAAACCCAAATCCTTGAATCTGATCTAGTCCCCTTGTGGTATCTTTTGTGAGTCACCTTTAGAGAGGGTTAACCATAGTGGAAATTCCCTTAATTGGGTCAACCACGTGGATAGAACCTCGAGCGATAATAGCCATTTTCACTATGGTAGCATCAGCTGCTATATAAATGTCCTTGTGGAGGAAATCTTCACATGTGTGGTCTCTTGTTGGTCTATCAGATCTCCCTACCAGCTCTTGATTGATTAATTTCTCAGACTGTGTCAAAACCCCGGTGTGCCTAGATTGGAGTTCGCCCTCTTGAGATCACAAAAGTTGCAAAGTCAGACCATTACTACAAACCTTAGTGAGGCCAATTTTTTTAAATTTTTCTAGTAATATGTGCGTTATTGAAATTTTTTTTGGAACATACACAATTAGCACTTCTAGGGATTAGCACAATAAGACACTATTGCTTGTTCATGCGCAAGGTTTCTTTTTCCCTTGTTCATTATTTTTAGATGATTGCTTGCTTCCCTTGCTTGCTATTTTGCATGCTTGATATCTTCTTGGTTACTTGAGACAAACTTTTACATAGATCTTCAAAAACTGGATAGAAAAATTTGCAAACAAACTGGTACTGAAAACTAAAAAATTGCAAATTTGAAGCAAAAATCCTTTCTGGTGTCAAAAGTCATCCTAAAATTTCAAAACTTGTATCAAAGCCAAAGTCAAAGTTGTCAGAGATTGGTCAAATTTGTCAGAAATCTAATTTTATAGCCTATTTCCAAAATCTGTCAAACAAATCATTGTGTCAGGAACAAAGCAGAACCTATAATGAATACATTCATTTTCCTAAAGTGGTCACTTGAGTCTGATTTAGCCTTCTGATTTATCGATTTGAGTCTTTTTCATCTTGTGTCAAAACCTTGTCAAAATTATCTTCAAAATTCAATCTTTTTACTAAACGACTAAGTGTTGTGAGCTCATGCCCACCATCTATTGGGTGTCTACCCACACTAATGTGGCATAGTATCCTTCATTTACGTCTGATATATTCTTCAATCACTTCAATCTTGACAAGGTTGCGTCATTCGATCTTCTAGAATCAATTCATTCTTCAGTTGTCTTCATCTTATTCTTTGGCTTCATCCAAGGTTAATGGTGGAAATCAGAGCTTTGTCACACAAGAAATCTGGAGAGGTATCCCATACAATACATTTGAATACTCTCTAGGCCCCAACTCTTGAACAACTCTATAATTTTGGTCTTTATGAAGATGATGGTCTTGGCAATTTTTGATTGAAAACTGGTTACGTACCCCCTCCATCAACTCATAGAGGTAATCAACAAACCCCACCTCAATCTAATCCAGGGAGCCCTAAAAATCCTAACATGTCTCACGGAGGGACACAACATGGGTCTCAAGGACACCAATCTCAACACAGTATGGATCAAGAACCTACACCTTCTGAAATTGTTCGATATCAAAATGATGATGACTTCAAAAGAATGATGAAACATTTCTTGAAGGAAGATAGAGAAGTATACTTTCTAGAGTTAGCTCATCAAGGAGCTAAACTTCCTCCAAACTTTAATGTGGAAGATATCATTACACATGAGGAAGAAACTCCTATCATGGCTATGATGAAATAGATGCATGCCATGCAAGTCAAACTTAACAAACTTGAGAAAGAAAAGGAACCTAAAGAGTTCTCCATGGAGGCTCTATGTCCTTTTCCATTTGATAAAGACTTGTACATGTCATCATTCCCTAAAAGAGTGGAGATGCCTAAATATGATAAGTATGATGGAAACTCTGACCCTCAAGATCATGTCAGAGAATTCTGTACTCAATCTATGGAGTTTATGCATGAACCAACCTACTTAATGCATCTTTTCCCTCGATCTTTGGGAGGAGCAGCCATTCATTGGTTCTCTAGAATGCCCCCTACTATCAAAACTTTTGAGGAGTTAATCAAACTATTCTATCAACAATACTCCTACAATATTCAACATCCGGTCACCATGATTAACATCTGCAATCTGAAACAATATCCAAGAGAACCATTCCTGACATTTCTCAAGAGGTGGAGGAAGAAATTTTCTCTATATGCTAGACCTATTCCAGAAATTGAGAAGCTGGAAATCTTCATCAACAATCTTGCTCTAGAAATCAACTACCCTTTACAAATGCAAAATCATACAACTTTTGACAAGATGGTAGATAATGCGATCAAAATTGAGAAAGTACTTGTGCAAAAAGGAGACATATCACTTCAAAAAGACAAGTATGAATTTGGATCTAGTTCTAAGGACAAGAACAAAAATTGGAACAAGAATAAAGGCATTGTCATAGATGGCATTGTTGATAATATTCATGCCCCATCTAAGGAACCTTCTTTCAATCTTACTGTTGGTACCCAAGCCATCAAAGCTTCTGAAGCCAAAGCCATAAAGTCCAACAAAAAGTCATATGATTACAAACCTTGGGCTACAGATCCTAATCACAAATTCACTCCTCTCAGAGAATCCTTGGAATTTGCCATGAAAACTCTATTGGAAAACAAAATCATCTACTTTCCTGAGATGAAAGTCTTTGATCCAGAACCTAAACTGAAATGGTGGAGAGAGAACAATTTCTATGAATTCCATCGCAATAAAGGTTATAAGACTAATAACTATATTTGCTTGAAGCACATTATACAAGACAAAATTGATAATGGTGACATCATGATTGACAATCATAAGAGCAATAACAATCATATAGCATTCACATAACCATTTCCTAAACATGGTAAAGAAGATTCTTCTTCTCAACCTAATATGGGTGCTAAAGTCAATTATGCCTACTCAGGAAACAATGTTGTTATCAATATGGTTGAACCATGCCTATCTGAGCGTTGCAATGTCATCACAATTGTAAGAAGAGATAGAGATAATCAATCATCTAATGTAGTTACTCAATCACAAGCTCAGGCACAACTACAAGGAAAAATACTAGATTCATCAAATGTCCCTAAGGTGCCTTTCAATCTTTCATCTGCTTCTAAATAGAAGGCTACATCTAAATCTTCAAATCCTAAAGACACGAGGCCTACTTCATACAGTATTGTCCAACAACTCTAGCACACAAATGCAAAAATCTCCATGTTTGAGTTGCTTCAGATATCTCCAGCTCATAGAGCCATTCTAGACAAAGCTCTACTTGGATCCAATGTTCTTGATGACTTTGATTTAGATAGATTCTAGACTATGGTTGGTCATCTTATGTCTCTACTGTACATTTAATTTTTAGAGGAAGATGATAACTCATTGAGTCATTCGCATAACCAGCCTTTGCATATTGAAGTCTTGATCCAAAATCATCGTGTCAAACATGTGTTGATAGATGGAGGCACTGGCCTAAACATTTGTTCTTTTAGCTTGATTACACAATTGGGATTTTTAGAAATGGCCATTGATCCTAGGAAGAAGATAACTATCAAAGCATATGATGAGCAAGAAAGATCTTCTAAGGGAACTATTGTCCTAACTATCAGAGCAGGTCCTATCATCAGAGATACTATATGTCAAGTTCTTGATCTACCTTTGGCTTACAATATCCTCCTAGGAAGACCTTGGATACATGACATGAAAGCCATTCCCTCTACATTCCATCAGTGTTTGAAATTTCCTTATGAAGGAGTTGAGGTGATGATTCCAGCTGATCTGTATACAACTTGCAATACCTTGAAAGAGAGTGCAGATAAACTTGTTCCCAATAATAGAGAATCTTCCACTAAGCAGCTAGACGTTTCTTCAACCTCCAAGATGGAAGACATTGCTAAAGAGGTTAAAATCAAAGAAAATGGTATGGGAGACTATACTATAGAGCCAATATTATCTTTGACATCTCTCCCTATCTCTCCTAAGTCTTATGGACAAACTCTAAAATAGTCCAAGCTCAAATTTAAAGAACCTCTTGAAGCATATAAAGGAAATTTTGTTGCAGAACAAGTATCTAAATAGGAGTTTGAAGAGGATGAAGCTGTGCTCACATGGCTATACAAAGATGAACCTAAATCTCAAATTG
The DNA here is from genome assembly GCA_027943335.1 of Chamaecyparis obtusa. Taxonomy (NCBI): domain Eukaryota; kingdom Viridiplantae; phylum Streptophyta; class Pinopsida; order Cupressales; family Cupressaceae; genus Chamaecyparis; species Chamaecyparis obtusa. The sequence goes on from BSBK01000167.1 coordinate 695,675, forward strand.
TCCAAAAATGTGATGCTAAAATACTGAATATCCCGTCTAAGTCATATGGCCTAGGGGATAAATTGATTACAAAGATGGGATATAAAGGAAAAGGACCTCTAGAACTATAGGGTAAAGGTCTTATGTCACCTCTTGATCATCATGGTCGAGCAAACAAGAATACAACAGGTCTAGGATACACAAAGAAGCCTTTCTATCTTAGAAAGAACTCCCCGCATGTTCTAGAACAAATTGAGCCTTCCATAGCAAATCAACTAAAGAGGGAAATAACTGAATAATCTGATAGTGATGATTCAGATACCACTAATGAGCTCATTCCTTATGAGTGTTTGCCTAAAGAAATAAAAGACCTCCTTGAAACTGAAGATGATCCAATAAAAAGAATTAATGTAGTAGAAACACAAGAACCTGCTATAGAGCAAGAGATAGTTGCAACACAAGAACCAACTAATCTCGAAGGCAATCAAAAAGAGGAAGGTGGTAGTTATTTTGAGATAGATTCCTATGAGTATGAATTCAAATCAGAATCTGAGGGTAACCCTTTTTGGGGTATTCATCCTGAATTTACTCATGTTCTTAGATTTCCTAGAGGTCTAGATGAAGAAATAAAATATGAATCAAATGACTATGAATGGGGAGTCATTCCATAACTGGATGAACTTGTTATAGAAAATCATGTTGATGTTATTCACCAATATGCACCTCAACCTAACGTAAGTCTAGAGCGAAATGATGAACTTATCGATTCTGATCCACCGATGGCTGAAGTAGATTTCCACAATGACATTGAGCCTATTCATGATTTGAATGTCTTCAGTTGTAATATCACCTTTGAACTTGAGCATTGGGTTAGGACCAATGATGATAGATCCATATCCATAAACACTCTTTCTTAATCTTTCACCACTTTGACTATCCAACGCCCTGACCTTCTTGACATAACATCCACAAACTTGAACCAAGGTATTTATACCTTTCCCAATGACTATGCCCTTTCTTGCTACCTAAATGCAGTTGAACCTATGAGGACTTCCATCAGTGAACTGAGCATTAGCATGATAGAGTTAGACATCAAGTATCTTAGTCAGAAAAATAAGAATAAGAATAAAAAGAAATGGAGTTTTGAGGGTGAAAACCACTTTGTGGCAGTCTTAGAACCTACAAAAGTAAAAATAAAAGATGTATCCGAAGGTGAAAACCTCTCCGAGGCACCTAAGGATGAGATATTTAATGTCCTTTTGAGTCATTTATAGGACAGATCTCCAATTCTAATTGAGCCCACTCAATCTATCAATTTGGGAACAATAGACGAACCACAGTTGATCCATGTAGCACAATCCTTATCAGAAGAAAATAAAAAATTTACAACATTCCTAACAGAGAAGATCAACTTTGCATGGAAATATTCAGATATGCTAGGGTTGGATCTTGATCTTATAATGCACCATTTATCTATAGCTCCAAACGTTAAACCTGTTAAGAAAAAATTGAGAAAGATGCATCCACATGTTGCACTCTTGGTAAAAGTTGAATTAGAGAAGCTCCTAAAAGCCAGATTTATCCAAATTATTGATTATGCGGAATGGATCTCTAATATTGTACCTATTTCTAAACTAGACAAATTAATAAGAGTGTGCACCAATTTCAGAGATGTACACAAAGCATGCCCTAAGGATGATTTTCCATTACCTAACATTGATATGATAGTAGACATGACTGTGGGCTTTGAGACGTATTCCTTAATGGATGGCTTTTCTGGATATAATCAAATAAAAATTTCTCTAGAGGATCAAGAGAAAACTACTTTTACATGTGCATGGGGTACCTTCTACTAGAATGTGATGCCATTTGGGCTTAAGAATGTCGGTGCTACATATCAGAGAGCTATGACTTGTATTTTTCATGACATGATGCATAGAACTATGGAGGATTATGTTGATGATACTTTAGCAAAATCTATGATTAGAGCTAAACATCTAAATGACTTGAGCAAGATACTAGACATAATGGAAAAATTTAGTCTCAAATTAAATCCTAAGTGTTCTTTTGGTGTCACTTCTGGAAAGCTCTTAGGATACATAGTTTCAAAGAAGGGCATTGAAGTTGATCTAGCTAAAGTAAAGGCTATAATGGAGATGAAACCTCCCAAGAACATCACTCAAATGAGGACATTACAAGGTAGAGTTCAATCTATCAAATGCTTCATATCTCAGCTAGCAGACATATCACAACCTTTTACAAAGACATTACATAAAGGTGTGACGTTTGCATGGAGCAAGGAATGTGAAAAGAACTTTAATCATATCAAGAAATATCTATCAAATCCTCCTATCTTGATGCCTCCCATTCAAGGGAAGCCTTTGATCTTATATGTCTCCGCTATAGATACATCACTGGGGGCATTGCTTGCACAGCATGATGAGAACAAGAAGGAAAGATCTATATACTATATCAGTAGAACATTGGTGGCATATGAAAAGAACTATTCAATGATTGAGAAAGCTTGTCTAGCTATGGTATTTGCATCATAGAAATTGAGACATTATATGTTGGCTCATACTAGACATTTAGTATCTAAGATTGATCCACTAAAGTACCTACTAAGCAAAGCTGCCCTCACAGGTAGGTTAGCTAAATGGGTCATGCTCTTAAGTGAATTTGACATTGAATATGTTGAAAGAAAAGCTATAAAAGGATAGGTTATTGCTGATCAATTAGCAGATGCACCTTTATTTGATGATACACCAATGCAAATGGAATTCCTAGATTCCTCTATCATGAATCTTTCTTCTAGAGAATGGCAGTTATTCTTTGACAGCTCCTATACACATAATGGATCTGGAGTAGGCATATTGTTCATAACTCCTCAAGGATACTCAATCCAAAAAGAATTTAGAATCAAGTTTCCTTGCACAAACAATATTGCTGAATATGAAGCCCTTCTTAATGGCAATTGAGTGGAGAGTAATAGAATTAAACATTCATGGAGACTCACAACTTGTAATCCATCAAGTCAATGATGTGTACAAAACTAAAGATGAAAAGATCATTCCATAGAAGAGAATGGTAGATGATCTAAAGAAGTATTTCATATCTATCACATTTGAGAAAATACCTAGAATAGAGAATAAGGCTGCCGATGCAATGGAAACATTATCTACTTTATTAAAGCAACCTAAACATGAGATACGCTACAAGTTCCTGTGGAAACACTATCTTATCCTGCATATGACTCCCTTGAAACCCACATGATTTGCACTGTTGTAGGTCATGATTCATCTAGATATAAAAACCTATTCTCCTATCTCAAACACAAAATCATTCCCAATACCTTCAACCACCATGAAAAGAGATACCTTATCTGTGATGTCTCCTGGTATGTCATCATTGGTCATGATCTTTACAAACGAGGTCTAGATGGTATGCTCCTTAGATGTTTAGAATGGGAAGAGTCTCAACGTGTGTTAGAAGAAGTCCATGATGGTATTTTTGGGTCACACTCAAATGGTTTAACACTAGATCAAAAATTATTAGGGCTGGGTACTATTCACCTGAAATGGAGAAAGAGTCTATCAAGTTTGCTAAGAACTGTCAAAAGTGCCAAGTGCATGGAAACTTAATTCATGCTCCAGGGAGAAATCTCATTCCCTTCACTACTCAATGGCCTTTTCATCAATGGGTATTTGATCTTATAGTATCCATACATCCTCATTCTTCTAATGGACATACCCATATAATCATGGCTACAAATTATTTTACAAAATGGGTAGAAGAAATCCCTTTGACACAAGCAACTGGTAAGCAAATATCTATGCTCATCTTGAACTACATTATATGCCGGTATGGTATTCCACTTTCCAGAGTCACAGATAATGGTGGACAATTTAAGAACAAAGACTTGGATGATTTATGTGTCAAATTCAAGATTACACAACATTGGTCATCTATCTACTATCCTCAAGGGAATGGACAAGCAGAGGATTCTAACAAGAATCTATTGAAAATATTGCACCATACAGTTAATAAAATAGGAAGAGACTGGCATCTCATGATCAATCCAGCTCTTTGGGCCTACATAACAAGTATCAGAATGCCCACTGGGGCTACACCTTTCACTTTAGTTTATGGGTCTGAAGCAGTACTACCTATTGAGGTTGAAATCCCATCACTAAGAATCATAATGCATGGTATAGTAACTGATGATGACTACAAAGTGTCTAGGTTGCAAGAACTTGAACTACTAGATGAGCGTAGCCAAGCAGCGTATGATCATCTCAGAGTATATCAAAAGAGAATGTCTAGAGGTTACAACAAGAAAGTCATGTTAGTGCTCAAATAAGTAGATGATTAAATTCTCATAAACTCATGTAGTCCCAATAGATGCATCTGAAAAAATGCAAGCACTAAGGTATTAAGGTTGGAAAACCTTCTTCACTTTGAGTACAAAAACTCAGGTGGGTTTACCTATAACAATTCACTGTTTGAATGAGCTTTGAATTGTGAATTAGCTCCTTCACTGCTATGTTGTCCCTTTCAGAATTAACTCAATAAGACATTACAACTCTTAGTATAGCCCAAAGTATTTTGATACATAACAATATGATGGAAATTATGAAAGCAACAACGTGGAACAATGGCTTAAGGACATTCATCCTTCTTCTTTTTATGAGTTAAACTCAAGGAAGGCTAACCTCATTTAGTGCTTCTGTAAAGCATTACAATATACATCCATGAATTTATCATAGAATGATTCAGATAAAGATCATGCAAAGAAAGTAAAATGAATCATTTTTTTCTATTTTCTAGTGGCAACAGATGCAAATGTATCTCAAACCAGTGCCTTATCTACTTGGGCATCAGAGTCAAACCCTATCTCCACAAAAATCTACCAAGACAAATATACTAGAACCCAAATGGCATGCCTGACATCCCATTCTTCTAATTTCTATAACTTTTATCAAACTCATACATGGACCATTAATTCATAGAGACCTCCCTTAAGATTTTACTCTTCCCTTGAAAGAAACTTAAGTTTAACCCCTATATTCACCTTGTGAACAATGCATTGAAAAAGCCTTACAATTTAAATGCACAAGAAAACTAAAGTATCCATACACAAAGAAAACAAGTTGTAGTAACAGAGTTCTGACATCTTTGTATTAATAATCAAAATGTGTTAACACAGTATTCTCTTGACTTCAAAGAAAACAAGGTTCTATATTTCAGAACTTCTTTACAAAATGTATCCACCATCCGAAAAGAGCAAAAACTTGCTATATATACCCAAAATCATCTTGGAATCCTCAAAGGATGCAACAAGCTTTGGATGGCTAGGAAAAGATCTTACACTAAAGACAAAATTACAAACTGACAAAATTTGATTGCAACAACAGATTGCAATTATCCACTTCTCAACAATTTCGTAGGTGGCACCTTTGTCTAAGGATATTTCAGAGCAGTTGCTAAATTTGTTGCATGAATGATAACTACCATCTAGCTAACTTACATCATCCTCTATTTGAACACACTCTCCCTCAAATTCTAGATCAGGTGCCATGTGCACTCTACTCTTCTCCCTCTTCTGTTGTTTGAGCAGCTGGCTTCTTCTTCTTCTTTTTTGTTAATTGGTCCCATGCTGCTACATCATCAACGGATGGCCAATTGTAACTCTGCAACTCTTGTAATGATTTGATCTGCTGATCCCATGTGGAATCAGTTATATTCTTGGCTTCTGCTGCAAATTTTATGCAATCACTTTCAATCTTAAATAAACTATCAATTATATTGTTGCATCTTTCAAAATCTAAAACATTGTCACTACCAAGGAAAACATCTTGTTTAATTACTAGCTGATCCATTGACACCTCCCAGTCTTCCAAACTAACCACACTTCCACTATCATCATACATAGAAGGAAAGTACTTGCTGTAATTCTTGTCAAACATAGCTAACTTGGCCTTTATCTGGTTAGACTTACCTTTAAAGAAACTAAATACAACACTTACTAAACCAATCTTTTCATAAACTTCAGTTACTACCTTAGGAATATCAGACTTGTATTCTTGCAAATCATCCAACTTATCAAACAATGTGCTCCTTCCTGACCATACACTATAAAGTGGCTCCAAAGTGATCAAAGATTCATTCACTTTTCCATTGTCCTGGTGTAATAGATTGACTGATTTATGGACTGACTCCATTCTTTCCTTTATTTTACCCTATCTATATTGCACCATTCTTGCTACAGTGTCTAGAGATGCATCCAATTTTATCTTTTCCAAACCCTCAGTAGGCTTATCAGGTACTTCCACATCAGTCTGAAGAGGGGCCTCAATCTACAATGGGAGGGGAGGAACTATCTTTATTGTTTCTTCAAGATTTGCTTTTAATTCCTCTAACTCGCTTTCCATCTTCTTGATCACCATGAGTTTGAGATCTCTGTCCTTGGCAACCTTCATTGAATTTTCAAACAATGTAGCATATCTCTCAGATAATTATGTGATCTTTGCCTCGTTGAGGTGAGCTAAGTGAGTCACTACCTTTGAAACTTCAAGATTAGTTGTATTCTACATTGTCCACACAATTTTATTACCCTCCATTTTATCCTCAATACTGACCAGAGAGGGTTTTTGATTTTTTGGGGCCAATGAACAAAGTGCTATAGCCTATGACTTTGGGTCATAACCACTTCCTCTAATCATGTCATCAATGTGTACTTCATAGGACAAGCTTCCTTTTGGCTGCTTTCTAATCTGATCAATAATAAAGGAAAAAGTCAAATCCCACCCTGGAATCAAAAGCATGCCACTTGTTTTAACCATCTCTCTGGCTTCCTCAGTAGAAATCTTCTCAAGGTTAGGATCATATGAAGTTAAGGCCCTCAAAGTTTCTTCACTAGGTCCCATACCTTCAGGCAAGGCCTTCTTCACTTCCTCATGTTTCCTCCAAATAAGGAAGTCCATGAATTCCTTTTGACAAATTGGTCATCACTGAGAAACTCTTCTTGGTACAACTCCCTTTCATCTTGCCCCAGTAACAAAGTCAAGTCCTCTATCTCCTATGTCTTTACCTTCTTTCCTTCCCTGATAGCTTTTCTTAATTGATGGTGATAGGCCCTTGTGCCTGGCACAAGAGCTGCTGCACTATCTAGGATCCTCTTTGGTTTCTTCTTTCTATAGGGCTCACCAATCTCAACTTTTTGTTTCTTCAAAGGTGGCTCTAGAATGACCTCCACCACTGATGGATCTAAAGTTAAGTCAATAATTCATTCTTCACCTATTGGAGGTGGACTTTCAGTCTCTTGTGAATCATCAGTAAATTCCTCAAGCTTGAAAGTGGAATAATTCTTTGGTACTTCTAATCTCTCCTCAAGCATCCCTTCTAATTGGTTGGACAGGGTGCCATGCATTTCTACCATTTTCTCCATCCTCTGCAAATATGAGAACTCAGGGAAAAACCCACCAAAAGGAATTTTAGCCTCCTTTAACTGTGTCTCCAGGTCTAGTAGATCAAAGTATTTGGTCCATTTCCTTTTGGCTTCATCAAAGTCTATTATATTTCTTACTACATCCTTCTCATTAAGGCCCTCATGTTCCTTAATTGTTCCAATGTTTGGGATCAAGGTCAACCTAGCCATCTTAATAAAACCCTCAGAGTCAACATATCTGCATGTCCTTGCAGTCATCTTGAAATGATGTAGCCAAATAATAACTTGATCCAATGCCCTTTTCCCAATCAGAAAACTATCAAACTTGAACTACGGGGGTGTGAAGGTAACCTTCCTATGTGGCCCTAGGTGCTCCTTATCTGTCCACATAAATTGCCAAATAAAATCCAACATGGCCACCCTAGGAGGCACGTATCTTGGGAGTAGGTGTGGAGGCTGAGGGCATCCATAAAATCTGATGACTATGGAGTTGTTTCCTAAGTATAAGTCTCCCCAGTTATGACTCCTTGGCCATTTGTCTTCAAACTGCATTGGCCTTAAAATTCTCAAAACCCTAGTTGGCAATCTTATTACATTAGTACCCAACATTTCTAACACCGGGTGGACAAAGTAATTCTCAAAGATGGAAAAATCACATTCATTGGATGTAGTATTCCAAATCTTTACCCAATACTGCACTGGGCTAGGAATGTCCTTGAAATGGGTTTTTATCTTCAACACCCTAGAATCAAAATCATTGACATGATGGTAAAGAATCAGATGCATAAGAAGAGAGTAATGCAAGAACTTAATGGGCCTCTTCTTCTCCTTTACATAAAAAAATCCATCATGCAACCTGCCAATTATATACTGGATATAATCATAGTCAATATTAGTTTGTGTGTTATGAATATCTAGGATTATCATTAGAAGGTCGGCAGGCAGCTTATCATCATCCCCATCTATACCCAAAACCCTACACAATCCATGGCATAAAAGCTTCATATAATGGTTGAGGGTTGTAAAAGAATAGGGGGCATTCATATTCGGCGGGAGAGGGGCAATGTACCTATTATTTTTAGGCATATGCTTAACTATCTGGTTCTTCACTAGCCCCACATTACTCACATATTTCTCCCTCTCTTTCCTTAAATCAATCTCAGTAGAGGATGATGCATAAAAATTGAAAGCCTTCATAAAAGATCCCCTATCTAGAGAAAGAAACATAGACTGGTATGTACGTCTAATACACCTAGAAATAGGATCATATAACCTATCCAATTCAATCATTAAGTCAACATCTATGAACACATCTGGCACAATAAATTTCACCATTACCAGTACCCAGGCATTACATACAGGCATAGGCTTACTCCTATTATTATAAAACTATGAGAATAGGGAAAAACCAGAACCTGCAGAAGTATGAGGGTCCCTACATTTGTCCATGAGATCTTTGAATACAGTGTCTATGGCCTTCTTATTCTGATTTGAGCCAGGAAGCAATCTAACAAACTCATCTGAATAATTTGGCTTCTCGCTATCATCTCCACCTTGTTCTTTTTGGGCTCCACCTTGTGCCTTCTGTGCCTTCTTGGCTCCATTGGATGATGCTACACTTGCTACAGGATGACTCATCTTTTAATAATGTAGGAACTCTTAGCTCTACAAACTTTCACACTACTTGCTCACTACTATAACAACACAATCTCAATCATCTCCAAAATGACTTTGAGCACAAAAAGCTATGCAATCCTGTCTATATACTTGAAAATTCATGTGCATTTGATCACCAAATCATGGAAAATCTAGCCTAAGTCACCTTGGCATTCAATTCTGCATATTGCCAACCTTCAAATCAAAGCTAGTCATGGTGTGAATGTTGATAGAATGACTTAAATAATCAAAACATGGCACGAGCTATAATCATGGCCTTTTTTGCATTAAAATCCTTATTAACTGATGTAAGCCTTCATTTAAAACCTGACTAGATGACTATTTACTCCTTGTCATCTGGCATAATACCTTATTCCACGTCATAATGCCTTTCAACAATAAAGACATGAAACCTCAACCCGACATAATTCAGTGAACACGTGAGCAAAGGATTTCATAATCTCTGAAAGAAAACCTGACCCAAGGTTGAGTTACGAGATCACGTGATAAGCCTCTTCACTTAATCTCAAAAGAATTTAGTAACTCATGGTTCAATCTTGGAACTTCACGACCACCGTTGATTTCAAAGATGATCAACAGTGCACGGGCAACCCTTTTGATAATCATGCTAAGCCCCATCCACTTCAGAGTTTTAGCGACTGAAAGACTTCTCCAGTTCTTGGATACTCACTTTAACCCAACACTTACCTGGAGAATCAGCAAACAAAGTATTCTCGCATTCTCATGAAGAAAATTCTAACCATAGTCAAGCTTGAGAATGGGCGAAATGACTTGTATCTCTAATTCACTGAATACCTTTTAAACCCGAGGTTAACTCCTGAGATTACATGCTGGCCGTTGATCATCATCATAATCCATAGTTAGTGTTAAATCATTTAAGAACCTTGACCATAACCTTTTTCATTCCGAGAATTAGTGACTACTAAAACTCTTCAACCTTTGCTTCATTCACCAAGTCGCTGGATTATTTGGGGCTCTACTAAAAGTCACGAGGTCTTGTGAATATCATATTCGCTTAATTGCTGCATATCTTAGAGACACTACCATTTTCTCGAGACTAAGTGAACAAAGTGAAAACTTAGCCATCCATTAGAATTCGTTGCCAAGTCCGCCAAATTTAGAGGATATCAAAATGACTTAATCTCTGAATTGTTTGACAAATTTGAGTAGGACCCAGTCTTCATGAGATTAAAACATAGTTGCCAGATGAGAAGATAATCGATGGTGTTCGCCAGTTCGTTGGGTCTCTTAGAACATAACCACTTGATCGGGAGAATCAGAGATAACTACCACACTGAGTCACTGAATGCCAACAGGGAACTACTAGGAGATGAGTGAATAGGAGACCATGCATTTGCCAATTTGCACAAAGGTTTTGGGTAGCTGCTAAATGATCTAGAGACTTAGTGACTGTCATGACATATAACCAAGATTTAACATATTTGCCAGTTCGTTGGGTGACTTGCTACTATGAAACAAAGACTGCACGATTTAGAGAACACTTGAAAGAAAATAGCACGTGCATCGTTAACACTAAAGTGACCCAAAAAGTAACGATGAAACATAAGAAATTAGGGCTAACTCAAAGATCAAGACCTAGAAACAAGATTTTCAAGGATAAAACATAGGGCGGGGTTTTTCAAACCTGGTTAGGGAAAAACTAAAAGAACTTCATACACCAGGACCACAAGAAAGCTTACAAACAAGAGGTAAACTAGGACTTGGAAAGGACAAACTCAAAAGCCTAAAAATATAACCAACAAGTCAGACACAGAGAATTTCAGGTTGGCGATCTAGTCTTGAGAGAGAATCCTAAAAATCAATCACATAGAGAGCGCAAGGGGAAGTTTGAACCCAACTGGCTGGGTCCCTTTGTTATCAGTACTACTTTTGGCTCTGGTGCCTATCAACTCTCAATGACTAAAGGAGAACAGCTCTGAGAACCAATCAACATTCTCCATCTGAAGAAAATCTACGCCTAAGGCATTCAATCTATGGTAAAATGTCCTGAAAAAATCCTAAAAATTGGAAAAAGTCCTGAAAAAATGAACATCTTGGTGAAAACCTAGCAATGGGCACCTTGATGATTCACAAAAAAAATCAAAAAAATATCAAAAGTACAAAAAAATTGAAAAAATGAAAAATACAAAAAAATGAGAAAAAGAAAAAGTGCCTTGGTGAAAACTTGGAAACAAGCGCCTTGGTAGCAAAAATAGAATCTCTGCCAAGATGGTGAAAACCTGACAAATAGGCACCACTTGTTTCAAACCGCTCCATCTATCAGTGTAATCTTGGTATTTCCCAGCTTTCAGTCTTGCTTTAGTTTGTACATATCTCTTGGTTTGTTCCCGCATTCCTATTTTCAATAAGTCAGTTTGTACACCAAACAGCTAAAGCGTCTGTATCCTATCAATGTTCAAACTTGGGGGCAATCAAAGTCATATCCTATGGCCTCCAATGTATCTTAGATGTATCATATCTAGTCAGAGTCCTTTGAAGCTTCATCAAAGTTAGTCAGTCAGTCTCGTCTCCAGAAAGGATTTTGCATCTCCAACAACACAATCAAACATCAAACACAAACTGAAAACAATTATGATTTTTACATGCTTTTATCTCCTTGTATGCTTACTGATTCACATTGAGATTTTTGCATATTTATTTCCCACGAGCTCTTCGATGATGTCCTTTACAGGATTTAGAGAGTGATGACTTGGGGCATAATCTTTTCTTTGTTTTCTTCTTGTATGTGAAAATCTAACAACTTTGGAAATTTTGGATTAAAATGGTGTCCAACTGTAAGAGCCTCTATCTCGAATTGGATGGCCATGCATACCTCGACCATTGATACCCAAAAAATTCAAGGAAGTTTGATCTAAATATTGTCTTTTTTGAGTGAGTTCTTTCTCCTATTGTAAAATGCGATCTTACCTAAGGATGTGAATGATAAAGGGTCACTACGGGTAATTCACATTGGATTTAGAATGCTCTTGACTATTTGATGTGTTTGTATGCAAGGTGTATTCTAGTCATCACGACGTCTATTTTTTGATGCTTATACAAATTGCTATATCAAAATGGACATGATATTCACGTCATCCTAGTGCTTATACCTTGGTGCTTATATCTAATCTGACATTCTGAAAACAAAATCAATATTTATATGTCTATGGTTGTCTAGCCAGTAGGCGTTGTATTGATTCTTGAGCATAAAAATCAATATTCATATGTCTATGGTTTCATAACTAGTGGGCATTGTATTGATTTATCCAGTTACCTAAAAATTCAATAATGAGAATGACTGACACATGATCAGTGACTAGGTCCTAGGTCTTAGGTTTGCATTTCATTTTGCATATCTCTTTGCATTCTGCATGTTTGCATGGTCTCATAGATTGCTTGAACACTTAAACAATTTTTTTTTTTAATCACATCTTCGAATATAAAAAGAGCCAAATCCTACAAGAAGGTCCATCCAACAAAACAACAAGTACAATCCATTTTTGATATCAAAATCAAAATCTAAGATCGTTTCTAATGCCAACTACTTGCACAATCAACCTTCAATCATCACATAAATCTAGAATTCAACTTAACTGATTATCTTACATCAAACTATCAAAATTTCAACTTGGTCAAATGTGGTCAACTCATGGTTTAACCTAGTCAAACTTGGTCTCTAGGACCTTTAAACAATGCAAAACATGTTCCCAGATGTGTATAACCACTTCTCAAATCAATTAACATGCTTCTAAACTATAAATGCTGACTTTTCTTGTCAGATTTCAATTTTAATCCCGATGGGGGCATGGCATTGCACATCATTCAAAGTCTGTAACTCAATTTTGTCAATCAATCTTTCCTCAATAATCAAGACAACAACCATGTCTAGTTTCCAATTCATCTAAAGTCCTCATCACTTAGGGAAAATCTATCATCTCTTGGGGCATATCAGATTCATCTAGTATCCAAATCTATCTTGTAAACTATATCAGCTTTTCGTAACTATCGGTTCATTAGTGTTATTTCCTTGGTTCTTCATAACTGATGGGTTCAAGATGTGATACCAATATGATTAATACAAGGACATTGAGGTCTGGAATCGGTCACTCACTTCTTCGCAATCATAAGGTTCAGAATCAAGCATTTTGGCACTTTTTTGTAATCACCGGTTCATTGTTGATCTAGCTAGCATCATCTTGATTCCTGGTCATTCTGGGCCTAGGTTGATATCTTTCAATCTTTAATATTTCAAATCAATTTCATACGTATATCAAAACATAGACTATTCTTTGAACCACTGCGCTTTGCATAGTGATTCAAAGAGGGGCAAAATGTAATACCCCAAAAATGGGCTATAGGTTCATTAACCTCCTACATCTTCAATTTGAATGAAATCGACATCGAAGTCCTAACCTAAGGCACATATGCACATTATCAAAATCCTAATTGATTTTATCATAAATTCTGCATCGGGGAATATTCCTATTTATTCTAATTATCTTTAATTTAATTATTATTTGGCGATGAATCCTATTTATCCTAAAGTTTGATTAATTGAATATGATGAATAATTAATTAATTAATTAAATTCTGCCACTTAATTATTTAATTATATTTATTCCTAATTATATTATTTAATTTTGACAATAAATCAAATCTCCTACGAGTAATTGATTAAATATTTATTTAATTGATTAAATCCAAGTTGTCAATATTTAATAATATAGTTTTGAATAAAAGTTTGATTAAAATAATTGATTAACCCACAAATCAATTATTTTTAAATTTAAAATCAGTTAAGTTGAAGATAAATCACTTTATTTATTTAATTAATTCATGATTATTTGTGCACATTCAAAGAGTAGTTAAACTTTAAATCAAAAAATCAATTCATGTTGTTATCTTTTCGAAACTCAACATCTATTTTGAGTTCAAAGTTGATCTAAACTTCTGATTTGAGTTAAAAAGTTGTTCTTGCATGATTTGCATGATTTTATGAGTTATCTATTTCTAATTTCTTGTTAACTCAAAAATCAACCTGAGTTCATCAAGAGTGATTTATGACTTTTTCCATGCACCCTCAAGCCCTGGATTTCTATAAAATCAAGGCTCAGCTCTTTACAAATCATCCACAGAATTTGCATACTTACTCTAGCGAATTGACATTAGAGGAATCATCAAGCTTCTTGTGAATCAACATTTTGTGAGATCAATCTTGTTTTCAATTCATTCTAGTTTCATATTTCATATCATTGTTAGCTTAATTTGCATATCATTTCAATCCATTTAAATTAATTTATTATCAGTTTTTCTCATCTTATTGCATCAAAAATAAAAAAAGTAGATTAATTTGCATTCATATTTTATTGCTTTCATCATTTAAATCCTTCGTTTAGGTGTTGCATTGTCACTAATCTGGGTCTAATCTGAGAATACCATACTCGCACCTACTAGAAGGCAGTAAATTGCCTAGTTAGCTATATTGTTCTTATTTGCATATTTTGATTTTTGCTAACCTCTAATGTTTTACTGAAGTGCTGTGTCTATAGCTAGGTACAAAATTTCCACACACACCAAGCACACCTTTCACTCATTATCTACGACATTTAAAACCATCTTATCATATGCCTAGACACTCATTTATGTGATGCTTATCACTTAAAACTGCCTTCTACCGTCTAGGTGCCTGTTTTGGTGCTGTCAGCTTTCATGCCAAATTTAGGAGCACTTCTCCTCCACTTGTGTCACTTGAAACTCTTGTAAAATATCATGTTTTGACCACTGTAAGGTTTATATGTGTAATGTCCCCATGAGGGAACCCATAAGGAATCAGGTCTTATGACCAAAAATTGCAACTAACAAATTTTTTTCCTAACATTACATCATTACTACTTCACATTTGCATTCCTTAGGGTTCCCTTAATGAATTCATTTACTAACATATTTACATTACTTATCCAAATTTAATTTCATTTCCTTTCTTTACTTTTGCATTTAAGAACTTAAGAGATAGGATAAGAAAATAACATTTCTTTTACAATTATATTTCTTGTTTATATACTAATTTCATTTCTCCTTCCTACACATTGAATAACTATTCCTTACAAATTACATCTTAACCTTAGCATAATAAACATTATCTTTCATTGCAACATAGGAGAGAGAGAAGAGATAATTCCAACATGACATAATATATTTCCAACTTTGATCTTTCAAATAACAACCCTTGAAACAAAGCCTAGGACTATCCCTCCCAATTACATTGCTTTTCTTTTCAATTACATCTTTATGATAATAGATCTCATAATAATAAAAAGTACATGAATGGCCCAAAGGCATTACAACATATCTTTACATCTTCATTTTTAGTAACAATTATACAATATAAAGGTCTTCATAGAATTGAGCATATCCAAGTCATGAGCCACGAACAGGACCTCGAAAGATTTTTGCCACCCAACCATGTGGAACTGATGAGGTTCCACCCCCCATGCTAGGAGATAGAACCAAGATACTCACAAGGCCCTAAGAAATCTAAGGCTCAAAAGATAAAGAAGTCCAAGATCCAAAAAGTACATAAAATATCATCACACTATAACATAGAGGTCAAGGTTCTAGGGTACCACCTAAGTGAGTTCCATCACACAACCTATGTATTGGGATCCACCCTAGCAACCATGTAACCCTGGTCCCCCCTTTATGAATAGGGATCCAACCTGGCATTTACTCATGGTCTCGGTACTCCAACAGGACTATGTGGCCATTAACATGTTTTCTTTCATTATCTTTTATTTTCCCCCTTTTCCTAGATTCATTAATAGGTTATCACTTTTTAATTACCCACCCATAGGATCATTCAGTAACCACTTTAGGGTTCCAACACCTATGATGAGCCACTCACCTAGGGTACCTAGTCCCCTACCCACACACACACAAGCCAAGGAGACATCAAATACTTTCAAAAGATCCATCTCATAGGTCTAGGGAGCCCTCCGATGCACTCAGGCCACCCGAACAAGTCCTGACCTTTCATTATGGATTCTACCAAAACCAAGTATGAAAAAAAGCTTGTAATCAAAACCAAGTATATAAATTCATAAGATACGACATAAAACTTCCCACATGCATTGACACAACATTCCATAGCTTATTTAAAAAATCTAGGAAAATTCTCATGTGCCTGAAATTTGGCTAAGTTTGAATTTTTAAGAAATCTCAAAATTAGAAGTTGCATCTTAACTCCTATGAAGTTGAAACCTATCTCAATCATCCCAGAAGGTACCTAAACCCTTTATACAAGTATAACTTAAAGTATAAGAATTTCTTATACTTAAATGTTATACTTGTATAAAGCCTGTTTTACCTATCTAGCTTGGTTGATACAGTTTTGGTCAGTTGACACTGCTCAGCTCGGTTGATACAGTTTTGGTTGATTGACACTGCTTGGCTCAATTAACACTAGTTTGGTCAGTTATCACTACTTTGGTCGGTTAACACTACTTTGGTCGGTTAACACTACTTTGGTCGGTTAACACTACTTTGGCTCAGTTAACATTGGTTTGGTCAATTATCACTGGTTTGGTCGGTTAACACTGCTTTGGTCGGTTAATACTTCTTTGGTTGGTTAACACATAAATTGACCTATCTCAGTTAACACTAAACTGACCTGGCTCGGTCAACACTAAACCGACCTAGCTCGGTGAATACTAAACCAATAGAAACTACAAAAATACGACTGTCAACTCTGACTTTTGGGTAAAACTGGGCATTATGGGAACTATGGTTGCCTAATCTGAGCACGACCCATTTGAGATCTCCCAATTTCCCTTCAAAAATGGTTCATCAATCCATCCTATCTATTTAAAAAATCTGTTTTAGATTTGGACAAAGAAAAAGTGGTGCACAACCCGACATGGACCAGTAAGGTTTGAAATAACAGTTCTAAATTCTGGAAGCACTCATGAATATTCTAAAAAGAAGGGGGATAAAAAAGAGAATACTAAGGATCCTACAAACCAAATTAACCCAAATAAAAGCATCAATTTCACAGAGAAGTCCACAAGAGAAAAATAGTAAGAAAATGACTGCATTTCAATCCTACACCTTCATGACCCTTCCTATTTCTTACTAGACTTCCCCATTTCATTCCATATTAGATAAACTCATCCTTCCACATGTCCATAAACAAAACTATATGATCATACACAATTTTATTATCATATCATGTACAAACACATTCACACACAAAGGGGAAGAATGGAGATTCTTCCTAGTTTAGACCCTACCTTGGGTCCTGCAGAGAATCCTTTTCCCTTGACTGGATAATCTCTGCAAAGCTTCAATCCTTGAGTAGATATCCTTTTGGAAATCTTCCTCTAGCAATAAACTCCTAGCAATCCCAAAAAAACTCTCAAACTCACATAATATTTCACCAAATTTTTTTGGAGAAATCAATTACAGACAACTCAAAAGAAAACACATCTTCCAAAAATTAACATCCTCCCGCACACAAAAATCTTCAAATATTTATCCCCCAACTATGTGGTTGGAGGAGTTTCTTTATGGGAAGCAACTTCTCCAACTTCCATAGTTGGTTGGAGGAACAACCAAATAATCTCCCGTAAAGACTTAATCAAGGTTTTTAATAAATTTAATTAAAATATCTTTTAAACAAAAGCATAACAAGAATAATAGACAAATACCTTTCAAGAAAAACACATAGCACAATAGGAAAACAAGTAGCCTAACTTCTAGGAGGTCTCGAGTTCAACTCCCTCCTAGATAGCCAATTTTACTACAAAGGCCATTTTCCTTTTATTATTATTATTTTTACTTTTTATTTAATACATCCATTAAATATGCTATTTTTAACTCACTTTATTTACTTATTATAAATAACATACCATTTACATAATTAATGAAAACATACAATTATTATTATTATTTATATAAGCATGGATATATGCGTGTGCACCCACATATACACATACCTATATAAAATACAAACAATTATAACATAATTATTTATTATACAGATAAAATAGATTAATTCTAACTCATAACATAAACTCAGACCAACATCCATTCAAGTCCATAACAAAAACTACATTCTACTTCCCAACTAGGATCACTTCCTAAACAGAATTCTAGGTCCATGGGTAACCTCAGGAGTAACTTGGTTAAATATCCACACATCAAGAGTTCAAGGATTTTGAGGGCACACTCAGACCTGTGTAGCCAGGTGGAGATGATGCTTGGTACCTGCATTCTGCATCACAAACTGATATGCATATACAAATATATAAATATAAACAGACAGTAGAAAACAAGGAGGGAGAGTGCGACATCATGTGGATCTCCCGTGGGAGTAACTACGACTGCCCCTCCTCATCCTACACTTACATCAACTAGTGAACATTAAACCATAATAGGGTCAGTAGAGTTAGATCATAATAAAACATGATAACACAAATTAATGTAAAACATTTTACTGATAGTTCATTTCTAGCCATTCATCATTAAATTATAACTCATTTAATATTTCCAAATAAACTGTAGTAACCAAATATATATGCTCAAATGTCTCATAAAATGCTAACTAAATAATAATCATAGTCCATCATAAAATCCAAAGTGACAAAGCAATAGTCTTGTCAGTCTAACATAGGAAGATGCTAGGGTGGGCATTACAATATGTGCCTATTGTTGACAAGTTTGTCACTTGAAATAGAACTCAAACTAGCCTAGGTACTCCATTCACCCTCATTTGTCATTTAACTATCATATTCCCCACATCTAGGCATGTATCTAGGTGTCTTACTCTTCATTCACCCCCATTTGCTTTCTAAAAGGTTGTCTTACTATCCAAGCACATCATCCTGCTACTTTTGTCACTGAACATTGTCTTTACCTGCTACACGACTGTTGGGCATCTTCTTGGGTTGTGTTTTCCATCAAACCTACTCATTGCAAATCCTCAAGCATGTGAATCTGTCATTTTTGACACTAGAACCCATTTCAGGCACCTCATTTGGTCACTAAAATGTGATTGGTTACACACGGGCAACTATTTGGCTCACACTTGTCACTTGAAGGATGATCAAACTCTATCTAGGCACATCTTTAGCTCTAATCATCAGTGCTCATCCATAAGGCTTGCTTCACCAATCTCCTAAACTACCCTTTGTTATTTATGCTTCCATATGTGGCTTGGCTAATAGACAACGCAAACTCAAGAATCAAAATTATTACCCGGAATAGAACAAGCACAAAATAGATCATTATATATGACTTCTATAGGAAACATTTTGATAGATAAACACAAAAAAACATACACAAAAAGGCTTATAACTGAAAGTTTTATGGGGTACTACAGACCAAGGCAAAAAGTAGAGTGAACGTGAGAGTCTCATCTGGAATTTTCAAGCCTTAAGGCAATTGCAACATTTATGATTCACAAACAAATGTATTGAATGTTATTAGGAACATAGCTGCAACTTGCATAAAAACCTCATGAAACACAATGGGGTTGAGGGTTATTTTTTATCTTTTATGTGCCTATGTTGAGAAATGAAGATTTCATTGATAGAAATTGAAAATATGCAGACTTAGAAAACCATCGAAAAGCACAGGTATATATTGTTTCCACATTTTTCAAATGTTTGTCATCAAAGGAAAATAAATATGCATAACAAAGCACATGTTTGCATAGAAGATAATGAAAAAATAATAATGAAATGAGAAGAATGAATGGCATTGGATGTTTACCGCAAAAAATGAAACGCTTTTTGCCTAACCTTATATTTCATTTTTTATCTCACAAATACCCTGCAGGTATTATTTATTTATTATTTTTTAATGTTAATTTTAAATGTAAAATATATTTATTAAGTCATTTGGTATTTTATCATTCACTTAATAAATATTATTTGATACAAAATAATTGTATTAATCTTCATTGATCAAGTCCAAAGATATTTGTAACTATGGGTTTTGGATCTTGTGTTTTTTATTTCAATTAATTTGAATGTAAAATATGGGCTAAAAGTGAGGTTTTTAAAAAGTCTCTTTAGTTTATATTATTGATAATGCAAATAATTTAGCAATGTAATTATGAGTCAATTAGGAGTAATTGGGAATCAAAGATGACTGTAAATATCATGGAGGAGAAATGAGAGAGTTCCTATGAGTTATTGAGCAGTTTATATTAGTTAATGAGCCCTTTTGGGTTTGACCTTAGTCTAGGAGGCTTTTTGAATAGTTAACTTTGTCTTTTTTCTACTTCCACCCCTTTTTAATGGATTTGATCTCATACTTGGAGTGAGCCTCTCATTTGTTATTTCTCACTATTTCCTTACACATTCTTTTTCGTTAGCATTTCCATTATGACAAAGATAATAATGCGTTGACATGAGGATAGGTCTAAATAAAAATGAGAAATTTTAATACATAAAAAAAAGAAGACTTTGGGGGGTTTGTATAATATTTAATGTTTCCATTTAAGTAAAATTTTAGTTGTTAATTGAAGTACCATGCAGAGCTCTAAATGCTTCCCCTCTTGATAGCTACCATAGTATAGTACCAATCTACTACCGCAAATAACACTTTAAAAAACCTTGATAATGTCAAAATTATATGCACCTGATCTATATAAATTCTAATTGCAAAACGCTCAAATAAATTTTAAATATAGTTACCATTTAGAGATATTGGCAAATAGAGGCTGGAATAATGTTCGCACAATAATTCTATTGGCGAATGCACATTATTGGTGAAATGCAATTTCTAAGAATATAAGTATATGATATTATCAAATGTTAATGTGTAAAGGAGTATTAATCATTCATTTAGTCATTTTTATTAGGGTAACTATTTATTTAGTCATTTTAGTTGTGATTTTACTCGATGACCAAATTGGTCATTTATTTAGTCATTTATATTTATAGAACATGATTAGTTTTAGTCACGTGACTAAAAATTTTAGTCACATGACTCAAAAAATAGTAGAACATGACCAATTTTAGTCATGTGACTAAAATTTTTAGTCACCTAGTCATTTATTTCCCAAATTCTACTAGTGAAGGTTTGGACTGTCCTTATTTGGATCCACCATCCTTGACTGCATCAAGTGGTATCAGAGCAAAGGTTTGTTCCTGTTGGGGCTGATAGTTGATCTTGTGAATCAAAGGTTGACCTAGCAAGGCTGATCTTGCGAAGTTGATCCTATTGGAGCAGAGATTGTCCGCAATCTAGATTGTAGATCCGAGGCACTAAACTTGTGAAATTGTGCCCTAGTTGCTTGCAAGATTGTAGGTTGCGATCTAACTTGTTTACAACTTGGAAATTGTCACAAGGTGGTTAGTGAGGGTTTTTTGCAGAGGGTTTATTTTACATATCTTTAAGGATGCCTTTGAGAAGATTGGACCCTAGACTTATCTCTGATCTTTGTGATACTATTGAATCTTGGATCACAGAGAAAGTGAAATCAGATTTCAGATTTGAGATGGAATTGATGAAGAATGACATGGTCGCCGAGATCATGAGAGTTTTTACTAGTATACCTCAGAATGTTGGGACCGAGGATGGCTATGAAGAAGCTGCTAAAGAATTTGAACCTGCTGGATCTAGTGGTAATGACCAGAGGGATAGATCTGGTGAAGATAGAACTACTCAGTTACCTAAATTTACTGCTCAGTTTAGTAATTACCAAATGGAAGTTTCTACTTTCTTTGGTACTTTGAAGCCCGAAAATCTAATTGATTGGATTGGTGAACTTGAAGATTTCTTTAAGCTGGAAGAAATTGAAGATCCTCTTTGGGTGAGATTAGCACAAACAAAGTTGAAAGGACATGTTGCTCTTTGGTGGAAGGAATTACAAAGAGATAGAGAAGATGAAGGTGAAACAAAGATCAATCGGTGGAGGTTGATGGTGACAAAATTGAAAGCTAAGTTCATACTTGCTGACTATGAGCTTGAATTGTTTAAGAAGTTGCAGAATCTAAAATAGAAGGATTTTTCTATTGAAGATTATACTGAGGAGTTCTATAAACTTACTATTCGGTCTGGACACTAAGAGCTTGGTAAGGAAAAGGTAGCTTGGTATGTGAATGTTTTGAGATTCAATATTCAGGATGAGCTTGGTATGTTGAAGATTGATTTTGTTGAAGATGCTTATTAGTATGCTCTGAAGGTAGAAGATAAGTTGAAGAGGAAACAACTTGCTAACTCCCAAGGGAAGGAGAAGATTGTTCACTTGGTGAAGGATAAACCAACTGATGCAAAAGATGAACATAAACCTATGGAGCCAAAGAAGAAGATAGGTAGAGTTATCTTTAAAGTTACTTGCTATAACTATGGAGAGGAAAGACACCATTCTTTTGAGTGTACACAGAAGAAGGTTGACCGACAAACTATTGTGGTGAATGAGAACATTTAGAATGAACCTGAATCTGAGAACTTGCTACTTCGATGAACATTGCTCAGTACAAAGGATGAACCTTGTCAAAGGAGTAACTTGTTTAGGACCTAATGAAAGTCTAAAGGTAAACTCTGTGATGTTATTGTTGATAGTGGTAGTACTGATAACCTTGTTGCTAAGGACTTGGTTTAGAGACCTGGGTTGAATAGAATGAAGCATCCTTGTCCTTATAGGATTGACTGGTTACAAGATGTTCATGCTTTGGAAGTAAGAGAACAATGCTTCATTGATGTTCAGATTGGCCAGTACAAGGATCTTGTGCTTTGTGACATTGTGAAGATGAATAGTTGTGATATATTACTCGGTAGACCTTGGCAATATGATTGTAGAGCTATTTATGACTATGTCCAAAATGTGTTTAATGTTGAGAAGGATGACATGAAGTTTTCACTGATGCCTTTGATGGATACAACGCTCGGTAGGAGAAGGCTAAGTATTGGTTCCCGAGTTGAGATTGTGGATCCAGAGAAAATTAATGATTAGTATGGAGAACTAACCTATGTGTTGTCAAGAAAAGACTTGAAGAGACAAAGGAAACTAAAGTGGAAGAATCTACAAGAAGAAAAGGTGGAGGACTTATATGTGAGAAACTAGTTCGGGATTTACATGCTGAATCCTGGAAGATGTTCTTCTCACATATGAACATCTTTTGGAACTTGGGGTGTCTGATGCAGGGGCATCCAAGGTTAATGTAGGGGCATTCTTTGTCCTCGGTGAAACTGCATGGGGTGTTTGTATTTTGGCCAGTGTTACTCGGTTGCAGCCTTGACTGATGATCTCAGTCATTGAAGGAAGCTCGGTCACTGAAGGAACTCAGTAGTCTCTGGTGCTCGGTGAAAGTGTTACCCAGTCATGCCTACGGTGCTCGGAGATGCTTGGCATGCTTGGTTAATTCACTATTGCTTGGTAGTTCTAGCTTACCGACTAGAGTTCACCGTGATTTGTTGGGCTGACTTGGTGAATTTATTATTGGTAGCTAGTGTTATAGGCTGACATGCTGAATTAAATGTTTGTATACAATTTGTAAACTGACTTGTATGGCATTTAATATTTGTTAGGAAGAGTTAAGGGTTTCATCTTGCCGACTTATGGCTGATGATTAGTATTTAAGGAGTGTTTGGGTAGAGATTTAGGTGACATGACTTAGTAGATTTGGGATATCAGATGAGAAGCTTGAAAGATGAAGTTGGCTAAGTTTTGGAAAAGATCTTGTCTAATCTTGCAGATTAGATTGATATTTGATAGTTATTTGTAGCAGAGCCAGGGGTTTTCATACTTGGGAACAAGGAGATTTCTTAGAGGCTTGCGAGATCAAGTTTAGATTTTCCTTAGGGTTTCCATCAACTTTTGATTGTCTTTAGAACTGAACTATCTGAGATTGTATTGGATCTAGTCAGATCTTGCAGAATTGTTTTCTGATTGTAATTGGCCCTAACCCGGAAGGCCTTACAACTAGACATGTTAATGAAAATTAGTGTTAAATAATTACTTGTGCTGCATTGCTGAGTATTCCACTATGTAATTCTATTGGCTACAAGGTTTGGACTATCCTTAATTGGATCCACCATCCTTGACTGCATCATGAATAGATACAAGGAGAATGAATGATCTGTTACACTTCCCCTGCATCATGAGAGTGGCTCACCTAGAAGGTTGTATTATAATTGGTTGGAGATTGTTTATGGATTCAATGACTCCACACCCAGAAGGAGAATATTGGATAAAAAGGAACATGTCTTCATAGAATTTGAAGGACTATCATTAGCAGAAGGGCACAGAGTGGCATAAGGGTTACAACAAAGATGGGCCAGGTTAACTATGGCCTTAAAGAAGGAAGAGCCCCATAGTCTCATTAAATTTTGAACTGCGATGTAGCGGGTCCAATAGTACATATAGTTGGGCTGATATCCATGACCAAAGAGGTGCTTACCCCTCACCTTTCATCCTCCTCTACTTTTATGGCCACTATACAACTGCATGGATAATGAGATAGACGAGCAATTAGAGATGAGTAGGCGCATAAAGATAGAATAGAAAAATGGTTTCTACTAGAGAGTGGGAATTTTAATGATTGGAGAGACTCAAGAAAGAGACCTTAGGGTGCTTGCAAAGATTAGAAATGTTTCAGTGCCTGAGGACCAACACTAGTCTCCATAGGGGGAAATGATGAGGCATATTAATGCCATACTTTAGACACCCTAGGATAGCCTTTGCTAGGTCTTTTTCCTTGTTATGTTATACTTTCTCCAAAAATTTTATACTCAGTTCTATTATTATATGGTATGCTACCACTAGACTGCTATCATGGTTTAAACATACTTAATATGCTACACTTGGATAAATATACTATATTACTTTCTTTGAAGTTATGATTATGTTTTTAATAAGTAAAATAGCTATTTGAATGTAAATGATCATGCATAGTTTGGTGTTTATTACCATGAATGTCTTTTATCCTAACCTTTGAAGTGCAACACATTGAAATAACAAGAGTTGTCTTGACTTGGTAAAGCCTATTCATTTTTTGAATGCTCGACCCAGTCTTTCAGCAAGCTCTAGTGGAGAAGCATTAACACAACACTAGTAGAGGATTTCTAGATGATCAAGGTGGCAGTTGCCCAGCAAAGACCAAGGAAATGTGATGAATTCCCTTAGGAAATATAGGAGAGAGTGGGAAGTTAGATTTTCTATCACAACAACTCTTTCCTCTTTTCTAGATCTAATCTTTTTTAATTTTATAGCTTTCCTTCTTCTTTGTTAGTAGTGTTGTAATAAAGTTCTACCTATTTCTATGGTGTGATTAGTTAGTTGTTAGAAGTTTTCCTTTAAATAAAGCCCCACTCCTATGTGAGAAAGGAGGGCATTATCAGTTTACTGGCAATATAGTTTTATGTTGTTTTCTAGTTTATATGTATCTTTGTACTCAGTTATTCAATCAATGAACAAATGAAGTGTTGAGATTTAACTCTGTGTAATTGTGATTGGGATACTCATCCAAGGGGTCCCACTTGGTGAGAAATCCATAGCTAGTTAGGTTCATTCTAGTTAAACTTACTTTCTTGAATTTCTGCTATTTCAGTGGTAAGTGTCAAATTGTTCTTGTAGCCAAAGTCATAGGCTAGCTAACGCTTCCAGCAGCCAAAGTAGTGGAACAACTAAAGTATTATAGTGTATTTTGTAAGAGTCTTCATATTTTGTTAGCATCTTCACTTCTGTAATTTCCATTCCAATACTTACTTTTCTACACCTTTAATTTAGGTACCATTCTAGCATTTATTTCCTCCAATCATAAGTTAGTTTCCTTTCAACATTTCTTTCTTGTAGCAATTGTAGAATGCATGGCTGAGTGACACTTGGTGATATACCTTGCTATCTTGTTTCAAGTAACACATTCCTGGGTTGACATATTAAATGATTTTTTATGAGGATAAACTACTCGGTTAGATGTCCAATCCTTGATGTCAGAATTATACCTAGTTTCTGAACCTTTATAAAAAGTGATCACCCATCCTTTCATATCTTCCTATCTTTGTCCTCCAAATCCTTCCATCTACCAATCCTTATCTTCCTTTCATCTTGAAATCCTTATTTTCCTCCATCCAAATCCTTCTAATTCATCAATCCTTGTCTACTAAGCATTTCCTCCATCCTTATCCCTAAGATTCTCCTCTATCAGCATCCCCAAGTATTTCATCCATCCTCATCCCTAAGAATTTCCTCTAGCCACATCCCTCAGCATTTCCTCCATCTCTCCATCACCTATTACTTCCCTTGTCATTGGTATCTAGCTCTAGGCTACCTTCCATGCAATCCAATGCAATCCCATCTATATCCAAATATTCCTAGTAATCTTCTAACGCATGCGAATCCTATCCATATCCTCTAGCTTTCTGACATCCAACATCAATCAACTCATCCAATCACATCCTTAGTCTTTCTGAAAGCCTTGATCTCAATTAAATCATCATCATTGGGATGAATCCTTCCCAATCCTTTTGTTATTTTAGGACACATCATCCATCATCACCCTATCCACCATTAGTCCATCTTGGCTTTCTAGCCCAACTTGGGTATCATCTTGCATATCTTTGCAGCATCAGCTTCATCCCCAATCCCTTGTACATCCCATCCCAAGTCTTGTACCCTTGCATCATTTGTGTCTCCACCTAAGTTCATTTTTACATATGTGTCTTTAGGTCTCATCCTATGCATCAGTTAGTTCTTGTCATTGTGATCTTTGTCCTTGTCCATCCAAGCGCTTCAACAATCATCCCTTGGTCCCTTTGAGGTTCGAGTGTCTTACCTATCTCTTTTCATAGGAATCCTAGTTCAACAATCCATTATTGGTCTTCACAAGATATATCCTTGCTCATATTAGACCAATCAAATCAATCCTCATCAAATCAATCATCACCCATCAATCATCAACATTTTGGAAAAAGGTGTGTGAGATACTTATTATTTTATTTGTTCCTTTGGATCTTTTGTTTATCTTTTGGGCCATCCTTTGTACTATATTGTCACATCCCATTGTACATATCCTCATCCATCTTGCACCACTATGATCATTTGAACTTGTCTCACCCAGCACTGTACTTCAACAACATCTTTTGTTGACTATCCTTGATCACCTGATTATCCTCAATTCCTCATTTGCCAATAACAACACAACATTCTCTTTATCAAACTAGTCCTTGTAGGATGTATCCTTCCTCATGTATGAACTAATCTCCCTTCATAAATCAAATAGGTCCATGTAGGATGTATCCTTCCTCATGTCCGACCTAATCTCCCCCCATCAATCCATCAATCTCTCTCCTTGGAAAATGATGTCTTTTGGAGTTATCATTCTGATCTCAGATTTTGTCCTTTGGATCTTGTTTATCTTTTATGCCTTCTCTTTTTTCCTCTCCTCAAAGTTTCCACAATCCTTTATATCATGGTGCGTCACAAAAAAGGACACTCTGAGGCATTTCTTTTTTATCATCTTTTTGCTTGTGCTCTAGTTATCTATTTGTAGTTTCCTCAACATCATTTCCACCATGCCTCCTCTGGGTTTCATGCGTGATGTTGAGACAACCCTTTGTGTGCCTTTTTTTGTGTCAGTTCTATGTAATGATGATGATAAGGCATTGAGTTTTGATTATTCTTGGTAGGTCTCTAGCATTTCTATACCAAACTAGGCTGTGGTCTCCAAAATATCCAACACAATGAAACTGCTAAGTCCCATCATTTGCATATAGATTAATCTTGCATCCTACATTTAACAATCATCTCACATACAACATCATCCTACATCATTTAGCATCATATTGAATTCATGCATCTTTTCTCTTGAAGGGTCTCCTATTTAGCCCCCCTTCCCATCCTTCCTCATCCTTTCCCATCCTCTCTGTGTCTTTTTCGAGAAACTTGCACAAAGCTCCTCTTTGCATTATTTTCTTAGGGGGGCATAACCTCCTATTTTTGTTGATCTCATCATGACATCCCCTTTCCTCTAGGGCATCTTATTTTATTTTCTTTGATGCCATGCCACTTGCTGCATCACGTCAAAGAGGGGCAAAATGTAGACACCTAAAAATCCACTTATTAATTAAAATTATTTAGTTAATAAAAGTCCTGATGACATTATCATTAATTAATTAATTATTATTATTATTATTATCCCCTCCTATTTTAATTAAATTCATTTAATTAAAGAATCACCCCCAAAAATATTTAAATCAAATTTAAATATTAATCTCGCCTAATTTATTAAATTATTTAATAAATTGTGCTCAACCAAATTCCATTTAAATAAATTAAATATTTATTTAATATCCCAAAATCCTAGATATATTCTATATTCTCCTAATCCTATCCTCTCATCGCTAATCACTCCCTAACCCAGCTTAAGGGGTGATTCCTAACCCTCTCCCCTTGACCCAAAGTCAACACCCTCATTAATGAGCCTTAAAAACTCATTAATCACCCCTTATACCCTCATTAATGGCTCTTACATGCTCATTAATTAAATACCATCTCCCCTCTTACACTCTTGTTCCCTTCACACTTCCCTAGTGTTTCTCACACATGTGTGAGCAACCTTGATCCCCTCAACCATTAATGACCATCCTTATGTCTTTGACCCTAAGCCTTAACCCTTGGTCCTAAACTCCAACCCTAAGCATACTTCCTAACCCAAGCCCTTCCTCATATCCTATAATATCCCTCCTTCCATGAGAAAAACATACCAGCTCACTCTTTATTTCAATTGCATTGTTATCATGTTGAATCACATCTAGGATTTCATATCATATACTAACATTGTTAGATTTCTTCCATGTTTTCATGCTTTATAAATCATCTCATAATAGCATAAATGAATTAATCTAGTTTATTTCAATAATTTCATATCATATTCAATCCATATCACATCCATATTTGAGTTAAACTGAATCTTGCATCTCATCCATAGCCTAGAATCTGTATTTTCATCCATTGCACCCTTGGAACCCTAAGGGAAAAATTGGTTCCCTATACTAGGTTTTGTGCCATTTTTTGGGTCTCCATGGCTTGTACATGGTCTTCATCCATCCTCATCTAGATTGGGGATATTCTAATTATGCTTGGAGAGCACACCCACATCCCTCTTAAATGAGAAAATCAAACGGTGGCCAGGTGCTCCTGTTTTGGCTTAATCTGAGGTGGTTTTGTAAATTTATTTTACTATATGTTAAATATTATCTTTTTGAACTAATTTTTGAATGTATTAGCATGCTCCCAATAGGTTAGGCTCACATCATCCACACAAATCATAAAATGTTTCTCTTTGACCACGTTAGCTTCCATATAAATTTCACTTTGGAATTAATTGAACCATCTTCAAAAATTGTTTTGACAAAAAGAAACTTCTTGAAGAATCCTCCTCAAACTCATACCTTGGTAAATGTGATTTCAAACACTTTCCAAAAGTCATATAATAACCTCACTACTTTAATGCAAGCATCATAGATCCTATTGTCAGTTCAGATTTCTCCACCAGTTCACAAATCTTCATTACCTATTCAAGAACTTTGTCTTGTTTATTTGTTCATTCTGTCAATACCATTTCCAATCAATTAAGACATCTTCACCTATCAACATTATAATTTGCAATCCTCAACATAGTATCTAGATATTTTTAACAATCATATCCTATGACCACTCCATCAAATACTTTTTCAACTTGAGACAACATTCAAATCACTTACTATCTATCACTAACTATTTTAGTAGTTACCCGGTTTGATTCCATTCAAACATAACAAACTCAATTATTCATATCAAAAGTCGTGGTTACAAAATTAACATCACAATACATAAGATAAGCTCCATTAGAATAGAAACTTTAGAAACATACTTCAACTCATGATGTACTCATACAATGTCTGGTAACATACTGAAAACAATAAGTCAATTAGTTGACATCAATGACAAACTCATAATTGATTCACCTGTCATTAAATCTGTACCAATATTCATCAATGCAACACTCAACATCACTGCATCAATTATGCTAACATATGGCTCTTTTTATTCTCATCCTTGGTATTTTCCTGACTTACCTTTTTAACTTTCCATTTGTATGTTGATCTATGCAAGCTATTCAGTTGCTTATTGTTTCCTTGATGAGGCAAATGAGGTCTCTTTGGGAGGAATTTTATATGGTTATTTTTGAGCCACTATGGTGCCCTTTTTGGAAATATTACTTGATATCTAGTAGATTCCTTTGGGTGCATATCAGGTTGGAGTGGGTGATTTGGGTTATCTAGACGTACCTCATTGCTATGGGGCTTCCTTAAACTAGTACGTGGGTGGTTTGGAAGGGTAGTTTTCTTTTTCTCCCCCCTCCATTGGCTTTGTCATTTGTTTGGGTTTTTTAGAGTGCTTTTTTTCTCTTTTGGTTGGTGGTTTACTTCCTATTTCCTTAATGGAAGAGATATGAATGGGGTATTGAGTTTAGTTAATAAGCCCATAAAAAATACAAGATGCTTGCAACCTGAGTGTTTGTTCATTCCTCAACTTGTGGAGGTTATGTTGGTCTTCAACGTTGGTACTATGTGGTTAAGCTTTAGCACTTGCCAAGATTTGTAGGTAGTGATCTCCTCTTTCTTATGAATCTAAAGATGATATTTATGCTAGTTTTAGATGATGGATTTTTTTCCCTTTGGGACTAAAGTATGGTAGAAATTACTAACACTACCATATTTTATTTTGTCTTTTTAGTTAGACTATCCATTTTAGTTGGTAAGTACAATGTTTTTTTCTTTAATGGCCAATAATTTGATGGTGGTTTTAAAGGGATTTCTCTAGCCTAATGTGTTTTTTGGTTTAAGATTCATGTAGATTTTATGGATGTTCTCACCCGTAGTGAAGCTAAGATTTGATTTTTCTTTTCTCTTAGAAGTGGGATTCTGCTCCTTGTTTCTAGGTTTTTCCTAATGGGATGACTATGGAGGTGGAGTATGCCTCTTTTGAGATGGGTTGTGTTATGATGGCCATGGTGAGAGTTTTGTTCATTTTCTTTCCTTCTTCCTCTTTTGCAATTCCTATGGAGGTAGAAGATCCCCCTATGGAGGTAGAGACTTTCTTTGTGAAAGAGGCTAATTGTATTATTACTAGGTCTTCTCTTTTTTGTGGCTACTTAGATGTGGGATAGAATCATGGTTGGCTCCCTAAGTTGTTTGTCTCTTCCTTTTTTTCTCCTATTGATATGGAAATGAGTTTTGTAGATGTGGGGTTGATTTCCTATTAGAGTGATGCTATTGTTTATTATTGGATGGTTTAGGGTACCATTTTAAGACCCAATATGAAGGCTTGGGGATCCTTTCAAAACCTCCTTAACCACCTTGTAATCTTTTCCCCCTCTTGAAAGTTGTGTGCCAATTGCTTCTTGTTTCACAATAGCCCTTTGTCTATGTATTGTTACTGAATTTTTGGCCTCTATGTTGTAAGTGGTTAGTTGTGGCATCTTGTTCTCTAAGTAGGTTTTTTGAGGTGGGATACTAAATTTTCTATTAGTGTGTTTTTAATGGCCTTTACTTGTAATAGATATAACCTTTGTTAATGTGCTACTTGTATCTTTGACACCTTTGGATTGTGGTTGTGTAAGGGCTAGTACCCTTGTTATATTGTTAAAATTAATTAAAAACATATATTCACTTGTATAGAAAACCAACATAATATATATGAATTGAAACACAACAAAAATGTTAGGAAAATATCCACCAAAATACAAACCTATAAAACTCAATGCAAAGAATTCTTTGAACTAGACTTGACTAATCTTGATAGCTAGCCTCAATTATTGACAAACAACCAAACATAACTTCTACCTCTGAACTTATATGGACCTAAAAGAAATATAGTGCAACATTAATAGACCATACATATTAAATCCATAATTTTAAGCTATCAAAATATTATGTGGAGAAATATGGATCATTCTCCCATAAGGACTTCAAATATTCTTTCTAGCATTTTTTAGCTTCCCATAATTCCACCTTCTAGATGCAACACATACTAACTAAATATCATCTCTATACAATGGAATAACATGTAAACACTCAATATTAAACCTCTATCAACTTCCATACATTAGGTAGCATAACATTTCATGAGTTTGACATCAATACAAACAACTATTTGAACACATGTTGATAATAATCTCCCCCTTTTTTACTAATGGTAACACCAATGAAAAGAAAAAAAATTGATCTCTTTATCATATTCATCAGCATCAAAAAGTTTAATATCAATGACAACACAAAGAAAACTACCAACACAACTCCCTTTCCTATTTCAAAGTATAGTGAAAAATCATTTTAATTAAGTATGTTCTCATTTAAGGAACAAAGTAATAAGAAGATTATAAATCTAGCAAGTTGATGATTCAAGCATTCAAGCATTGGAGTATACTAAAACAAGTTATGATCAATCATGTCATGAATTTTTTGATCTAAAGTTTCATACATAGGGTAAACTCTTATTATTTCAACATATTTTATTTTGTTAAGCCTTTTTCCTCATGTTAGTGTAATACCCCAAAAATGGGCTATAGGTTCATTAACCTCCAACATCTTCAATTTGAATGAAATTGACATCAAAGTCCTAACCTAAGGCACATCTGCACATCATTGAATCCTAATTGATTTTATCCTAAATTCTGCATCGGGGAATATTCTTTGAATATTCCTAATTTATCCCAATTACCTTTAATTTAATAATTATTTGGCGATAAATCCTATTTATCCTAAAGTTTGATTAATTGAATATTTTGAATATTTAATTAATTAGATTTAATACTACCACTTAATTATTTAATTGAATTTAATTAAATTATTCCTAAATTGTATTATTTAATTTTGACAATAAATCTAAAATCTCATGATTAATTGATTAAATTCTTATTTAATTAATTAAATTCAGTTGTCAATATTTAATAATATAGTTTTAGAATAAAGTTTCATTTAATAATTGATTAACCCATAAATCAATTGTTTTAATTAAAAAAAATAGTTAAGTTGAGAATAAATCACTTTATTTTTAAATTAATTTATAATTAAATCATGCACAATTAGAAAAGCAGGCAACTAGAAATTAACAATCAATTTTAAAATTGAAACTCAACATTTGATGATGAGTTGAAAAAAAAAGCTAAAACTCTATTTTGAGATAAACACTACTTTTGCATGATTTTTGTAAGTTAATTATCTCTAATTTCTTGATAACTCAAAAATCAACCTGAGTTTATCACGAGTGATTTATGGCTTTCCTCCCGCATCCTCAAAGCCTAGGATTTCTATAAAATCAAGGCTCAGCTCTTCACAAAGGTTTGGCTAATCAACACTCGAATTTGTACAATTACTCTGGCGAATTGGCAATTGAAGGATTAAGCATTTGCAACAGGCAATTTGTGAGATCTTTCATAGTTGATCATAGTTTTTGCATAGTTTCATATCATACTTTTCATATTCATTCATAGCATTCTTAGATTAAATCTGCATATCAATCTCAAGTTCATTCATTTAGCTTAGATTCATACAGTTTCTGATATTATTGCACAGAAAATAACAAAATCTAGATTAAATTTCCATTCATATTTCATTGCTTTCATCATTTTAAATCCTTTGTTTAGGTGTTGCATTGTCACTGATCTCGATTCTAATCTGAGAACATCATACTCACACCTACTAGAAGGCAATAAATCACCTGGTTAGCATAGTTTCATTTACTTGCAAGATTTTAGTTTTTGCTAACCTCTAATGTTTTACTGAAGTGTTGTGTCTACAGCTAGGTACAAAATTCACACACACATTTCTAGTGCCCATTGTGGGGCCCTGAAATGGGTTTCCCTTTTGTTCTATCAATTTTCTATCTTTTTCTATCAAAACTGTGATTTTTAATTTTCTATCTGTACTTCCATACATCCCTGTATAGATTCTCGCGTGAGATTCTTCATTGCACCACACGAAGTTTTGCTGGTTTCAACACTTCCTCGCGTAAGCCTTCATCCTTCATTGCGCAGGACCGTACTTTCTCATGCGGGACCGCATCCCGACTCGCGTGAGATTTTGCTTCAGAGATAGAATTTGTAGATCCATACTTTTAGAGTATTGATTTCTAATGCTTACTGTTTGCTATTGATTTATCTTAATTTTGTACTTTCAGATGTGTGCTAAATTCTGGATTGTAGAGCATTGGAACTAAGGTATTCTTCTCAAGCTGATAATATTTCAATTTGGATTAAAATAAACTCTCACGTGTTAAGCTTGTGTGACTTTTCTTGCTTTCATATCACAGATTTCATTTTGGGCTATAAAATGAACATAGATTTGCTTTATGCATATCTGTTACACATAGTAAATAGGCCCTATGAAAACTATTTATGGATGATCTTGAGAGACTGAGCTTCTTTCACTTGTTTATTCATGTGAAGCTCTTCTTGATGAAGGATCCCCTTGTAGGTTGTTGGAAATATAGATGTAGTAACTGAGAGGGGAGGTGAATCAGTTAACCATAAATTTTCTTTCCACAGATCCCTTAGATGTCTTATTAAATCATTTGCTGCTGTTATTCGGCAAACATATAGAGAAATGCTGAAACTCGGTTATTGTAGTGAGTATTAATTATAACTGTTCTTAAGCATTCATCAGTGATTAACATACACGAATAAAGAAAATAACATGAACACAAGAGACACCAGATTTAACATGGAAACCCAATATGGGAAAAACCACCAATGTAACTAGTTACTATTTTTCACTCTTCTAAAGTGATGCCCTGTTAGGAGCCAACCCGGTAAAAGGTTACAAAACACACTGTTAGGTGTGACCTTGTTAGAGGATTTAATCACCCTGTTAGGAGTGGCCTTGTAAGAGGTCTTGAAACAATTCAATAGAACTGTCACCTTGTTAGAGGATTTACAAAATGGCTGTTAAACCAACTCGGTTAGGAGATTTTGAAATCACTGCTACAATGGTAAGAAAGTAATAATGAAATGACTTGAATAATGATGCAACTGAATTGCTGAATATAGATCTCTGTTCTACTTCACTAGATCCTTCCCGATCAAAATATATCTCTGCTACTCCTCAAGGATATCTAATCATCCTTCAAAATTCGCTCACACTTTCCTTCTTTTTCACCTCCACACTTTTAATTCACAACTTGACCTTCTATATATACCATTCAAATTGTCCATTTAGATTGTCAAGTCAGCACTAATAACATTACTAATCATTACAACAGTCGGCTAGAATAATCAAACTTTATTTCTCAAATTAACAAAATCCTTTACTGGGCCGAGCTTGCTCAGTAAACACTAATCTGAAAAGATTTCCTTTGGTGACTGAGAGAACTCGGTAAGCACTGCAAATTTTGCAACATCCTTTGGAGACCGTGTGAACTTGGTAGACATTAACTTTCCTTCGTTAACTATGGAAGCTCGGTTAACACTATTTTTTGCCATACTTTTCTTTGACACCTGAGATATCTTGGTAGACACTAAAAACTGCCTGCTGACCGACTGAGCTCGATAAATACTGGGAACTGCTTTGCTAACTGACTGAGCTCATTAACTACTTTGTTGATCAACTGAGCTTGATAAATAATATGACATTTGTGTGACATCAAAGACAACACACAATTAATCCAACAATCTCCCTTTTTGGCATTGATGGCAACACAATATGTCATAGCACAATGAAATTTCATAGAAAACATAGAGTAAGGAGCATATCCTTAGCTTCATTCTGATTCTCAACTATGAGAACTCCCTCTATCAGAAAACTTCACTTTCTAACTAAAAAACTCTCCCACTTAGAAATCTAAAGAAATTTCTTGAAATATGACAGCAAACTCTCCCTCTTTAACAACACATGCCAAAGACAACACATACCAGGTGAATAGCAATGTACCTTGAGTACTAATTCATATGCAATCATTCCTTGACTAAGCTACATCAACTGACTGATCTTTAATATGCTCTGGTTGATGCATTACTAAAACTTCATTTAGTGAGCCTCGGATAGGGGAATGACCCCTAACTTACCTCTTAGATACAAGAATGCATCCTTAGGTAGTGGCTTGGTGAATATATCTGCAATCTGTTCTTTTGTATGAATATATTCTAATCTGATTTCCTTGTCCTGCACCAATTCTCTAACAAAGTGATATTTTATAGCAATGTGTTTGGTTTTGGAATGCATTACTGGATTCTTTGAAATATTTATTGCACTTGTATTATCACAAAATATAACAACTAGTTCTTTGATCTCAACCTTCATGCCATCCAATAACTATTTGAACCAAATAATATTAGAGCAGTTTACTGCTGCAGCAACATATTATGCTTCTGCTGTGGATTGGGATGTGCAATTTTGCTTTTTACTGGTCCAAGATACCAACCTCTTGCCAAGAAAGAATGCTCCACCACTTGTACTTTTTCTATCAATGTTTCTTGCCCAATCAGCATCAGTAAACACTTTTAAGTCCAGATTGCCTCCAAATTTATACC
Source organism: Chamaecyparis obtusa (assembly GCA_027943335.1). Lineage (NCBI taxonomy): Eukaryota > Viridiplantae > Streptophyta > Pinopsida > Cupressales > Cupressaceae > Chamaecyparis > Chamaecyparis obtusa. The sequence goes on from BSBK01000167.1 coordinate 732,293, forward strand.
ACAAGCCATAATCTTCAGTTCCTTTCAAGTATCTCAAGATTCTTTTGATTGCCATCATATGGTTTTCTCTTGGTTTTGCTGAGAATCTTGCTACTATACCATCTGCTAAGGCAATATTAGGCCTTGTATGAACTACATACTGTAATTTTCCAATCATTGATCTGTATAAGGTCTGATCTACTTCTTTTGAATCATCATTTTTGGCAAGCTTCAGTCCAGTACACATGGGGGTACCAACTGGTTTTGTATCTTCCATACCAAACTTCTTAAGTATTTCCTTGATGTATTTAGACTGAGTAATGTAGATACCGTTCTTGCTCTGCTGAATTTGAAGACCAAAAAAAAACTTTATCTGACCAAACATAGACATTTCAAATTCTTTGTTCATTTGCTTTGAAAATTCTTTGCACTGATCATCATTACCTGTAAACATAGTATCATCCACAAATATTTCTGCCAAAACAATTCTATTATCTGGTCCTTCCTTGATGTACAAACTATTGTTATCATTAGCTCTTTTGAAACCAATTTGAATAGGATAGTTATGTAATCTTTCATACCATGCTCTAGGGGCTTGTTTTAGACCATACAATGCTTTGTGTAACTTGCAGACCATATCCTTTTTGTCTGGAACAAAAAAACCTTTAGGTTGCTCAATGTAGACTTCTTCATCAAGAATACCATTAAGAAATGCAAATTTTACATCCATTTGATATACCTTAAATCCTTTATGTGATGTATATGCAAGTAGAGTTCTTACACCTTCTAATCTTGCAATAGGAGCAAAAGTCTCTTCATAATCTATACCTTCATCTTGAGAATACCCTTTACACACTAATCTAGCTTTGTTTCTAGATACTTGACCATCTTCATTCAGCTTGTTCCTGAATACCCATTTTGTTCCAATTACATTTTTGTCTTTAGGCCTAGGTACAAGATTCCATGTCTTGTTTTTCTCTATTTGTTCTATTTCTTCATTCATAGCCTCAATCCAACTTTCATTTTCCAATGCATTTTTAACATTTTTAGGTTCAAAGTCAGTAAGTAAACATGTACCTTTCAGTTTACTTCTTGTCATAGTACCATCTGATTTGTTTCCAATAATCTGATCTAGTGTATGATGCTTCCTAACATACTTGGCCAATATAGGTTCCTTTCTTCTTGAATGAGTTACATTGTCATCTTCTTGAATTTCATCTTCAGGTTCAGTTTGCTCGGGCTCAGTAGATATTCGCTTGGTAGCTTCAGGCTCAGACTTGGTTTCTTGTGACTTGGTTTGAATTTCTTCTTGTGACTCGGTTACTGTACTGGGCTATGTAGATGCAATTTCCTTATTGACAGATGTGTCTCACAATGTATCAGGTTCAATGTAAACAAATATTTTGTAATTTTCTGGTTCCTTTTTGCTTTCTTCTTCAGTCTTTTCTACAAAATCATCAACTTTCACATGTGCACTTTCTATGATTTTGTGAGTAGACAAATTCAGACATCTATATGCTTTACTTTTGCAAGAATATCCCAAAAATATTCCTTCATCACTTTTTACATCAAATTTTCCTTTTCTAGATTCTTTTAAGATGTAACATTTACTACCAAATACTTTCAAGTAACTTACATTGGGTTTATAGCCATACCATAACTCATAAGGAGTTTTGAATGTGTCTTTCCTCAACTGTACTCAGTTCAAGGTGTTGGTTCCTGAAATCACTGGACTCAATCCTAGTGGTTTCGAGATGCCAATTGACGAATTCAAATCTCTTTCTCTAACTTGAATCCCTGCACTTTTGGTTAGAAACCAGGGTGGGTGTACCCAAACAAAAAATGATAACTAAAAAATTGCTAATCTAAGGACTAGGATCTAATATGTCTAATCTAGGATCAAAACTGAAAGCCTAATCGATCAAACTACAACTATACTAAAGTATCAAAACTATAATGTTATAACGAAATTAGGGTTAGAAAAGATGAAAATGCTGTTAGAAATCAAGATTAGTGAATCAATTGAAAACTTTTTAAAATCTAAGTCCTAATATAGATAATTGCTTCAAAATTGAAATGGGCAAAACCTAGAAACCAATAAATGAAAATGACAGATATGTAAAAACAATACTGAATATGAGACCAGTGCCTATAACATTGGGCATTAGAGTCCTGACAATTGAAATGTGTTAGGAGACATAAATGAATTCTAAATTATCAATATAGACAACTTTATTGAATTTAACTCCGATGTTTATAGACCAACCAAGTGCGCACTTTTGGAAGAGTTTAACTAAAAACATATTCTAGGAGACCAATATTTTCATCAAATATACTGATAACTTGAATTCAAACCGATCACTTTACAGGAACTCAAAAGAATTCATCCGTACATAAATATCATCAAAAACTCTAAATTATAACATTAAAGAAATTTAAACTTATCTCAATCCAGTAGTGTTACAGTACTGATGACATTTCATGTATCAGCCTTCCAGATTCGCCTATATAAAAAATTTAGTCCATAATATGTATATATGCCATCACAAAATTGTTTTGAAAATTTTAATGTTGATAAAAATGATCATGTCCCTTGTATCAAATGTTTCCCTATAAATGTAATTACCAAAGGTTTTATGTGAAAAGACATAACCTTTCATAAAACCTAATCCTGGCAACTAACCCTAAAATATGCCTAATAAACTATTACAATGATTGTTCGGGAAAATCTTCCCTAAATTAATTTCATTCCGGTATCCTATGCATAATAATTTGTTCTTTAATTTCCTGCACACACAAAATAACCGATATTAGTTTGTAATAAAAACATTATATAATGTGTTAATTTTATAAAATATTTATTATTTATTAATACTTGTTTGAAAAAAGAGTATCATAAAATGAAATCCTTCACACAAAATTTATTAAATTGTGAAACATACATAAAAACAATATTCTCATATTTTATTTTAAAAATAAAGCATATTGCATTCATTCTAAAATAGAATCCCTTAAATGATATTAACCCTAAAATAAAATTCATTTACTCAAAGGTTAATTTATTAAGCTCACAAAATAATTCCTTAAAGATATTAAAATATGGAAAATTTATTAATTGTTAAAATATACATGATTAGGGAATATAAATTTTTACCTTCCTGAACAACCCTAATGTACATCAAAAGAATAAACTTACTCATAAAAGTAAGTAGAATGAAAAAATAAAACCCTAAAATTAAATTGACACAAAAGTGAGAAAACATATTTAGGGAAATAATGAATCATCATTCAAACCCTAATAATATAAAATTTAATCTACAAAATATGTATTATTAAAGATTAATAATAATAAAATTACTTCACCCTAAAAGTATTTCATATTAGCTATAGGTGAAAATGTGAAAATGAAAAGAGGTTAGGTTATTCGGTAAATAAATTAATTAAATAACAAACTAACTGAATCATATAACTTAAGATAATTAATTAAAATATTGAAGTTCCCCCTTAACAAATAATATTAATTTAATAATTTATTTTAAAAAAGAAATACAATTATCTTATATTCATATATTTATTTCTACACATACTCTCGAAGAATAATGTAGAGTAGTTGGTTAGGGGTAGAGTCGGGTAGATAGGTAGGAAGAGGAATGGGTCGAGAGGTCGAGTGTTCAACTCCCTCTCCCCGTTCTTTTTCCTAAAATTTAGAAAATATATAAATACAAAATAACACAATAATCATATTATTAAATTATAAAAGTAATTAGGGAAGAAGTAACTCCCTGTGTGAAAAGTGATTTTGATCTCTCACCTGCACATACAATTAAAATAAGTAAATACTTTTCCCCTATTCCTCTTGAAGAATAATGTAGACTAATTGGTTAGGGGTGAGGGATTAGTAATGTATGCAAAAAGGTCGGCTCGAGAGGTTGAGTGTTCAACTCCCTCTCGCCGTCCTTTTGGCCTAATTGTATATACATATTTCTTATTTTTCAAAATTATCAATATTAAATAACAAAAATGCATAAGATGAAACATTTACAACCTAATATATGGGAGTAAGAAACAATAAACGAATACATCCTTTATCTATTTCAAAATTTTAATAAAATATTTACAAAATATACCCAGTATGCATTATACTTCCCTGACATTCGATCTCTTTTGGAGCTGAAATTTTAGTGCTAGTAGGAATTGTATATTCTTGATCAATATATTTGCATCCTGAGTCACCAATGGAAGCCAGATGAAGTCTCATGAGACCTTGCCATGCTAAAAAGTTATCTTTGTTAAGCCTTGGAATTTCTCTTTTGTAAGACATCTTGATCTTTAGCTTAGGTCCTTGAAACCCTTCCTGCAAGCACCAAAAGCTCTGATACCAATTGTTGGAAATATAGATGTAGTAACTGAGAGGGGGGGTGAATCAGTTAACCATAAATTTTCTTTCCACAGATCCCTTAGATGTCTTATTAAATCATTTGCTGCTGTTATTTGGCAAACATACAGAGAAATGCTGAAACTCAATTATTGTAGTGAGTATTAATTATAACTATTCTTAAGCATTCATCAGAGATTAACATACATGAATAAAGAAAATAACATGAACACAAGAGACACCAGATTTAACGTGGAAACCCAATATGGGAAAAACCACCAATGTAACTAGTTACTATTTTTCACTCTTCTAAAGTGATGCCCTGTTAGGAGCCAACCTGGTAAAAGGTTACAAAACACACTATTAGGTGTGACCTTGTTAGAGGATTTAATCACCCTGTTAGAAGTGGCCTTGTAAGAGGTCTTGAAACAATTCAATAGAACTGTCACCTTGTTAGAGGATTTACAAAATGGCTGTTAAACCAACTTGGTTAGGAGATTTTGAAATCACTGCTACAATGGTAAGAAAGTAACAATGAAATGACCTGAATAATGATGCAACTGAATTGCTGAATACAGATCTCTATTCTACTTCACTAGATCCTTCCTGATCAAAATATATCTCTGCTACTCCTCAAGAATATCTAATCATCCTTCAAAATTCGCTCACACTTTCCTTCTTTTTCACTTCCACACTTTTAATTCACAACTTGACCTTCTATATATACCATTCAGATTGTCAAGTTGGCACTAATAACATTACTAATCATTACAATAGTCGGCTGGAATAATCAAACTTTATTTCTCAAATTAACAAAATCCTTTACTGGGCCGAGCTTGCTTGGTAAACACTAATTCGAAAAGATTTCCTTTGGTGACCGAGAGAACTCGGTAAGCACTGTGAATTCTGCAACATCCTTTGGAGACCGAGTGAACTTGGTAGACACTAACTTTCCTTCATTAATCGTGGAAGCTCGGTTAACACTATTTTTTGCCATACTTTTCTTTGACACCCAAGATATCTCGGTAGACACTGAAAACCACCTGCTGATCGACTGAGATCGATAAATACTAGGAACTGCTTTGCTGACCGACTGAGCTCTGTAAATACTGGGAACTACTTTGCTGAATGACTGAGCTTGATAAATAATATGACATTTGTGTGACATCAAAGACAACATGCAATTAATCCAATAGTAGATAGGGAAGGTACTAAGAGTGTCTCATGTTCTACTAGATTTGTGCATCTTCAACTTTTGATTGATACATTCTCTCTCTGGAGAGGTTGATAGATCATAAGCGGTTGACATCATAGATCTTTGTGAGATAATCTTGGTCTTAGCGTGTTGGATTAATCTTTCTACTTTTTTTTGGTTAAAAGTGAAAAGGGTAGAGCACTATGCTCTACTCCCTTTTTGGGTAGTATCAGAAACTCAGATCCTTGAATCTAGAACTAGTCCCCATGTGGTATCTTTTATGACTCACCTTTAGAGAGGGTTAACTATAGTGGACATTGCATTAATTGGGTCAACCACATGGATTGAACCTCAAGCGATAATAGCCATTTTTACCATGGTAGCAGCAACCACTATATAAATGTCCTTGTGGAGGAAATCTTCACAGGTGTGGTCTCTTATTGGGCTGCCAAATCTCCCTAGCAGCTCCTAATTGATTAATTTCTCAGACTATGTCAAAACCCCGGTGCACTTGGATTGGAGTTTTCCCTCTTGAGATCACAAAATTTGTAGAGTCAGACCATTACTACAAACCCTAGTGAGGCCAAGTTTTTATTTTCTAGGAATATGTGCATTATTGAAAAACTTTTTGGAACTTACACAAGTAGTATTTCTAGAGATTAGCACAATAAGTCACTATTGCTTGTTCACAAGCAAGGTTTCTTTTTCCCTTGTTCATTATTTTTAGATGATTTCTTGCTTCCCTTTCTTGTTGTTTTGTGTGCTTGATATCTTCTTGGTTACTTGAAATGAACTATTACACGAATCTTCGAAAATTTGCATAACAATTTGATACTGAAACACTAAAAAATTGTAAAATCTGAGTAAAAGTCCTTTTTTGGAGTGAGAAATGAATATTCTATCAAAGAATAGATAGTGTTGTGTCTCAAAATCTATGTCTCAAAATTTGTGCCTCAAAAATTATGCCTCAAAAACTGTCAAACTGTGTCCTTTTATCGCGTGAAATTTCACTTTCTAAGCATTCCTTCACACAAGACAACACATTCTCGTGCGTAGCCTGGTACTTCCTCATGTGAAATAGCATTCTCTCATGCGAGCCTATCCTAAAATTTTCAAAACAAAGAGCTTATTACTGTCAGTTGGTCAACTTTCTGTCAAATTGATTTTTGTCTGGGGTTTGTATGCCTATTTTCCTATTGCACACTATCTGAAACTGCATGTCTAGAGTTGAGAAACAAATCCTAGAATCTGTCAAACAAAATCATTATGTCAGAAATAGAGCAAAACTATAACGAATCCATTCTTTTTCCTAAAGTGGTCTCTTGAGTTTGATTTAGCCATCTGATTTATCGATTTAAGTCTTTTTCATCTTGTGTCAAAACCTTGTCAAAGCTATCTTCAAAATGCAATCTTTTTACTAAATGGCTAAGTGTTGTGAGCTCATGCCTACCATCTATTGGGTGTCTACCCACACTACTATGGCATAATATCCTTCACTTACATCCGATCTATTCTTTAATCACTTCAATCTTGACAAGGTTGCGTCATTCAATCTTCTTGAATCAGATCTTTCTTCAGTTGTCTTCATCTTTCTTTTTTGCTTCACCCAAGGTTAATGGTGGAAACTAGAGCTTCCTCACATAAGAAATCTAGAGAAGCACTCAATACTGTACCTTTGATTGTTCATAAGGGTCCAACTCTTGAACAACTCTACAATTCTGGTCTTTATGAAGACAACGGTCTTGGCAACTTTCGATGGAAAACTAGTTACATACCCCCTCCATCAACTCATGGAAGTAATCAACAAACTTCTCCTCAATCTATCCCAGGGAGTCCTAAAACTCCTAACATGTCCCATGGAGGGATACAACATGGGTCTCAAGGACCTCATTCTCAACATGGTGTGGATCAAGAACCTACACCTTCTAAAATTGCTCGATATCAAAATGATGATGGCTTCAAGAAAATGATGAGGCATTTCTTGAAAGAAGATAGAGAGGCATACTTTCTAGAGTTAGCTCATCAAGGAGCTAAAGTTCCTCCAAATTTTAATGTTGAAGATATCATTACGCATGAGGAAGAAACTCCTATCATAGCCATGATGAAATAGATGCATGCCATGCAAGTCAAACTTAACAAACTTGAAAAAGAAAAGGAACCTAAGGAGTTCTCCATGGAGGCCCTATGCCCTTTTCCATTTGATAAAGACTTGTACATGCCACCATTCCCTAAAAGAGTGGAGATGCCTAAATATGATAAGTATGATGGAAACTCTGACCCTCAAGATCATGTCAAAGAATTTTGTACTCAATCTATGGAGTTCATGCATGAACCAACCTACTTAATGTGTATTTTCCCTCGATCTCTGGGAGGAGCAGCCATTCATTGGTTCTCTAGAATGCCTCCAACTATCAAAATTTTTGAGGAGTTAGTCAAACTATTCTATCAACAATACTCCTACAATATTCAACATCTGGTCACCATGATCAACATCTATAATCTGAAACAATATCTAGATGAACCATTCCTGACATTTCTCAAGAGATGGAGAAAGAAATTTTCTCTATATGCTAGACCCATTCCAGCAAATGAGAAGCTGGAAATATTCATCAATAATCTTGTTCTAGAAATCAACTACCCTTTACAAATGCAAAATCATACATCCTTTGATAAGATGGTAGATAATGCGATCAAAATTGAGAAAGTACTTGTAAAAAAGGAGACATATCACTTCAAAAGGACAAGTATGAATCTGGATCTAGTTCTAAGAACAAGAATAAAAATTGGAATAAGAATAAAGGCATTGTCATAGATGGCGTTGTTGATGCTATTCATGCCCCGTCCAAGGCACCAGCTTTCAATCTCACTGTCATTTGAATCTAACAAAAAGTCATCTGATTATAGACCTTGGGCTACAGATCCTAATCACAAATTCACTCCTCTTGGAGAATACTTGGAATCTACCATGAAAACTCTATTGGAAAAAAAAATCATCTACTTGCCTGAAATAAAAGTCTTTGATCCTGAACCTAAACCGAAATGGTGGAGAGAGAATGATTTCTATGAATTCCATCACAATAAGGGTCATAAGACTAATAACTACATTCACTTGAAGCACATCATACAAGACAAAACTGATAATGGAGAAATGATGATTGATAATCATAAGAGCAATAATGATCATACAACATTCACAGAACCATTTCCTAAACATGGTAAAGAAGATTCTTCTTCTCAGCCTAATATGGGTGCTAAAGTCAATTATGTCTACTCTAGAAAAAATGTTGTTATCAATATGGTTGAACCATGTCTATCTGAGCATTGCAATGTCATCACAATTGTGAGAAAAGATAGAGAAAATCAATTAGCTAATGCAGTTACTCGATCACAAGCTCAGGCACATCTACAAGGACAAATACCAGATTCATCAAATGTCCCTAAGGTGCCTTCCAATCTTTCATCTACTTCTAAATAGAAGGCTACATCTAAATCTTCAAATCCTAATGACATGAGGCTTACATTATACAGTATTGTCCAACAACTTCATCATACAAATGCTAAAATCTCCATGTTTGAGTTGCTTCGGATATCTCCAGCTCATAGAGCCATTCTAAACAAAGCTTTTCTCAGATCCAATGTTCTTGACAACCTTGATTTAGACAGATTCGAGACTATGGTTGGCCATCTTACATCTCCACAGTATATTTCCTTTTCAGAGGAAGATGATAACTCCTTGAATCATCCACATAGCTATCCCTTGCATATTGAAGTCTTGATCCAAAACTGTCATGTCAAATGTGTGTTGATAGATGGGGGCACTGGTCTAAACATTTGTTCTTTCAACTTGATTACGTAATTGGGATTTTTAGAAATGGCCATTGATCCTAAAAAGAAGATAACTATCAAAGCATATGATGAGAAAGAAAGATCTTCCAAAGGAACAATTGTCTTACCTATCAGAACAGGTCCTATTATCAGAGATACTATATGTCAAGTTCTTGATCTACCTTTGGCTTACAATATCCTTCTAGGGAGACCCTGGATACATGAAATGAAAGCTATTCCTTCTACATATCATCAGTGTTTGAAGTTTCCTTATGAAGGAGTAGAAGTGACAATTCCAGCTGATCTATATACAACTTGCAATGCATTGAAAGAAAGTGCTGATAAACTTATTCCTAATAACAAAGAATCTTCCAATAAGTAGTTAGACATTGCTTCAACATCCAAAATGGAAGACATTGCTAAAGAGGTTAAGATCAAAGAAAGTGGTATGGGAGAATATACTATAGATCCAGTCTTATCTTTGACATCTCTCCCTATCTTGCCTAAATCCTATGGGAAAACTCTAAAACAATCTAAAATTGAGTCTAAAGAACCTCTTGAGGCATATAAAGGAAATTTTGTTGCAGAACAAATATCTAAACAAGAGTTTGAAGAGGATGAAGCTGTGCTTGCATGGCTATACAAAGTTGAACCTGAATCTCAAGTTGTTCAAAAATGTGATGCTAAAACACTGAAGATCCCTTCTAAGTCATATGGCCTAGGGGACAAATTGATCACAAAAATGGGATATAAAGGAAAAGGACCTCTAGGACTACAGGGTAAAGGTCTTCTATCAGCTCTTGACCATCGTGGCTAAGAAAACAAGAACACAATAGGTCTAGGATATAAGAAGAATCCTTTTTGTCTTAGCAAGAACTCACCACATGTCTTATAATAGATTGAACCATCCACAACAAATCAACTAAAGGGAGAAACAACAGAACAATCTAATAGTGATGATTTAGACACCACTAAAGATCTCATTCCTTATGAGCATTTTCCTAAAGAAATAAAAGACCTCCTTGAAGCTGAAGATGATCCAATAAAAAGAATCAATGTAGTAGAAACACAAGAACCTACTATAGAGCAAGAGATAGGTGCACTACAAGAACCAGCTAATCTCGAAGACAATGAAATGGACAAAGATGAAGGTGGTAGTTATTCTGAGATAGATTCCCATGAGTATGAATTCAAATCAGAATCTGAGGGAAACCCTTCTTGGGGTATTCACCCTAAATTTACTCATGTTCTTAGATTTCTTAGAGGCATAGATGAATAATCTAATGACTATGAATGGGGAGCCATTCCAGAAGAAGATGAACTTATCATAGAGAAACATGTTGACGTTATTCACCAATATGCACCTAAACCCAAAGTAAGTCTAGAGCGAAATGATGAACTTATCGAGTCTGATCCACTGATGGCTGAAGTGGACTCCCACAATGACATTGAGCCCATTCACGAATTGAACGTCTTAAGTTGTAATATCAACTTTGACCTCAAGTGTCAGGTTAGGATCAATGATGACAGATCCATATCCGTAAACACTATTTCCCAATCTTTCACCACTTTGACTATCCAACATCTTGAAATTCTTGACCAAACCTCTATGAATCTAAACCAAGGTATTTATACATTTCCCAATGACTATGCCCTTGCTTTCTATCTCAATGAAGTTGAGCCTATGAGGACTTCCATTAGTGAATCGAGTGTTAGCATGACGGAGTCAGACATCAAATATCTTAGTCAAAAAAATAAGAATAAGAATAAAAAGAAAAGGAGTTCTGAGGGTGAAAACCACTTTGTAGCAGTCTTAGAACCTACAAAAGTAAAAATAAAAGATGTATCCAAAGGTGAAAACCTCTTTGAGGTGCCTAAGGATGAGATATTTGATGTCCTTACGAGTCATTTATAGGACAGGTCTCTGGTTCTAATTGAGCCCACTCAATCTATCAACTTGGGAATAGCAAAAGAACCATAGTTGATTCATGTAGTACAATCCTTATCAAAAGAAGAAAAGAAATTTTTTTACTTTATTCTTAACAGAAAAGAAGATCAACTTTGTGTGGAAATATTTAGATATGCCAGGGTTGGATCTTGATCTTATAATGCACCATTTATCTATAGCTCCAAATGTCAAACCTATTAAATAGAAATTGAGAAAGATGCATCCACATGTTGCACTCTTGGTAAAAGCTGAATTAGAGAAAATACTAGAAGCCGGATTCATCCGTGTTATTGACTATACTGGATGGATCTCTAATATTGTACCTGTATCAAAACTAGACAAATCAATAAGAGTATGCATAGATTTTAAAGATGTAAACAAAGCATGCCCTAAGGATGATTTTCCATTACCTAATATTGATATGATAGTGGACATGACTATGGTCTTTGAGATGTATTCTTTAATGGATGTTTTTTCTGGATATAATCAAATAAAAATTGCTCCAGAGGATCAAGAGAAAATGGCTTTCACATGTGCATGGGGTACCTTCTATTGGAATGTCATACCATTTGGGCTTAAGAATGCTGGTGCTACATATCAAAGAGCTATGAAATCTATTTTTCATGACATGATGCATCGAACTATGGAGGATTATGTTGATGATACTTTGGCAAAATATGTGACAAGATCTGAACATCTAAATGACTTGAGCAAGATACTAGATAGGATGGAGAAGTTTAGTCTTAGACTAAACCCTAAGAAGTGTGCTTTTGGTGTCACTTCTGGAAAGCTCTTAGGCTACATTGTTTCAAAGAAAGGAATTGAAGTTGATCCAACAAAAGTTAAAGCTATCATGGAGATGCAACCTCTTAAGAATATCAGTCAAATGAGAACATTACAAGGGAGAGTTCAATCTATCACATGCTTCATATCTCAGCTAGCATATATATCACAGCCTTCTACAAAAACATTACATAAAGGTGTGACCTTTGCATGGAATGAGGAATGTGAAAAGAATTTTAATCATATCAAGAAATATATATCAAATCCTCCTATATTAATGCCTCCCATTCAAGGGAAGCCTTTGATCTTATATGTCTCTGCTACAGATACATCACTGGGGGCATTGCTTGCACAACATGATGAGAACAAGAAGGAAAGAGCTATATACTATATTAGTAGAACATTGGTAGCATATGAAAAGAACTATTCTATGATTGAAAAGGCTTGTCTAGATGTGATCTTTGCCTCATAGAAACTAAGACATTATATGTTGGCTCATACCACGCATTTAGTAGCTAATATTGATCCACTAAAGTACCTACTAAGCAAAGCTGCCCTCACGGGTATATTAGCCAAATGGGTGATGCTCTTAAGTGAATTTGACATTGAATATGTTGAAAGAAAAACTATTAAAGGCCAAGTTATTTCTGATCAGTTAGCAGATGCACCTTTGTTTGATAACACACCAATGCAAATAGAATTTCCAGATTCCTCTATCATGAATCTTTCTTCTAGAGAATGGCAATTGTTCCTTGATGGCTCCTATACACAAAATGGATCTAGAGTGGGCATCTTGTTTATCACTCCTCAAGGATACTCCATTCCTAAGGCATTTAGAATCAAATTTCCTTGTATTAACAATATTGCTGAACATGAAGCCCTTTTAAATTGTATGAAAATAGCAATTGAGTGGAGAGTAACATAATTACACATTCATGGAGACTCACAGCTTGTAATACACCAAGTCAATGATGTGTATCAAATGAAGGATGAAAATCTCATTCCATACAAAAGAATGGTAGATGATCTAAAGAAATATTTCATATCTATCACCTTTGAGAAAATACCTAGAACAGAGAATAAAGCTGTTGATGCAATGACAACATTATCTACTTTATTACAGTAGCCTAAACATGAGCTATGCTATGAGTTCCTAGTGGAAGCACTATCTTATCTTGCATATGATTCTCTGGATACCCGTATGATCTGCACTATTGTAGGGCATGATTCCTCCTGCTACAAAAACCTATTCTCCTATCTCAAAGACCAAATAATTCCTGATACCTTTAACCACCATGAAAAGAGATACCTTATCCGTAATGCCTCCTGATATGTTATCATTGGTCATGATATGTACAAACGGGGTCTAGATGGTATGCTACTTAGATGTTTAGAATGGGCAGAGTCTCAACGTGCATTAGAGGAGGTCTACAAAGGTATTTTTGGGTCACACTTGAACGGTTTAACACTAGCCTAGAAACTTATTAGGGCTGGGTACTATTGGCTAGAAATGGAGAAAGAGTCTATCAAGTTTGCTAAGAACTATCAAAAGTGCCAAGTGCATGGCAACTTAATTCATGCTCTAGGGAGATATCTAATTCCCTTCACTACACAATTACCTTTTCACCAATGGGCATTTGATCTTATAGGATCCATACATCCTCATTCCTCTAATGGACATACTACATTATTACAGCTACATATTATTTCATGAAATGGGTAGAAGTAGTCCCTTTAACACAAGCAACTGGTAAAAAAATATCTATGTTCATCTTGAACTACATCATATGCTGATATGGTATTCCATATTTTGTAGTCACAGATAATGGTGGACAATTCAAGAACAAAGACTTAGATGGTTTATGTGCCAAATTCAAGATTACACAACATTGGTCATCTATCTACTATCCTCAAGGGAATGGACAAGCAGAGGCTTCTAACAAGAATCTATTGAAAATCTTGCATCGTACAGTTAATAAAATAGGAAGAGACTGGCATCTCATGATCAATCCATCTCTCTGGGCCTACAGAACAAGTATCAAAATTCCCACTAGGGCTACACCTTTTGCTTTAGTTTATGGGTCTGAAGCGGTACTGCCTATTGAGGTTGAAATCCCATCACTAAGAATCAGAATGCATGGTCTAATAACTAATGATGAATACAGAGTGTCTAGGTTGTAGGAACTTGAACTACTAGATGAGTGCAAACAAGCAGCGTATGATCATCTCAGAGTATATCAGAAAAGAATATCTAGAGGCTACAACAAGAAAGTTAGACATGGATAATTTCAGGTTGGCGATCTAGTCTTGAGAGAGAATCCTAAAAATCAATCACATAGAGAATGGAAGGGGAAGTTTGAACCCAACTGGCTGAGTCCCTTTGTAATCACTACTACTTTTGGCTCTGGTGCCTATCAACTCTCAATGACTGAAGGAGAATAGCTCCGAGAACCAATCAACATTCTCCATCTGAAGAAATTTTATGCCTAAGGCATTTGGTCTATGGTAAAAAATCTTAAAAATTGGAAAATGTCCTGAAAAAATGATCATCCTGGTGAAAACCTAGAATAGGCACCTTGATGTATCACAAAAAAAAAAAAAATATCACAAAAAAAAAAAAAAACTACCAAAAATATTAAAAAAAAATCAAAAAATGAAAAATACAAAAAAATGAGAAAAAGAAAAAAGTGCCTTGGTGAAAACCTGGAAACATGCGCCTTGGTAGAAAAAATAGAATCTCTACCAAGATGGTGAAAACCCGACAAACAGGTGCCACTTGTTCAAAAATGCTCCATCTATCAGTGCAATCTTGGTCTTTCCCAACTTTTAGTCTTGCTTTAGTTTGTACATATCTCTTGATTTGTTTTCCTATTTTTAATAAAGTCGGTCTGTACACCAATCAGCTCAAGCGTCTATATCCTATCAAAGTTCAAACTTGGGGGCAATCAAAGTCATATCCTATGGCCTCCAATGTATCTTTAGATGTGTCATATCCAGTCAGAGTCATTTGAAGCTACATCTGAGTCAGTTTGTTTGTCTCCTCTCTAGAAAGGATTTTGCATCTACAACAACGCAATCAAACATCAACATCAAACTGAAAACAATCTACGCTTCATGATTTTATCTCCTTGTATGCTTACTGATTCGCATTGAGATTTCTACATATTGTGTCCCTTCGAGCTCTTCGATGATGTCCTTTACAGGATTTAGAGAGTGATGATTGGGGCATAATCTTTTCTTTGTTTTCTGCTTGTAATGTGAAAATCTAACAACTTTGGAAATTCTGGATTGAAATGGTGTCCATCTGTAAGAGCCTCTATCTCGTATTAGATGGCCATGTGTACCTCAACCATTGATACCCAAAAAATTCAAGGAATTTTGATCTAACTATTGTCTTTTTGAGTGAGTTCTTACTCCTACTGTGAAACACGATCTTACCTAAGGATGTGAACGATAAAGGGTCACTATGGGTAATTCACATTGGATTTAGAATGATCTCTTGACTGCTTGATGTGTTTGTACCGCAAGGCGTATTTAGGTCATAACAACGTCTATGTTTTTATGCTTATACAAATTTCTATATCAAAATGGACATGATATTTAGGTCATCTTGGCATTTGTGCCTTGGTGCTTATATCTAATCCGACATTCCAAAAACAAAATCAATATTCATATGTCCATGGTTGCCTAACCAGTGGGCATTGTATTGATTGTTGCGCATACAAATCAATATTCATATGTTTATAGTTTCCTAGCTAGTGGACATTGTATTGATTTATCCGATTACCTAAAAAGCTCAATGATGATAACAAATCGACACATGATCAGTGACTAGGTCCTAGGTCTTAGGTTTGCATTTCATTCCGCATGTCATTTTGCATTTTGCATGATTGCATGGTCTCACAAATTGCTTGAACACTTAAAATTTTTTTCAAAAACAAAAATGCTAAACACATCATAAGGACTGAGCATTGTATGAAGGTCCCTCCAATGAAATAGAAAGTAGAATCCATTTTCGGGATCAAAATCGAAATCTGAGATCATTTACTATGTCAAAATTGCGATTTAAAATTTTCGGACCTAGGACAGCCGACTGCTTGCATAATCAGCTTTCTATCATCATAGAAATCCAGAATTCAACTTAACTAATTATCTTATATCAAACTATCAAAATTTCAACTTGGTCAACCATGGTCAACTCATGGTCAAACCTAGTCAAACTTGGTCTCCAAGACCTCCAAACGATGCAGAATGCATTCTCGAATGTGTATAATCACTTTTCAAATCAATTAACATGCTTCTAAACTATTCAACGCTGACTTTTCTTGTCAGATTTCAATTTTTATCTCAAAGGGGGCATGGTATTGCACATCATTCAAAGTTTGTAACTCAATTCTGTCAAATCAAAATCTTTGTTCAGTAATCAAGACAACAACCATGTCTATTTTCTGATTCATCTAAAGTCCTTGTCACTTGGGGAAAATCTATTGGTCGTTGGGGAATATTAGATTCACAGAGATCCATATCAATCTGGTATCCTAAATCTATCTTGTAAACTACATCAGCTTTTCATAACTATCAGTTCATTAGTGTTATTTCCTTGTTTCTTCGTAACTGATGGGTTCAGGATGTGATACCAATATGATTCATACAAGGACATTCAGGTCTGGAATCGGTCACTCACTTCTTCACAATCATAAGGTTCAGAATCAGGCGTTTTGGCACTTTTTTGTAATCATTGGTTCATTATTGCTATAGTTAACATTATCTCTGGTCATTCAGGACCTAAATCTTAAATCTTGAATCTTCAAATATTTCAATCAGTTTTTGTGTCAGAATTGGTTAATCTTTCAAATTAATTTCGTACATATATCAGACACAGGCTACTCTTTGAACCACTATGCTTTGCATAGTGATTCAAAGAGGGGCAAAATGTAATACCCCAAAAATGGGCTATAGGGTCATTAACCTCCAACATCTTCAATTCGAATGAAATTGACATCAAATCCCTAACCTAAGGCACATCTGCACATCATCGAATCCTAATTGATTTTATCCTAAATTCTGCATCGGGGAATATTCCTTGAATATTCCTAATTTATCCTAATTACCTTTAATTTAATAATTATTTGGTGATAAATCTTATTTATCCTAAAGTTTGATTAATTGAATATTCTGAATATTTAATTAATTAGATTTAATACTGCCACTTAATTATTTAATTGAATTTAATTAAATTATTCCTAAATTGCATTATTTAATTTTGACAATAAATCTAAAATCTCATGATTAATTGATTAAATTCTTATTTAATTGATTAAATTCTTATTTAATTAATTAAAGTCAATTGTCAATATTTAATAATATAGTTTTAGAATAAAGTTTCATTTAATAATTGATTAACCCATAAATCAATTGTTTCAATTAAAAAAAAATAGTTAAGTTGAGAATAAATCACTTTATTTTTAAATTAATTTATAATTAAATCATGCACAATTAGAAAAGAAGGCAACTAGAAATTAACAATCAATTTTAAAATTGAAACTCAACATCTGATGATGAGTTGAAAAAAATAAAATTAAAACTCTATTTTGAGATAAACACTGCTTTTGCATGATTTTTGTAAGTTAATTATCTCCGATTTCTTGATAACTCAAAAATCAACCTGAGTTTATCAAGAGTGATTTATGGCTTTCCTCCTACATCCTCAAAGCACTGGATTTCTATAAAACCAAGGCTCATCTCTTCACAAAGGTCTGGCTAATCAACACTCAAATTTGCACAATTACTCTGGTGAATTGGCGATTGAAGGATTAAGCATTTGCGCCAGGCGATTTGTGAGATCTTTCATAGTTGATCATAGTTTTTGCATAGTTTCATATCATACTTTTCATATTCATTCATAGCATTCTTAGATTAAATCTGCATATCAATCTCAAGTTCATTCATTTAGCTTAGATTCATATAGTTTCTGATATTATTGCACAGAAAATACAAAAATCTAGATTAAATTTGGATTCATATTTCATTGTTTTCATCATTTTAAATCCTTCGTTTAGGTGTTGCATTGTCGCTGATCTCGATTCTAATCTAAGAACATCATACTCACACCTACTAGAAGGCAGTAAATCGCCTAGTTAGCATAGTTTCAATTACTTGCAAGAATTTGGTTTTTGCTAACCTCTAATGTTTTACTGAAGTGTTGTGTCTACAGCTAGGTAAAAAATTCACACACATAGTTAGAACACATCCTATCTCATCATTTTCATATAGAGTGGGAACACCAGTGTAGGGATTGACTTAGGCACACCCCTATACACCAGAACCATTTCTCCATTTTTTGTGTACAACTCTAGATCTAATAATGATGACTTTACAAACAAGAAGAGAAAAAATTGGTAGACATTTCTATATTTTGAATGTGCAAAAACCCTAAGATTAGGGCACTCAACATTCCTATCCTGCTATTTTTACCCTAATTGTAGGAGATATAGATTCATAATTCCATTCCTAGTCATCTTTCGAGCATCTGTCACCTTCAAATATGGGTTAATATTGCTTAGATATACAATAGAGTTAGCTCTAAATTTCAATGCTAGGTTCTTCTCTATATTTCCATTCTAGATATACCTTATTATTTTTTGTGTTTCATGCTACACTTGTTGTATTTTATTAGATTTAGTCATTTTATCATTATTAGCCTAATCCATTTACACACACTTTACTATCTCAATATTTTCAATAAATAAAAAAAATCTCAACACCTAGCTCTTCCTCATGGAAAAGTGCTAGGCCTAATCATGTTCTAATTTAATGGAAGGACTTGAGATATTTTATATTGAATAAGTCTAGATATCTCATATCCTCACCATCGAGTGCTTATATTTTCATTACTGTAACTATTAAAATCAAATGAAATTATAGTGGATCTACCATCTTAGTGGAATGATCCAAAATATAGTTACGGGTAATATTTGTACAATTTTATCTTCTCTTCACCTCGAAGTTGAATCTTTTATAGTTGAAAGCATTTTTGCAC
This sequence comes from Chamaecyparis obtusa, assembly GCA_027943335.1. NCBI lineage: Eukaryota > Viridiplantae > Streptophyta > Pinopsida > Cupressales > Cupressaceae > Chamaecyparis > Chamaecyparis obtusa. The sequence goes on from BSBK01000167.1 coordinate 751,437, forward strand.
ATCTTAATTTTTATTGAATGCTCAATTATCACTCCTTTAGGTGTGTAAGAGATATTTTTTTTACAATTTAGTTTAAGCGAATTATATAAATATTTTTTATTTGCTTCTATATTAGGATTAAACAGAAGAAATACATTTTGTTACTATTTGAAAACTCAAATTAGAAATGTTGAATTAATTTAAAACTTATAAGAACAGATTATAAGTAAACCAAAATATGGGAGAGAGTAATAGAATATAGCTATATAAATATAAAATATAATTTATTTTCAAAATAATAAATAATATAAAAAAATAATTTATTACTAAAATTTAGAGGCCACTATGGATAATGGAAGAATCCCTAAGTGCTCAAGATACAACAAAAAATTACAACTAGCTTATATATATAACTTAAATACATTGAGAATTTAAAATGAATTACTTAATAAAGTGATAACTTAAATACATCGAGAGTTTAAAATGAATTAATAAGATGTCTATGTTCCCCACTCATGTCTTGAGCACTAGTAAAGACTAAGATTATTTGTGAGAAGATGTTGGCCACCTGCGTGGATTGGATGAGAAATAGTTAGTAGCCTTGTCTGTATGAGAGGTTATTGATACCGTATAGAGTCACTACGGGGCCAAGGTCTAGATATATTTCCAAGGTGAATTTAGAGTTGACTCATGTGATGACACTCCCCTTTATGCATCTTAGGTTTCCTACATGTGTTGGTTGCCTCTGAAATTAACATATGTACTACCTTTACAGTTTTTTTGTACCTTTTGAGATACAAAGTTTTTAGGATCCCTTTTTTAGTCTTGTTGTTGTGATTGGTTTTGGTGTTTGATATCCGAGTGGGGTCTATTGTTATATCCTTAGAATAGTGGGAGTGAACCTTTGGTTCCACGAGGCCAGGTGGTAGTGATTCTATTACCATTGAGATTCTGATGTTCATGATGGTGTTGGATGATCCTTGTTGTTGTTACCTTCTTGTTCTTGTTGGAGACTTTCTCTTATCTTTCTTATATTGTACTTGTACTTTGTATCTTGGTTTATTATTACATACCCTATGACTTGTGTAGTAGATTTTGGTTATTATGTTTATCTTATGGTATCAGTTGTATCTATGTTTAAATTTATGAATGATGTACTTGTTATTCCTTTGCATTATATGGAGATTGTATATTGTTTGTTGTATTTAGCAGATTAATTAACTTACATAATTCTACATCATGGAACCCTCAGGATTTGTAATCTATAAATGAATTACATTTGTAAGTATGTATTATCTTATGTTATATTTCTTCCACTTTGTTATTCATTATTGTTTGTAAACTTTAAAAAGAAAAAAATTATTCTATAAACTTAGTAACATGTTTAGGTTGTTAATTTATTCTAGGTTCCCTTGTGGGGCATTACACTTGGTGTTAGAGCCCAAATTTTTACATTGGGAACTCTGAAAATTTATACACCTATTAGATGTGGATCTAGTAGTTGAAAAATTGAAAAAAAACATAGACATATAACTCTTTTGTATTTTAAACTATTGTTTATGGCACTAGAGGTATGATATTAGACTTGTATGTTCAAATTAGATTTTATATGAGTATTGCATTAAATAGGTTTGTATGAACTTCTCAACTTATTATTTGATGTAGATACAAATGTGTGCTTTATACAATTGGTTACTAGATATTTTCTATAATGATGAATGAATAAAGATCTAGATATATTTTAATTGGTAAACAATGAATGATTGATCAATGTGATTTTCGGTTTATGCTTAAACTAGAAGTATATTTCTCTTGATGACTATATATCATGTCATTATTTTTTGACTTATTTTTAGATATCATTTTGTCTTTTGTCGTAGTAGGACATTTTGTGATTTAAGGATACATATCCTTATTCATTTGTAGGCTTCCAGGAGCAAGTCTAATTCTAGGGAAGGTGGATGTAATTGTTAAGAATGGGAACACTGAGACGGGGGGGGGTGAATCAATGTTCTATAATTAATGTTTTATTTCTTCTTGAAACTTAGCCCAATTTACTTTAATATTGAAATGAATAGAAAAGCATATAAAAAAATCAACCATAACACATAACACAAGATATGTTTACGTGGAAACCTTGGCCAGAGGAAAACCCTGGTGGGAATTAGTACCCACGAATAATTGTACTAGTCTTATGAACTTGTTAGAGTTCCTTTGCCCTGTTAGGAGCATTCTTTACAATGCTGAGTATGATGAATCTATTAGGAGTCTAGAAGAATTAACCCTATTAGGGGTGGATGGTACACTGCCAGAGCACAATGCTCAATGAAGAAGGCTACAACCTCCTGATAATCAGATACACACTATATCTAGAAGGGTTAACTGCTGCTTTGACACTTTTGTCTGATCAATTCCTTTTGTACGCTAATGCTTTAACTTCAGGTACAGATTTATTCCATTTGTTCTACTCTGCTATATAATTTGTATACTTTTTCTCTTCCATCTATCTCTCTATATCTCAAATACAAAAGTGCATGTCATATATATGCATGCTGAATAGGCACAACCAAAACTTAATACTATGTCAGCCTAAAACATAACAATGCTTCTAATATAATTGGCTTAAGCATGTTTACATATAATGATAATAACAAGTTTACAAAATTATTACAATAGGCGCATAGCCTTTACAAAATAAAATGATATATTCTAAACAAAATCTTTCCTGTCAGTTTCATGCACTGTTCTGCTCTATCACTGAATTGCTAGTGTCACTTAGACTTGATGTAACTTCTTGATACTATCACATCTGATCATGCATTATTAGACTTAGCATAATAACATATTCAAAAGCTTATATCCAAGGGTGCATACCATAAATCGATCATACACAGTGTGTCGATGCTCTGATCATCAGGTACATTGATGTTTGCATTGTCTACCATACTTAGCCGAAATATGAACTTCAAAGCTTGTGTGCTGACTATCAAATCTTCATATGAATTTGTTTCCATAATGAAAACATAAAATTAGTCATATAATCTTAGTAAAGTCAAATTTCCAACAATCTTCCCCTTTGTCATTAATGGCAACAAAGGAATATGCTGAAGTTGCTAAAATTTGACTTTACACAAAAATCTACTATCATATAATCTTACACTTCTCTGCATACTATACACCATATACTATTCTATCTCCTTTATACTATATACACTACTTTCCCTTTGAAATTAATAACAAAGGTGCTCAAAAAAGGAAATCTCTAAGTGCTTACATGGAGAATACATCTGGATATGCAATCTAAAGGTTCTTGATTTCTTGTTGCCAAAATACCTTAAGTGCATCAATAGTCTAAAGATGAGCACATAATGCATATGTGATCTTCTCCATCTTTTCTAGATCCATGCAGGGGCCTTGATCATATGTAACAATTGTAGCATCTATATGCTTTGTGTTCTGATTTAGTACATCTAAAGAGGGTGCTAGTGCATTTCTCAACTGTGCTTGTCTAGCCCTTATCTTTTCAATCTCTTTCTTTGCTTTGTTTATTTTGTCTATCTGCCCTTGATAACCATTATTTCACATATTTATGTCTTGAGAGGGGTCTTCAACTGATTTTCTTATTGCTACAATCAGAGACTCTGCTTCCTAAATCTTCTTTGAGTGTTTTGAGGTGAGTTTATCTTTGTTCATGCAATCAACTACATGCTTCCTTCCTTTAGCTGCTAACTCTTTCAATATTTCTTGACCAATCTTTAGAGAATTTAGGTCTAATGAGAAATTGTTTATTAAGTCATTCAGCCTTTTGTTGTTGTATTTATATTCTACATATTTTTTGTTGAGTCTTCTAGACTGGAAAAGTCTTCTTTGAAGCTCGACAAGATACTGCTAACATCATCCACTGAGTGAACATTAACCAATTTCTTATCTGAAGATAGTAGGTTATTCAATATGTTGACTGATTCTACAAAGAGAGGGTTTCTCATCACTTGCTTTTCTTTGGATTTCTCCATAGCCATCACACTTATCTTTATTAGATCCTCTTCTCCCCATGAATCTAAACTTGTTGTATCAGGAGTCAATCTTGAGAACAATGATATGGAGGAAATAAGTTTGCGCTTTGACTTACATCCATACTTTCACTCTCCATCTTTATTGGGATCTCAATAGAGGGTTGTTCTTTAGGTTCATCTTCTTTTTCATCTTCCTATCATGTTATATCTTCAACTAGGACTTCTTCTTGCTACATAGGTGCTTCTTCACCGCATAGGATATCAACTTCTTCAGTACTTACAAAAGTTTCTTCAAACTTATCCAGATCATTATCTATGGCTGCCATGGTTATTTTAACATTATGAATCACAATAGTTTCATTTTTAGCGTCAACTACTTTAGAGGGTGTTGTAACCTTGGGTGTAGAATCTTGTGGACTTGTAATAGGTACATTTGGAATCTATGATTCTTTTTCTTTCTCTAGAGTAACTTGGGGTGCAGGCATAGTAGGAGGGTACATGTGTCTGTCCAAAAATAGTTTCTCAAATGCTTTCTTTGTCTCCTTTGCAATCAACTCATAATCTTTGTTCATTATGTACAAAGTTTTGATTTTTGGTCTCAGATGAGGCTTCACCAAATCTAACAGCAATATCTTTTCTTCTAGTGAACAAATAGGAAGATTATCATCCAATATTTTCTCTCTAATTCTCATATCCTCCTCTATAGCTTGTATTTTCAATGAATCAAGTATGTTCCATACATTATCAGGGATGACTATCTTAAGTTCCAAAACTTAATTTTTGAACTTAATCATATGAGGGATAATTATAGAATGAATTTTTGATTTATCAATCTCTCCATATTTATCATATAATTTTCCAATCTGATCTATCCTTCCTTCATCAACAACTCTAGATCTCAAAACTTTCAAACTTGGTCTGAATCCTACCTTAGGAGGTACTTGAGTGTTCTTTACTTTGCTTCTGGTTGTCCTTGAGGATGGGTGGTTTGCATGGACCTGATTCTTTTTTCTAGACACCTTGCTTGGCTCATAAGGCGGAGAGGACTCCAAATCAACTATATTAGAGGGCGTAGAGGTGCTCTCGCCTATCTTATTCTTCTTCTCCTTCAAATTATCATCAGATTTTATTTCTTTAACTTTTGCAGATGAGGGTGTGCTCTCAAGTTGCATAGCAATCTTGGCTTCCCTTGCTTTATCTAGGTCTTCTTGGGTGACACCATGAATTTTCAGAATATCAAAGGTAATCTGAGATGCTTTCCTCTTAGTTGTTGCACTATACAAGACAAAATAAACTTGTTTTGTCTTCTCTTCATATGTGCCCCATCTAGGCTCATTGGGATCCTTTGGTGTAGCTAGAAGGACTTGTGCATAGCCTTCCAAAATATGCTCATCTACTTCATAACCAAGTGGATGAATCCACTTTGTTCTAGGTTAAACTGCTTCCATGCATGTAGTATTTATTTCCACCATAAAACATATAGTGTCCTTTTATTTCTCCACTAACTTCTTAGGTATTCTGAACCTTCTTTGCATATTGATTCTGAATGTTTTGATCTCTTAATGCAGGAGCATCTCGGGTCCTTGGTAATCCTATGTCACCAAAAACAATTTGGAGTGTGTCTATGTTTCTCAGTTCCTACTTTGACCGAGTTGGTCGGTAGCTGGTTGGTTTCCTTTGGTTGCTGAGTGTGGTCAGTTATCTCTTGGGTGGTCAGTTGTTTCACTGGCACTCAGTGTTGCTTGTCTATTGCTCGGTTATCTTTCTCACTGATGGGTTTAGTTTTAGTTTCTATTGTGGCTAACTTGTGCATTTATTTTGGGTCATGGATTTAATGTTGGAATCCATCATTGGGAGGCATGTAGTCCCAAATCTGATCGATCCTTCTATTGATTGTGGATCTAAAGGCTGACTCAGTTTGGTAGACCCTTGTATAAATGTAGTTGTTTGGTTGTAGTTTAGGAGGCAGTTTTGATAGGAGTTTGGTAGAAGATAGAATTAGAGATTTTGATAGATCCTCGCATGTTTGAGGACTTCTTTATTTCATTTTAATATCTGGCCCTAACCAAGAAGGCCTTACAGCCTGGCATGTATCATTCTATTTGATGACAATATATGAAAGATTTGGCATTCTCTCTCACTGTTGTTTTTTTGCTTTCACATGTGTTGAGTAGGCTTGGATCATTAGGGTGTGCCACCATTTGGCCCCTCTTTCTCCCTACCCTTGCATCATTTGTAGACATGAAGTCTTTCAGAGTGCTCTTTGATATTTCCTTTAGTGAAATTTGAGGCAAGGTAGGTATACTTCTATCTAGGTAAAGATCAGAAACCTTACCAATAATATGAAAGTACATGTATATGATTAGTGAGCCAAACTTGAATACTTTTCTCTTGTCATGTTTATAGCTCTAATGTTATCTATCAATTATATGTGCAAGATCTCACAAAGGTTAAAATGTGCATCTTCTTTCACTATCCTTATTGTTGCCATAATTATTGCTACAAATACACTATTTACTCTATTTGCATGCTAAAATTTGTATCCAAGGATCATAGCCATGATTTTGATGTCTTTATCCTCTATGGGCTTAATGGTCATGCCACGCTTGTCACTCCTCGATTTACAAGCCTTCTCAACTTGTTTTTTGACATCTTTTCCTATTGGAAGTAGGGTGCTAACCTTAGAGAGTCTTGTCATCTCATGAATGAGATCAGCTATAATATGGATAGGGACTTCACCAATCCAAAACAAATCATCATGTATCCTTCTGAGTAAGATCTTAATCCATTTTGACTCATAAAATTCATATGCAGTTTCATACTCAGTAATAGGGCTATCTGTAAGGTGAGAGAATTCATCCTTGAAGGCATAGTCCAGATTAACCATAGATTCCATGTGCGACCTTATTCTATCCACTCCTATAGACTCTTTCTTACAATAAATGTAAGCACAAATATCTTTGACATGCATGACTCCTAGCAGAGTCTTTGAAAATGCTCCCTCTAAATAATCTAATACTGACTTGAATAGATACTTCTTAAACATGTATCTCTTTCATTCAGTGACATCAAATATTACTGGAGTTTCCATTACTTACTTGTTTCAACACTCAAATAGGGTTCCAAAAGATTTTTGAAATGATGCATCTAGTCTAGGGTACTGCCAACAACTTTAACTCCTCTTTGTTGATGAAATGATTGCAATCCTTCAACACTTGATGCTTTAATCTCTCACACTCTCCAAGGGCTTGATCTCAAATGTAAAAGTGAAGATAATAAATCTCTGGTGACTTATAAATCAAAATTATGCAATTAATGCTTGCCGTCGTAACACAGGTTCCAACTGTGAATTAAAAACTCAATTTTTTCTCTCATTTAGACTGTGCAATCTTTCATACTGCATCAACTAGAAACAAAACATCTAAAACCAAAGGTGCATACTCAGAGGGTGAGTATACCAGTTGTGCAGGGGTCTAGAGCTTATCTAGCTCCCTCTAAGACCAAGAGGGTCATTTATCCAGAAGTAGAAGGTGCATCCATTATGGATGCATCTGCCACTTTCTCAATAGCATTATCTTTCTTTACTTCTATCCAAATATTGCTCACATATTCTATAGCTTTCACATACTTGACTTCTCCAGATTCATCCAATATCGATCCTTGAGACTTATCGGGTCTTTCTTGTCTTTGCGCTTATGATCTGTAAAACTTTGAGATGTGTCCAACCTTGTTACAAGAGTAACAAATTATTGGAGGCCTTATATTCCTAGGCGCATTGATGTAAGTTACCATACTACATTCTTTAGCTATGTGTCCATTGAAATTGCATATCTGACATGTAATGTTCAGAGGACTTCTAACACTTTGTTGTGGTTGATTTATCTAATTGTGTTGTATTTGATTTGATCTATAATTCATAGCTCTATGAAAAAATTTATTGCATGAATAACAATAACCATTGAAAGGTCTTACCTCTTTAAAATCTCTTGCGATATGTCCATGCTTGATATAGGCATAACAAGTTTGGTTTATTGGCTTGCGTTCATCTTTAGGTGGTTTAGATTTAGCTTTAGCTTGTTTTTCAGTCTTGTTAGCTTTTGTAGACTCTTCTGGTGCTTTCATTCTTTCTTGCATTGCATTGATTTGAATTTGTGCTTCATTGTATCCAATACCACCGGAATCTCCTTTTATCTTCTGTGCATAAATCTGTGAATCTAATAGATCAGTACTTGTGTGCAATTTGTCAATATGATTCTTGGCTTCTATCAACTCAGATTCCATCTTTTTCTTGATTTTCTCTAACTCCAAGATTTTTAGGTTTGCTTGCATAAGTTCTTTATCCAACTATTTGTTTTCTTTGATTTGTTCTTCAAGGGCTAACTTTCTATCAGTTAATTTTTTATTCAAATCTTCAATCTAATCTTTCAGAGACATGTTTTCTTCATTCAACATTTTGACCATTTTTCCCAAATCATTCATTGAATAATATTTCAAATGTTTTCTAAGTTTCTTGATGAATACTTGTGAGCCATTAAACTTCATTTTCAGTTCTTCAATTTCTTTTTCAAATCTGTCAAGATCTTCAAGAGCTACTTCAAGATTTTTCTTTAGATGTTTTGCTTCTTCTGAACCCATGATCTCCTAAAGTGGTTAAACTTCTCTTCAAGGACAAATGCTCTGATACTAATTGTTAAGAATGGGAACACTGAGAGGGGGGGGTGAATCAGTGTTCTATAATTAATGTTTTCCCGCTTCTTGAAACTTAGCCCAATTTACTTTAATACTAAAATGAATAAAAAAGCATATAAAATAATCAACCATAACACATAACACAAGATATATTTACAGGGAAATCTTGGCCAGAGGAAAACCCCAGTGGGAATTAGTACCCATGAATAATTGTACTAGTCTTATGAACTTGTTAGAGTTCCTTTTCCTTGTTAGGAGTAGTCTTTACAATGCTGAGTACAATGACTTTGTTAGTAGTCTGGAAGAAAAAACCCTATTAGGAGTGGATGGCACACTACCAGAGCACAATGCTCAATGAAGAAGGCTACAACCTCCTGATAATCAGATACACACTATATCTGGAAGGGTGAACTGCTACTTTGACACTGTTGTCTTATTAGTTCCTTTTGTGCGGTGATGCTTTAACTTCTTGTAAAGCTTTATTCCATTTGTTCTAGTCTGCTATATACTTTGCATACTTCTTCTCTTCTTCTATCACTCTATATCTCAAATACAAAAGCGCATGTCATATATATACATGTTGAATAGGCGCAACCAAAACTTAATACTATGTCAGCCTAAAACACAACAATGCTTCCAATATAATTGGATTAAGTGTGTTTACATATAATGATAATAACATATTTACAACATTATTACAATAGGTGCATAGCCTTTACAAAATAAAATGATATATTTAGATAAACAAAATCTTTCTTGTTGGCTTCATGCACTGTTTTGCTCTATCACTGAACTTCTAGTGTCACTTAAACTTGCTGTAACTTCTTGATACTATCACATCTGATCATGCATTCTTAGACTTATATCCAAGGGTGCATACCATAACTCGATCATACACACATGCGCTGATGCTTTGATCATCTGGTACATCATTGTCTACACTGTCTACCATACTTAACCAAAATATGAACTTCAAAGCTTGTGCACTGACTATCAAAACTTCATATGAATTTGTTTCCATAATGACAACACAAAATTAGTCATATAATCTTAGTAAAGTCAACTTACCAACAACAATACCCCTCATATAGTTTTCTTTTCAATTTAATTGGCTACAATATTTTAGGCCAGTTTTCATGTGTGTATTAAATCCTCAGATAGATTTTATGTTATGTATATAATTTATGTTTATGGTTTTATTGATCCCATACTTGCATGTGTATGGTTGGCGTGTGTTTTATTTTGGGAACTGATTGATGTGCTTGATATAGTTGAGGGATGAAGTCGTAGTTATTTTATTGTGAGGTTCACTCGATCGATTAATCCCCGCCATTTTTTGTTATGTATTTATACATGTACATGCACATGCTCATTGTTTATGCATGATTTCAAGTATCGAACATCGACTTCCCTGAATTACTAGGATGAGCATGCCCTATCATAATATTTCAATGGTAAGAGAGGGGATATAACATATAGGTATAATTCCAACCTAAGTCATTAATTGTTTTGAAATAGTGGACAAGTATTTTATTTTCTACCTATGAGAATTCATTAAGGTGACGTGAATTTGTGAGCCCTTTCTTTAGGCTTGATTGTCGCATTTTGGTTTAGTCGGTTTTGCTTCATAGTTGCATGTCATGTGGTTTGATATGGTTTTGGTGTTAAAATAGATTGAAGAATTAATTAAGATTAATTAAATGAGATTAAATAATTACACCTTATGATATATTAAAATATTAAAGATAAGGTTAATTAATTAATGAAAATTAATTAATTATGTATGTTTAATAAATAATTTAATTGTAAAGTAAAAATTAATTAATTGAGAAATTTAATAATTATTAAACAAAAATTAAATTTAAATGTGCAATTTGAGTTAAATGGTTATTAGTTGAGTTGCATATTTTAAATTAGTTAAAATTAAATAATGCAACTTAAAAAATACTTTATTATAAAAGTAGAACTTAACCTTTTAAAATCAAGTTGAGTTAAAGTGACTTAAAGTTGAGGAAATTAAATAAATAATTATTTTAATAAATTAAAGTTGATAAAAATGAGGTCATAGTTGAGTTCTTATTTTTATGATTTGGAATTAACACGATATGCCTGAGAAGGCTGAACAAAAAAGTAAGGATGTCTTGGTTGAAACTGGTGACACTGCTAAAGCTAGTCCTGAGAAGGTTGAACAGAAAAGTAAGGATACCCTGGATGAGAATGTTGATGTTGCTGAAGTTCATGATGAAAAAATTGACTTGACAGCCCAGGACAACAATGCCCTTGATCTAGAGAAAAGAGGTAAGGATGCCTCTTTGGCTGAGAAAGAGAGCTCAACAGAAGAAATTACCGAAGAAATTATGGAGTCCTCATGGGAGGAGGGTGAGAAAGCTCAACAAGAACTTTCTGATGAGATAGATAATATTAAGGACTTATCACAACAAAAGTTTGGCAATGATTAAGCCCAGTGCTCTTTCTCTAATTAAAATATTGAATGTGAGAATGTTGACAGGGAAGGTGAAGAGAATGCTGATGATGTCAAAAGTGAAGGAGAAAGAGAAGAGCTGGGAAAGGAAGGTTTCTTTGAAGATGTTGAAGAAGGTTCTAATCTGGATTCCTTCAACATGAAGAACCCTATTAGGGCATCTTCACCAACTGTCAGATTTTCTATTGGTATCCACAGTTCCCCTGCCTTTTATAGAGAGGACATGAATGTTGATAAGGAGAAGAGAAATAAAACCCAGAATGAAGGGAAAACCACCTTGTTGGAAGAGGAAGACTTCAACAACAAAAAAGTGCCAAATATGGGTGTGCTTAATGCATCTAGAAGTAGAATAGTCTTGGCTTTTAACCTTGATAAATGGGCATTTCATGAAATTAATGAGTTGAGCATCAAGCATAGAGCCCTAGATGCAAAATACGATATGCTGGAAGAGTCTGTTCACAATTTGAGAAATGAAATGGTTATGGGTAAAGGATTTTTTTATTAAGGATAATAACACTTTGAGTATGCAGGGTGATAATATTTCAAGAATAATTGAGGAGAAATTGTTGCCTATCTACAAAAAGATTAAAAATAATGAAATTATTCTTAGAAAACTTATGTGCCATAGTAATGAATGTATGAAAACTACTGCGATGAACCTAAATGCTCTTTATTCCCTACTGGAGGTAAATTATGTGGAAAAGAATGTTATCCCAGTGGAAGATGAACGAATCAAGCTGGCTGGGCAAGTTGTTGGCCTAGGTATAAGAACTAGATCAACCACAAAGAAGAGGAAGGAGGCCCTTCCCAAATATTTGATGAGCCCAAAAGAGTCAATCCATAAGATCTAGTCCATGGAGGAGGCCTTTCAGGAATTCCTCAATATGATGGATTGACTGTTGTTATTGGTTGCTCATTTTTAGTTCTTTTGCTACTAGTTGTTTTTGTTGCTGGATGTTGTTCTTTTTTGTGGGATAGAGCATTTAAATGGTTTTAATTATGCTTTGCCCTTGTTTTGGTACTACTGGTGTTTAGTGGTAGAAGTCATTTTAATAACTATCATTATGTTTCTATCTTTTGCTAGCATGTAAAGGGTTTCGGGGTCCTTCAAAACATGTATATACCTTAATAAAAAACTTTATTGTTTTTAATAGTTGAGCTCTATTTTGTTATTTTAGAGTTGTATTTTTTCAACTCGAGGTTTTGAATTTCTATATTAGAGAGCTTGGAGGCCATTTGAGAATTATTCAACTAGTTTTTGAAGAATTCTCTCTTGAAATTTTTTTGGAGAATTAAAGTTTTGCTGTTTTTGAAAGCTTTGGATTTTCAAGCTTTGGAATTGATTTTCGATTCAGCCTTGTGTATTATGGTAGGGTTTTAAAATCTTTAAAAGTTATCTATTGAAATCATTGTCTTCTTTGTGTTTGATTAGATCTTGTGTGCAAATGATGAGTGTTTGTTAAAAAGATATTTTTCTTTGATAATCAGGAATGTTAGGGAATTTTTAGAAGAAAAATTTGATTAGGATTTTCTTTAAAAGTTTTTCTTTGATTTGTTTTCAATTATAACTCTCCATGGTTTTGAGGGTTTTGAAAGAGTTCATTTTTAGAGAAAATGGATGCTTTTGAAATAGAAATATAGATATGCGTATGTAAATAATATAGATTTTCATGTGTGAAAGATATATATATATATATATATATATATATATATATATATATATATATATATATATATATATATATATATATATATATATATTTAATTGCATGTTACTGAAAGAAGATATATTTAGTTTTTAAATACTAGTAAAAATAGGTTTTGGGGGGACCCAAAACCCCTTACAAGGTAGTTAAAAAAGATTAAACATTACACCCACCAAAAAGAGTTAGGGCTAAGAACCATCCCGCCAATAGACCCGAACCCCAACAACAAAGCCAACCAAAAACCAGTAAACAAAAACTGACACCCAACAACAAAAATAGAAAAAAAAAGTAGAAAAACAAAACAACAAGAAACTAGGCAAACTACAGTAGAGTTACCTCCATGCATTTTTTAGCATTCAACGTCTTACTAATGGCTGCATTGAGATTCAAGAGCTTCATAATCCTCTCTTGTATCTTCTTCTTCTTGGAGGATCGGGTATGCTTGCCCGACCCAGTTTGGTCCTCATCATCATCTTTGATATCATCAATCTTGACAAGGGACCCGACGTTCAACTCCTACTTTATGTTATTGATGAACTCAACCGTAGTCCCCATAAATTGATTGGTATCCAAATTTTTTTTTTTGAGGGTAGACTCCATTCTATCCACCTTATCCTATAGCAAGCCCATCTTCATATCATCCCTATTCTCCCCATCTTTGTTCATCCATTTAGACCTAGAATCCATTCTCTCCTGAAAAATTATCCACTTTAGTAGAAAGGGATCTGAGATTAAGACTCAGAGTCTTGATTTCATGAAAAAACCATTTAACCAGGCGAAATGAGTACATAGACATAGCTTTGGCCATTTGAAAAACACCAAAAGGGGGATCAATTTTTTACTCCAGGTCTTCCTTGAGGAGATGAACATTTCTCTCTTGCATATCGATAGTTTTTAGAAAAGGAATAATTGTGGAGGAGGAGGGAATATCCTTGTCCAGAATGGTCGCATCACATCTCACATCTTTATCCTTTTTATTCATTAGCACCTCAATGGAAGCTTCATTATGCAAAGAAATAGGGACATCATGGTCCATAGAACTATCATAGTTGACCAAGATAGGGACTTTCTGAGCACCAAGGTCATTCTGATCACCCATATCCAAAATGATCTCAATATTTTTAACCCCCTCCTCTTCTGTGTCACTACTAGTACTAGATAGAGAATCCTTATTGTCATCCTTAGGTTTTTTCTAAGGATTACCTTTGAAATCCAAGAATCCCCCAACACTTTCCCCCTCCAACTTAGTCTCCATGCCACTTTTCTTCTCAAATTTCAATATTTTAGAGGACGAGCCACCATCTTGGCAGACCCACCACCCAAAATTTGAGGAGGAGACAAGCTAAGAGCTAAATTCTTCTTAACATGCTCAACAATAAGTAGAATAAGCCCTTCATGAAGGATCGGCTTACTCTCTTTTCTTTTATGACCAACGATACTATGATGGAGAGAAATAAGCAAATAGCAGGGGAAGGAAGCCCTAACATTATGGCTAAAGTGATAGAGAAGAAAAAATGATAAGAATGGGTACATTTATAATTCCCATAAAGGGTTATGTACTCCATAATAGCCACCATCAGATTGGACTAGATCTCCTTGAAGCTCTCGACATCATAGCACCCCCCAACATCCTTAATCAGATTGCTCGCTTCCTCTTTGTCCTTGGGAAAATGGTGAATGACATTGTAGGAGACCTTCTTATCCCTATAAAATTTCATACCTTTCATTCTTAAACCTAAGACTTCGGCAATGAGATCCACGGTAATCTTGACCCCCATTCCCCCAATATTAATAGTGTCATCCTTCCAACTGTCAACAAATCTTTTGGTGACCCCTTCATCAAAGACATGCAATCTCTCCATGTAATGAATAATCCCACCTTTACATAGCTTATCCCATACCTCCTTCTCTTCTTTCCATCTCTTACAATTCTTGGGTTCATGACGATTCAGCTCCCCACCCATACTAGCAACAATGATAACATACCAGAGAAGATTCACAGTAAGAGACTTGTACAAGAGGAAAAAAATAATAAAAGAAAAACCTGTCACCACTCTAATGAACTCATGTCTTCTCCTCTCATTCTTGGGAATGCCAAAACTTTCCATAATGATATTGCAACCCTTACTAAAAATATGTCTTGTCATTATTGCTACATGGATATGCCAAATCAGCCCTCCAACTATGAATCTTATCATACTCCACCTTAGCTTTCAAATCAACACTAATTTTACTGCTGCCATGCCAAGTCATGATAACCTTTGATTTGACAACCAGGTTAGCCAAAGTGTTAGCCATCCCATTGGCCTCATGATACACATGTGAAATAAGTACTTCTTGAAAAGTATTAATGATTTCAAGAGCATCTTTGATAAAGGCTCTAATTGTCCACGATGGGTTGGATTTACCCTTGATGTAATCTAAAATATTCATAGAATCACCCTCGATCCAAACTTTATTACACTTAGATAATTCAATAAGTTTTAAAGTCTAAAGAAGACCTGCTGCTTCCGCCACATGGTTTTACTATATACCAATGGGGTAGGGCACAATGACAAGATAATTAGCCTTGTCATCCTTAATCATCCCACCACACCCAGCAGGACCCGGGTTTCCCTTAGAAGCCCCATTGAAATTGACTTTGATCCATCCTTTGCGGGGGGGGGGGGGAAGAAAAATAACATTTTCCTACAAAGACATAGAGGATTTGAAATCCTTGATGGGGTTGATACCAGCAAAAAAATCTAGCTTCCTTCCCATCAAAGCTGCACAATTATCCTTGATACTTCTTTTGATTTTCTCCGCGACCATAGAAGGGGGCAAAGAGGTGTTTTTGAAAACCCTCTCGTTGTGCTCTCTGCAAATTTTCCAAATGACACATAGAGAAATAATATTCCAAAGGTTTCTATCTATACTCATATCCACATTTTTTCATTGAATAAAAACATCCCACATGCAGCTAGGGAAAACCTAGTGTTGGTTCCATGTACTCAGAACAATATTCCAAACTTCCCACGAAAAAGGATAGGAAACAAGAAGATAAAAAGTAGTTTCCTCCTCCTTCATACAAAGGAAGCAATGATTAACCAACATCATACCCCTCTTTTGAAGATTATCTAGCGTAAGAATCTTATTCTACAAAACCAACCAATAAAAAAGTTAATTTTAGGTATCAATCTCTTAGCCAAAACCTTATCCCAGAATGGGGGAGGATCTAAGTGGTCCAAAAGAAGAGCTATAGCTGAGGCAACAATCTACGACCCAAAGAGATGAGCAACCCAGATCAAAGAATCCTTTACCAATGGCTCATGTTTCCATACATTAAGATCCAACATCAAAGGTTTAAGGCTATCATCCACAAGTGCCAAATCAACCCATGACTGATTGTGCCAATAATTACAAACCCAAGGGCCAAATCTCTAGATACACTCCTCAATGAGAGGTTGAATATTAAGGTTAGAAGAGAGTGGAGAGTTTCAAAGCCAACTATCCTCCCAAAACTTGATATTGCAGCCATTACCCAACATCCACTTTGCCCCTAGGAGAGCAGTACTTTTAGCTTGCTAGATACTATTCCAAATGGTAGAACCATTAATACTAATATCCAACTTCATAAAATCTGCAATGCAGGTGAAAGGGAAGAGGTACTTCTTAAAAATGATTTGGTTCCATTCCTTCTACTCACCATAGATCCTCCAAATTTGTTTGTCCAATAAGGCATTATTAACCATCCTAATTGAACAAATCCCCAAACCACCCCATTTAATGGGTTTGTAAACTTTGTCATAGGCCACCAAAGCCAAACTTTTTTTATCCTCAACTCTAGACTAGAGGAAGTTCCTCTGGATTTTCTCAATAAAGTCAGCAAATTTTTTATTTAGAAAATATATATTCAGTTGCATCTAATTTAAGGAAGATATATTTACTTGCATGTTATTTAAGAAAGATATATTCACTTGCATGTTATTTAAGAAAGATATATTCAGTTGCATGTCATTTAAGAAATATATATTCACTTGCATGTTATTTAAAGAAGATATATTCAGTTACATGTTATTTAGGAAAGATATATTTAGTTGCATGTTATTTAGGAAAGATATATTCACTTGCATGTTATTTAGGAAAGATATATTCAGTTGCATGTTATTTAAAGAAGATATATTCAGTTGCATGTTATTTAGGAAAGAAATATTCAGTTGCATATTATTTAAGGAAGATATATTCAATTGTATGTTACTTAGGAAAGATATATTCAGTTGCATATTATTTAATGAAGGTATATTCAGTTACATATTATTTAAGGAAGATATATTCACTTGCATATTATTTAGGAAAGATATATTCAATTGTATACTTTTTAAGAAAGATATATTATTTGCATGTAGCGGTATCTATATTTAGAAATTATATTTTTAGGAATTTTTTTTTTTTAGAATTTGCATGTAGCAGTATTCTATATTTAAAAATTTTATTTTTAGGGAAAAAACAATAAAACAAAAAAAAATTAATTACAAAATTTCCATACATGAGAATTCTTTAAAAATAAAAAATAAAATAAAATAATGATATATAATTAAATATTATTTAATGAGAATTTAAATGTTGATGTGTTTACCATTGAAGTTTTTGGTTGTTGTATTTGATTGTTGATATGGGTAGCATTAAGTTGACTTTTATAAATTGTTACCAAAAGCTTGAGGTTTTATCTTTTTACTGTGGCATAGGTATTTACAATGTTTATAATGTGATAATGGTTTTGATCTTTTTACCCAAATTTTGTTTATTGTAAGCTCATGATTGATGAACACCTTGAGGGTGTGTATTTGATGTTATGGTTTTGAGAACCAGTTGTTGTTCCTTATGATTTTGTGGAAACCAGATTTTGATCATTATGCTTCATTTTGTTTTATGAACTTAGGGTGGGTTATCTAGGTGTTAGAGGGGAAGTGGCTTGTTTTGAAGGTGCTGAAGTCCAGAAGTGGCTACCTGGGTATCCTTTGCAAGTTCCTTAATAAAGTGATAAAATAAATACATTAAGAGTTTAAAATGAATTAATGAGATGTATGTGTTTTTCACCCATGTCTTGAGTGCTAGTACAAATAGGAAGATTTGTGAGAAGATGTTGGCTGCTTGCATGGATTACATGAGGCATAGTTGGTAGCCTTGTCTGTATGAGAGGTTATTGATACCGCATAGAGTCACTAGGGGGACAGGGTCCAGAGAGATTGCCAGGATAACTCTAGAGTTGATTCATGTGATGACACTTCCCTTTATGCATCTTAGGTTTCCTACATGTGTTGGTTGCCTCTCAGATTAGTATGTATTTCCATTACAATTTTGTTGTACTTTTTGAGATAGAGACCTTTTAGGATCCCCTGCTTAGTCTTGTTGTTGTGATTGGTTTTGGTGTTTGATATCTGAGTGGGGTCTATTGTTATCTCCTCAGCACATTGGGAGTAGACCTTTGGTTACATGAGATTAGGTGGTAGTTGTTAGGAATGGGAACACTGAGCGGGGGGGGGGGGGGGTGAATCAGTGTTTACTATATTTTATCTTTTTACTTAATCTTTAAATTGAACTTAAATGCTTAAGTACTGAAATGAACATCCACATAAACATGAAACATGAAATCAACACATAACACCAATATGGTTACAGGGAAATTCAAATAGGTAAAAACCCCGGTGGGAATTGACACCCACTAATATTCTATACTAGTGTTTTATGATCCTTGTTAAAAGATCCTTAACCTTGTTAGGAGTTTCTTTACAATGTATTAAGTATAGTAGACCTTGTCAAGGGTCAAACCCTGTTAGGAGTCTTTTACAATAGTCCCTATTAGGGGAGTGGATGCACTATCCTAGAGCTCACTACTCAAGTGGTGGAGGCTACAACCTTCTGATCTCAGATACACACTATATCTGCTGGATGAACTGTCACTGTGACACTGCTTGTCAAATTAGTTCCTTTGATGCACTAATGCTTTGACCTCTTGCAAAGATCTCATACATCTTATAGACTCTTCACACACTTCTACTCTACTTATCACAACTCTATATCATCTTCCATGTCAATTACAATGGGCACATCTCATATTTATATGTGCATACAAAATAAACACTAGGTCGACCCTTAAACCTATTACATACAACACTTCCAAATGAATTGGCTCAAGCATGTTTACAAACAAACATATATACATGTTTTTGACCTAATTAAAATAAGTGCATAGCCTTTACATCATTAGAATATAACTGCAACTCAAAATGATAACAATCAGCTGCTTACTCTATTCTTCACTGGCACACACTGGCTGTGTAACTTCAACTATCTATATCTTTCCCATACTTTCATATCTTATAATGTGCTCATAGAATAAGCATGAATAAGTCTAAAATTCTTAACTTCTAGGGCACACATCATAATTTTGTGGTACGCACGTGTGCTGATGCTCTAAGCTTCAGGAACTCTATACACTATTTAGTCTTCAACACTAAACCGATTTTTGATCTTTACATCAAGTGCGCTGACTCCAAACTTCTATATGAATTTTTTTCCATAATGAAAACACTATATTAAGTCATATACACTAGTATAGCCAACTTTCCATCAATCTCCCCCTTTGTCATTGATGGAAACAAATGAATGTGGCCAAGTTGCTAACTATCCTTAATACAAAAAACTTTTAACCTATACATATCTTATATCTCCTTATACATATCTATTATCCATATTATATACATACTCCCCCTTTGAAATTAATGACAAAGTTGTGTCAAAAAATGAATCTACAAAAACTTACTGTGATAGTACATCTGGATATGCAATCTACAGATTTTGGATCTCCTTCTTCCAAAATGTGATCAATGAATTTACAATCTGTAGATGGGTGCATAAAGCATACTGAAGCTTCTCCGTCTTCTCCAAATTAGTGCTAGGACCTTGATCATATGTCACCATGGTGACATCAATTTTCTTGATGTTCTAATTAAGGATGTCTAATGAGGGTGCAAGAGCATTCCTTAGCTGAGTCTACCTTCCCCTTATTTTAGTCATGTCTTTTTCTGCCTTTTCAATTTTATCAATCTAACCTTGGTAAACATTATTGCACATGTTCACATCCACTGATGGATCTTCCAATGATTTTCTTATGCTTTCTATCATAGCTTCAGCCTCTTGAATCTTCTTGTATAGTTCATGAGTCAGCTTGTCCTAGTTAATACAGTCAGCAATGATTTTCCTACCTTTTGTTGAAAAATCCTTCAAAGATGCTTGACCAGACTTTAGTGAGCTTAGGTTAAGTGCATAGTTGCTAACCAATTCACTCAATCTCTTCATCAAGTAATTCTCCTCTACAACTAAGGATGCAAATTCTTCTAGGCTAGAGAAATTACTTTTGAATTGTGAAATGACTGAACTTACATCATCAATGGAGTGTACTTTGGACACTTTCTTGTCTTCAGGTAACAAAATATTCAAGATGTTCATTGAATCTACAAGGAGGGGATTCCTCATCAATTTTTTCTCCTTGGCCTTCTCCATAGCTAGGATGCTGAACTTAATCAAGTCTTCTTCTCCCCATTTGTCCAAACTAGTTGTGTTAGGTGTTAAACTTGACAACAATGCTGTTGAAGGAGTGATGGGAGTGCTATCCATCACTTCTTGTTTCACCTTGATTAGTTCTACTGACATTTCATCCTTTTTCTCACTTTATTTTACCTCTTCTTCTTTCTTTTGTTTTTTAGCTTCTTTTCCTTTTTCTTCTTCTTTCTTTTCTTCCATCTTTTCTTCTTCTTTCTCATTTGTTATATCCTCAATCAATATTTCTTCTTGATGAGTACGAGGAGTGTTACTGCATAAGTTTTCTACCTCTTGAGTTCTTACAAATGCCTCTTCAAACTTATCCAATTCAGTGTCATTAACCACCATGTCTATCTCTACATTGTCAATGATAAAGGTGCTATCCTTTAGTGACTCTATCATGGGTGCATACTTATCTGCCTCTATTTGTGTTTCCACTACAGGCACTGAATCCTAAGGACCTGTCACTGATGCATTTGTGGGATCTACCATCTTGACTTCTTTTATGGGTACTTGTGTTGTGGGCGTAGTGGCTGGATACATGTGCCTATTCATGAATACTTTCTTGAATGCCTTCTCTATTTCCTTAGCAACAAGATCATAGTTCTTGTACATAATGTGCAAAGTCCTTGACTTTTTTCTGAGATATGGCTTCACTAAGTCTAACAAAAAAGACTTCTCCTCTAGAGAACATATAGGAAGGGTATCATCTAGAATCTTTTCCCTTATCCATAGGTCTTCTTCAATATCCTATCTCTTTTGGAATTCTAGGATGTTCCACACATTATCAGGGATCATAGTCTTAAGTTCCAAGACTGTCTTCTTGAACTTCAGCATGTGTTTGACTATCATACCATGTATCTCAAATTTGTCTATTTCACTATACTTTTCATAAAACTTCCCTACTTGATCAATTATTCCCTCATCAATTATTCTTGCACTTAGCACACTGAGGCTAGGTTTGAAACTTACTTCAAGAAGTGCTTGGGAGTTCTTTCTATTCCTTGTGACTCTTGAGGATGGATGACTAGTGCTAATCTCTTTCTTCCTCTTTGGCATTGCCTTATACTCAGGAGGAGCAGTAAGGTCAATGGTTACTTCGGGCGCAGAAGGAGTATCATCAATTTTACCCTTCTATTCATCATATTTTTCTATCTTCACCTTCTTTAACTTGGGATCATTTGATTCTGCCTTTGCTGCATCTGCACTCTCTAATTCCAAAGCAATATTTTGTTCCCTTGCTTTGTCTAGGTCTGCATGAGACACTCCATGTATTCTCATGATCTCAGAGGTAACCTTGGCAACCTTCCTCTTTGTTGCTATGTTGTTTAGTTTAGCATCTATCTCTCCTATCTTCTCCTCATAGGTTCCCCATCTTGGCTCATTAGGGTCAGTAGGAGCTGAAAGTAGTACTTGAGCATATGCTTCTAAAACTTGTTCATCTACTTCGTATCCAAGTGGATGAATCCACTTTGTTCTAGGTTCAACTGCCTCCATGCATGTTGTGTCTATTTCAACCATGAAGCAAATAGTATCCTTGTACTTTTCCACTATCTTCTCTGGTATCTTATACCTCATCTACATCTTAGCCCTGAATTTATTTAGCTCCAATGTCATGTAATCCTTCAAGGTGCTCTCAATACATGCCTTGAGAGATATCTGAGGCATTGTGGGAATGGATTTGTCTAGATACAAATTAGATACTTTTCCAACAATGTGAAAGTACATATAGATGATCAAAGACCCAAATCTAAATGTTTTGGTCTTATCATGTTTGATTTCCTTAATGTTATCAATCAGCTGTGCACACAATATTTCACACAGGTTGAACTCTCCATTTTCATTAACAATTCTTATGGCTACAAGAATTGTGGCTGCAGACACACTGTTCACCCTGTTGGTGTGTTGAAACCTGTATCCAAGTATCATAGACATCAATTTGATGTCATTTTGCTCAATAGGTTCTATGGTCATTCCGCACCTATCACTCCTTGACTTGCAAGTCTATTCAACAATCTTCCTCACATCTTTACCCACTAGAAGGATGATGCCTATCATTAAGAGCCCTGTCATCTCATGAATTAGGTCACTGGTAATTCTGACCGACACTTCACCTATCCAATATAGGTCATCATGAATCCTGTTCAAAAGAATCTTGATCCATTCTGATTCATAGAGCTCATATGCCGTAGCATATTCCCCTATAGGGTGATTATCCCACTACGCATACTCATCCAAGAAGGTTTTTTCTAGTTTTAACATGGTTCCCATGTGTTCCCTTAATCTGTCCAATCCTATTGGTTCTTTCTTACAGTATATGTATGCCCTAATGTCCTCGACATGCATAACACCCATAGGCATGCGGGATAATGCCCCTTCTAAGTCATCTAGTGTAGACTTAAATGGATGCCTCTTAAACACATATCTTTTCTTCTCTGCAACATAAAATACTATAGGAGTAGCCATCACTTACTTGAATATCACTTTCACAAAGGTTTCCAAGAGATTCTGAATTGGTGCGATGAACTAGGGTTTCCGCAATCGATCAAATGCACAACAAATCACTTGATGAATCAAATTGCAATCCTTCTCAATCAACTGCTAAGACTCTTTTTCTCTTCAAATGCTCTTAATTTGAATGCAATAAGAGATCTTCTAACTTCTATGTACTTTAAAGTAGAATTTTTTCCATTAATGCTTGTCACGGAAACTAGGTTGTCACTTGGAAATTTCTATCTTTCATTCTGCAAACATTTAGCTAGTGCATTCTTGCACTAAGGTTTCCTTAGTCTCCAAAACCTTAAGTCCAAAGGAGCATACTCAAAGAGTGAGTATACTAGGCACACAGGGGTCTTGAGATAAATTAGCTCCCCCTATGACCCTAAGGGCCATTCATCCAGATGTAGAGGGTGTGTCCATTGTGAATGCATCCAATACATACTCATCAACATTATCCTTCTTTTCTTCTGACCAAATCATGGTTGCATTCTCTGAGGCTTTCACAAACTTGACTTCTCCTTCGAGATCCAATACTGGTTCTTCAGTCTTTTTAGGGCTTTCTTGACCTTGCATCCTTGATCTGCAAAACTTTGAGATGTGTCTAGCTTTGTTACAAGAGTGACAAATGATTGGAGGCCTTATATTCCTCAGTGCATTGACATGGGTCACCATTTTACATTGTTTAGCTAAGTGACCATTATAGTTACATATTTGACATGTAACATTTTGAGAACTTCTTTCATTTGACTGATTCTAATTTCTTTGATTATACTGAGTCCTATTCTTTTGACTTGTCTTGCAATTCATAGCTCTATGACCAAATTTATTTCATGAATAATAGTAACCATTAAAAGGTCTTACCTTTGTGTAGTTCCTTGCTGTGTCCATGCTTGTTACATGCATAACAAGTGTGGTCTACAGGCTTGTGCTCATCTTTAGGTGGTTTACCATTATCTTTAGTTTGATCTTCAATCTTCTTAGTATCAGTAGAGTCTTTTTGTGCATTCATTCTTGCTCGCATGTTGTCAATCTAATTTTGTGATTCATTGAATCCAATGCAATTAGTATCTCCTTTAGCTCTTCTTGCATACAACTGAGATTCCATCAAATTAGAACTGGTGTGTAATTTATCAATGTGATTATTGGCCTCTTTCAATTCAAATTCCAAGCTTTCCTTGTTGTTTCTTAGCTCTAATAATTCCATGTTTGCTTGCCTCAATTCTTCATTTAGTTGAAGGTTTTCTTTGACCTATTCATCATAGACTTCCTGATTGTTAGTCAACTTATCATCAAATTCTTCAAGTTGTTCTTTTAAGGATTTATTTTCTTTATTCAGCTTCTTGACCATTGTCCCTAGATCACTGGTAGAGCATTCTTTTAAATCTTTCTTTAGCCTTTTGATGACTAATTGAGCATCACTAAGTTTTTCCCTTAGTTCTTCAGTTTCTCTTTCAAATTTGTCCAGGTCTTCAAGAGCAGCTTCAAGATTTCTTTTTAGATGTTTCATTTCTACTTTTTCCATGATCTCCTCAAGTGGTTAAACTTCTTTGCTGAGGACCAGAGCTCTGATACCAATTGTTAGGAATGGGAACACTGAGAGGGGGGGAGGGGTGAATCAGTGTTCACTATATTTTATCTTTTTACTTAATCTTTAAACTGAACTTAAATTCTTAAGTACTACAATGAACATCCACATAAACATGAAACATGAAATCAACACATAACACCAATATGGTTACGGGGAAACCCAAATAGGTAAAAACCCTGATGGGAATTGAAACCCACTAATATTTTGTACTAGTGTTTTATGATCCTTGTTAGAAGATCCTTAACCCTGTTAGGAGTTGCTTTATAATGTATTAAGTACAGTAGACCTTGTCAAGGGTCGGACCCTGTTAGGAGTCTTTTACAATAGTCCCTATTAGGGGAGTGGACACACTGTCTTAGAGCTCACTACTCAAGTGGTGAAGGCTACAACCTTCTAATCTCAGATACACACTATATCTATTGGATGAACTGTCACTATGATATTGCTTGTCAGATCAGTTCCTTTGATGCGCTGATGCTTTGACCTCTTACAAAGATCTAATACATCTTATAGACTCTTCGCACACTTCTACTCTGCTTATCACAACTCTATATCATCTTCCATGTCAATTACAATGGGTACATCTCATATTTATTGTTAGGAATGAATGCAAAGTGTTTTGGCAGTCATTCTGTAGCAGTTGTTGTTGCATTCATGACCTGGATTGTCATTGATGTCAACACAGTGATATTCTAGATATTAGCACGAAAGCAAGTATAGTTTTGTTTTGCACACATGTTTTATTGCAGATTGGATTTTGCACAGCTGATGGTATGTTCTTTGGTGTGTTATTAACCTATGGTTAACAGCGCAAAAAGAAATTCATTCATTTGTAAGAGTTATGAGCATTTTGGTGAAAGCAATGTTTAGACAGTGTTTCTATGTAGCGATATTCATAAATCAGAGGATATCTCTTAGATGGGATGGAATCTGAATTTTCACAGTTAAAGGGATGTTGGAGACTCATTAATGATGACATGATTCACAGTGCAAACTTCAAGGATATGTTTGGAGAAAGTTACAGTAACTGGAAGCTGACAGTTTTATGTGAATTCTGTGTGTAGCGTGTAGAATTTATTATTTTGTAATTGAGGACCGACTCATTTGTAATTATTTGAGTTTGGTATATAAGAAGGAATTTTTTCCTTATTGTAATGTGTACTATGAAGAGTGAGAGGCGAATATATGCATGAAGTGAAGAAAAGAGCTAATTCAGTGATGAAGGAAGACTTGTGAGTACAGAGATCTGGAATTGTGATCTTGTGTAGTAAAGAGTGTAGTTTTGGCATAGTGTGAAGGAGGTAATATATTTCATATTATTTTGTTGAATAATTCTAAGATCTTTTGGACAGTGGGTTTAGAGATCTTTCCTTGAAGCTGTTTGGGCAGTGGGTCCTTCTGTCTTCCATAAACTCTTAACCGGGTTAGAATCTTTTAACAGGGATTCAAAATCTCCTAACAGGGATTTATATGTACTAAATGTATTTCATAAGACTCCTAACAGGGTCCATCTCTAACAAGGAACTTTCATATTAGTGCATCATTTTGTGGGCATCATTCCCACCGGGGTTTACTCTTTTCAAGAGGTTCCCTAGTTAACATATCTTGTGTTATTGTGCAATTGTGTATGATTATCTTTCTATGGTTGATCAGTACATTGATTATATTGTTTAAATCTATTGAATGGATAAATTATCAGATAACTGATTCACCCCCCCCTCTCAGTTATCTTGGGGATCTTTACTTTCTAACATTTATATGCACATACAAAATAAACACTAGGTCGACCCTTAAACCTATTACATACAACACTTCCAAATGAATAGGATCAAGCGTGTTTAAAAAATATATATATATACATGTCAAAAACCTAATTAAAATAGGCACATAGCCTTTACATCATTAGAATATAACTGCAACTCAAAATGATGACAGTCGGTTGCTTACTCTGTTCTTCACTGGCACACACTGGCTATGTAACTTCAACTGTCTATATCTTTCCCATACTTGCATATCTGATAACGCGCTCATAGACTAAGCATGAATATAGTCTAAAAAACTTAAATTCTAGGGTGCACACCATAATTTGATCGTACACACGTGCGCTAATGCTCTAAGCTTCAGGAACTCTGTACACTGTCTAGTCTTCAACACTTCGCCGATTTCTGATCTTTACATCAAGTGCACTGACTCCAAACTTCTATATGACTTTGTTGCCATAATGAAAACACTATATTAAGTCATATACACCAGTATAGCCAACTTGCCAATAGTAGTGATTCTATTACCATTGAGATTCTGATGTTTGTGATGGTGCTGGATGATCATTGTTGTTGTTACCTTTTTGTTCTTGTCAGAGACTTACTCTTACCTTTCATTTATTGTACTTGTACTTTGTATCTTGATTTATTATTACATACCCCGTGACTTGTACAGTGGATGTTGGTTATTATGTTTATCTTGTGGTATCATTTGTATTTATGTTTTCATTTATAAGATGATGTACTTGTTATTCCTTTGCATTATATAAATATTGTATTATTTTTGTTGTATTTATTAGATTAATTAACTTATATAATTCTACGTCATGGAACCCTTGAGATTTTTAATTTGTAAATGAGTTACATTTGTAAGTATGTATTGTCTTATATTATATTGCTTCCACTTTGTTATTCATTATTATTTATAGATTTTAAAGAAAAAAAACATTCTATAAACTTAGTAACATATTTTATGTTAATTTCTCCTTGGTTACCTAGTGGGGCATTAAAAGAATTTTATATATCCAAAATACTAATATTATCAATTGCACTTGAATTTCTATTTTATAGAAAATATTCTTAAAATTTCATGAATTTAAATGCCTTTCATTTTTTGACATTTTAAATATATATATAAATTGTCAAAAAAAAGTTTAATTTTTAAAAAATTTAATTATATTTTTTATTGTTATATTAATCATACATACAAATATGAAAAAAATTCTCTTTTGCAAATAATCTGATTGATGTTATTTTTTTTATCAGTAATTGCTTTTGACTAGAGCTTGAATGAGTGGGGTCACATTTTGGGGACTCCATCCCCATGGTAATTTTTATGGCATCAAAGATTGACTCTGATTTAGCTTGCAATAAATATGCTCTTGTCCCTTCTTGACAAATCCTTGAGGCTCCTCCATATATAACTATTCTTCTACATCACCATGTAGGAATGTGGTCTTCACATCGAGTTGTTCCAACTCAAGATCCCATGTTGTTGCTAATCCCAAGACTGTTCAAATAGTTGTCATTTTGACAACCGGTGAGAAGATCTCATTAAAATCTATCCCCTTTTCTTGATCAAACCCCTTTACTACCAATCTGGCCTTGAAGAATTTTCTGCCTTCATCTTCTTCTTTTAACCGGTATACCTTGTAATACCCTCTCCTATGGTGATACTTGGACTTTCTAATTTGGACATTCTATTATGATGGTTAGAGCTATACATTTACATTTATATTTTGTGGATGATGATATGTTTATTAGATTATTGATATGCTCATTTATGGTTATCATTTATATGTTTACGAAATGAGAAAACCATCTATCTTTATATGTTTTATGGAGCTAACCCAAGGATTTGAATCTAAGCACTATCATGATGTTTTATGTTTCATGTATATGTGTCTAATGTGTTTTCATGACTCAGGATGAAGTCATAGTTACTCACTTAGTTGAGGTCCACACGATGTATCGATCTCGGTCATCTATTTTCGTATATCTGATTTGTATGTATATCCATATGTATATATGTATCTCTTCTTGGTGATGCAGGATTGCAGGTATCGAGAATTGTCTCCACCTGGCTTCATAGGTCTGAGTGATCCCTCAAAATCCTCGATCGTTGTTGTTGTTATGCGGATATCACCAAGTTCCATAGGAAGGAACTCTACCTCTGATTCTTTTATCCTTAGGTGGGGAGTCCCTGAGTCACTCCCTTGTGTGGATGTATTATGTGATCTCTCAGTTTATTGGTTTTGTGGATCTTGTACAGCTAGTTTCTTATCTTTTGTATTCATTGAGAATGAGGTTTTGGGTATGGTAGAGCTAATTGTCTTCATGGTATGTTCAATTTTGTTAGTAGATTATTGATGTAAATTATTATTTATTTGAGGGTATAATTTAGTAATTTATCTTTATTAGTAGCTACTTATGTACTAGAGTATCTTGTTAGAAACAAGTTAACATGTGATTTTAATATCAATAATAAAGAATTTTATGGTATTAATGATATTTTATAATACTTATAATAACAAAATGTTTATGGCAATAATAGTAATAAATATTTTAATGATAGTGGTATGTTTCATCTTATATATCACTATTATATTTTGTAAAGAATATGGATTAGTGTATGAATAAATAATATGTTTTATAATAATAATATTATGTTTGCAATAATATTTATAATAATAATAATATATGTACACATAGGCATATGGGTGCACACATATGCATATGCATACATATATTTATATAATTATTGGTGAGTAACTAATTATTGCATTATATTAATAAGCAATTAAATAAGTTAATGGTATAGTTATAAATAATAAATACCATTACCTTCCTTGAATAAAGGAAACATAAATTAGATTATGGTAATAAGTAGATATAATTATATCTCTTCCGGGAAAGGCTTTAATAATATTATTTAAGCCTAACTATTAACTGATGGATAGTTGGGATGGTTGCATCGGTTGGATTACCCGTGCAACCACCACCTCCATTCTATATACATGAAAGATTTCCTGTGTGAAAGGGTGTTGGATAGAAGTTCATTCGAGAGGAAATAATAATAAGATTGCAGGAAAAATTATTTGTTTTTTAGGTGAGGAGAGAATCCATTATTTGAGATTGGCATTTTGTTGCTTCGGGAAGAGGCTGGAAGATTTCAAGTAGAGGGATTCAAAGGAGTGCTGGAAAAGTTGGAGAGGATTGGATCCTTCTTCATCAACCGAATCCACACAGGACTCCAAGTTGGAATCCATCCTGTGAAATAACTCTCTTTTGTGATATGTATTGATTGAATGTTTTCTCTGTGTTTTGTTGTCTACATAAATTTCAGAATGTTTATGCTATAATAAACAAATGTTAGTTTCAGAATGTTTATGCTATAATAAACAAATGTTAGTCATTTAATGTTTATGCTAAATTATTGTATTATGTTAGTCATTTAAAGTTTATGCCATATTATTGACTGTCATTTATAGAAATATAATATCAATACATTATACCAGTCATTTATAGAAATATAATATCTTTTTACAAGTATAACATTTGTGCAGTATTTATAGTTTAATATTCTGTCCTTAAACCATACTTGTATTTAATATTCTGTCATAAAATACTTTAATATTTTGGCATGAAACATTACGCATAATATATACGTGAATATTCTGTCTGTAAACAATACGCGCAGAGATTAGGGTTTGTAATCCCGAGTTAGGAATGTTTTAAATTCATGTTTGGAATAGGTTTTGTTTGTAGAAGTATAAATTTTAGTTTCAGGTTGGTTTATACAAGTTTGGAATGTTTTAAATTGGGGTTATTGTCTATGGAAGTATAACATTTAATTTTGGGTTGGTTTATAGAAGTATAACATAGGTCAACATTTAGATTTTAATATTTATTAAAGTATTAGATAGTATAACATTTAGATTATTTATACAAGGATAACATAGGAATTAGGTACCTTCCAGGAAGTTTGAGATAGGTTTCAGCTTCATAGGAATTAAGATGCAACTTCTAATTTTTTAGATTTTGAGAAAATATCAGACTTAGTTAAATTTTAGGCATGTGGAATTTTGTATAAACTTTATGGAATTTTTGTATAAACTATATGTGGTCATTAATTGTTTGATGGATGTTACATGGTGTATTTAGATGCTTAAATAGGGTTACAATGTGTGTAGGAAACATGATTAGGGTTTAGGATTGTCTAGGAGGTTCAGGACCATTCTAGGCCTCCCTAAACATTCCTAATTTTTCTAAACATCCCTAAACTATCCTATTATTTTCTATTCTTTGATGCAGTTCTAAAATGTGTTTATGATGTATTTTTCTACATGTATGATATATTTGTGATGTGTGTGTCAAGGGTAGAAAACCTAACAACATCAAGTGAGTGGCTCTTAGTGCGGGGCCAGGGCCCTAAGTGGCTAGTACTAGATAACCGACTGAGAGTTGTTTTAACAAGTGATAATGTAATTAAAACTTATGGGAATGAGTTCAAACATTAAAAATATTAATATATGTCTCACCCATGCCATTAGTTCTAGTAAAGGCTATGGATGGGAGTGGGAGAAGGTGCCTATGTGTAGGTACGATTGAATGATACTTGTCTGTATGAAAGGTATTCAGTTCTGCATGTGCCTACTTGGGGGCTGGGGCCTGGAGTGGCTAGTACCAAGACAACCCAAGGGGTGAGGGCTATGCAATGACACTCACTTAGGTTGTTGCTTAGAGTTTCTACCAAGCCTTAGAACCTTTGGGAAAATATTTATACTTTGATCTTCTTTTTATTTTCTATTTGGGAAAGGTTACCCAACCCTAGGTATGACCTCGCTATTCTTTCTTTGTGGACCTTGGTGTTTATCTCCTAGCATGGGGGAATGGGCCTTTTAGGTTTCCACATGGTTGGGTGGTAAATCTTTTTGTCGAGGTACCTTTTGCGGATGTAGTGCTTAAGGATTCATGCTTGCATAGTGTTCCAGTTTTGAAGAATGAAGACTTATATTTATCTTTCATGATGTAAAATTATTGTTACCTCCCAAGAGGAGATGAATGCAATGTAATCATTAATGTATTTTAGAATGATGTAATTTGGAATGGGTAGACTTAGGAGAAAGGAAAAAGGGAAAGCGCAAAGTTTATGTATATGATGTATGTTGAAAAGAAAAGGATTTTGTAACATTCCAAGTTAAGTAGTATGTTTTTCATTATTGTTGATTAAGTGAAAAGCTATTGAAAAATCAAATGTAATATTTGTAATGTATCAAATGATTTAGACGATTCTATTTTCTTTAAAAGTTATATTGTTCATAAATGATACTTAGGAATGTAGATGGATTTAAATGGCAAATTGAAATGAAAGTACCTTATATATCTTTATAAAGAATCTACAAATGTTGGGATATAATTTGCTTAAAAAGTAAATCAAGTTGTTAGTACACTATATGGACTTAATGATTTGTACATTAAATGAAAAGAGAACCTTGGAGGAATCCAAGTTAATCTATATTTTGTTTATAGAATTCTTTTAAAAATTCAAAATTTTTCATAAATCATTACTTAGGTTTTCTTTTATAGAGAATCTTTGTTCTCTTCCCCAGTTCCCTTGTGGGGGATGACATCTTTGGTATCAGAGCCAAGTTGCTACACTAGAGCCCAAGGAATTTGGCCCATGCTTCTTAAAACTTGATAATCATCTTAGGAAAACTTAAAACTAAAATCAAACTAGGACCCTTAAAACTTATTCTTCTTATTACCTATGTTAGGATGTCTTGTATGACCCATGGTAGAAAGAGAGGTGCCCAAAACACCCCTCCTAGATCTCAACATGAAATTTATCAAGAAGAAGAACAATATGAAGGAAGAGGGGATCAATCTAATAACCAATCAGGAGGTTTTCAGGGGTCTCAAGTACAAGAACTCCTACAACAAATACTACAGAGGTTAGATACAGGGCAAGATAGAGGTCACCATGGGGAGACTAACACACACCATGAGGAAAGGAAAAGGAGTCCTAAGAGGAGAGATCAGGTAGTGGAAGAAGATGTTCTACATGCTTCTCACATGCGAGACCTCCTTAGGACTAAGACTAACCCCTTCAAGGGAACCCAAGGTGGATCTACCATAGAAACTTGGTTGCTAGACCTAGAAAGGCTATTTTCCATGCATCCTTATAGCAGCAATACCAAGGTTCGATTTGTAGTCATTCACCTTAGAGATTTTGCATCAACTTGGTGGGAAACAAAGAAAGAGAAACTTCACATAGATATTACCACTCTTTCATGGGAACTATTCCTAGAACTCTTTCAAGCCAGATTTCTTTCTAACCACTGGAGACGGGAAAGAGCTGAAGAGTTTCACAACTTAAGGCAGCTAACTATGTTAGTTGATGACTATGAGAGGAAGTTCTTTGAACTCAAGCCATACTCAGGATATAAGGATGATGAACCCATGCTGACTCAACACATCCTTAGAGGACTCAATGGTTACTTGGCCGACATCGTACGAATGTTTGAACCTCAGACAGTTAATGATGCAGTCATCAAAGCTCTCCTTGAGGAACAAAATATAGCCTTGGGGTTAGGAGGTTGAATAGGTGGCCAAGGGGGTAATGCCTTTCAGGTTGGGTCAGGTTTCAAAGGGAATCTATCTCAAGGAGCACCTGGACCTAAAAACTATCCCCCCAAAGGAAGTTAGAACCACTAGAAAAGAAAATTTCATAGCAACAACAACAACAATTACAATGGCAACAATAATAAAAATGGGGGTTCTCAATCCAACAATTCTCGCAACTGGCAGTGTGCAAAGCGATACCTGAACCCTCAGCCAGCTCAGAGTATGCCTTAGAATTCTAGTTGAGGTAACTATCAGTAGTCCATCACACCTCTTGTAGGAAGGAATTTTGTTAAGAACACCGGATGTTACTCTTGTGGTCAACATGGGCACATTGCAGTTAATTGCCCTAAAAAATATACCCCAGCAGCTAGCTATAGACAGACCTCTTCAGAACCAACAGTAGGTAATGCAGGAAGAACTCACTGAGTATTTTCCACCTTAGACCATAGATAAGCCAATCATCAGGGAGAAATCATTGAAACCCCAGGTTTGTTAAGGGGTATCTCTACCACCATACTATTTGATTTAGGAGCAACAGATTCTTTTATTTCACCTTCTTTAGTAGAGCAATGTGGGCTAAAGGTAATAAGGTAGGAAGATAGGTGGCAGGTCGAGCTAGCCTTCGGGGCATGAATAGCCTTTGACTCTTGTGTCTAGAGTTGCAAGTTAGAGCTTGGACCTTTTTCCACCTTAGTAGATCTCTGAGTAATTCCTCTAGGCTTGTATGGAGTAGTTTTTGGTATGGATTGGTTGGACTCCCACAAAGCCACTTTGGATTGTAGAAACAAAAGCATTCAGTGTTTAGATGACTTAGGAGAACCTAAGAAGATTGTTGGGGTGTAGCTACCCATCTCTCTCCGTATGATTTTTGCGATGTAGCTCAAGAAGTGCATGTGTAAAGGATGCCAATTATTTGCAGTCTCAGTTGAGGACTTGGACGAAGGGGAAAGTAGGGATGTATCACTAGATCATCCCCTATTATAGGAGTAATTAGATGTTTTTCCCAAAGAAATTCTAGGAATGCCTCCCAAGAGGGATATTGACTTCCAAATTGAGTTAGTTCCAGGAGCAGAACCAATCTCCAAAGCTCCATACCATATGACCACACAAGAACTTGGTGAACTTAAGCTTCAGCTGAAAGGGCTCTTGGAAAAAGGATTTATCAGACCTAGTGTGTCACCATGGGGTGCACCAGTAATATTTGTGAAGAAGAAAGATGGCTCTCTTCGATTGTGCATTGACTATTGTCAACTCAACAAAGAACGATCAAGAATCAGTATCCTTTACCCCGCATTGATGATTTATTTGATCAAATGAAAGGGGCAAAAATATTTTCAAAAATTGATCTCAAGTCAGGATACCATCAACTTAGAATTCAGGAAGCTGATATTCATTGAACAACTTTCCATACTAGGTATGGTCACTATGAGTTCATGGTGGTACCATTTGGGTTAATGAATGCACCTTCTGTATTCATGAGCTTAATGAATGGGGTTTTTAGAACTTACTTGGATAAATTTGTGATAGTATTCTTAGATTATATCTTAGTGTTCTCCAAAACTCTTGAAGAACATGAGGTTCATCTTTGCCAAGTATTGCAATGCCTTAGGGAAAATCAACTTTATGCCAATATAGAAAAGTGTGAATTCTTTCAGACAGAGGTTAAGTATCTTGGACACGTCATATCAGGAAATGGCATCATTGTTGATCCAACCAAAATTCAAGCCATAGTGGAGTGGCCAACTCTGACCAACGTCCCCAAAGTTCACAGTTTTATGGGACTAGCTGTGTATTACAGATGGTTTGTTAGAGAGTTCTCTCGAATAGCTCATCCCATTACTTCCTTGCAAAGGAAAGGTAAGAAGTTTGTTTGGTTAGAAAAATGTGAGGCCTCTTTCCAATGTTTGAAGGAAAGATTAACCAGTGCTCCAATATTGGTGGTTCCTGAACCATCAAGAAACTTTGTAGTCTGCATAGATGCCTCACTAGAAGGGATTGGGGTGATTCTTATGCAAGAAGGACAAGTTGTGGCTTATGAGTCTAGGAAGCTTAAAGATCATGAGCTCAACTACCCCACCCATGATCTAGAACTTGCAGTAGTAGTTCACGCCTTAGTAAACTGGAGGCACTTTCTGTTGGGTCATAAATTTGAACTCCAAACAGATCACCGAAGCCTTCAGTACATCTTCTCTCAACCTAACCTCAATCCTAGGCAACACAGATGGATGGAATTTCTATGTGAATATGATTATGAGGTTAAGTACATTCAAGGGAAGATGAATGTGGTAGAAAATGCTTTGAGCAGGCGTAGACATGTTTTATCAGCACTATCCCTTAGCTCAGATTTGGAGAAAAGAATCAGGGAGGCTCTCACTTCTGACTCTTGGTTTCAGGAGGTTAAGGTAGAAATAGAGTTAGGAAGACCCTTGGAAGGTCTCTTCTCAGGGCATTCCTTAGATACCCTTGGGTTGTTGTGACAGCAAAATAGAATTTATGTGCCCATGGCAGGAGATCTTCATGCGCTTGTCCTTTCATAAAGCCACAAGGATCCTTATTCGGCACATCTCGAGGTGAAGAAAATGTACGCTGACATACACCAATTTTACTATTGGTTAGGAATGAAGAGGGATATTGCAGACTGTGTGGCTAGATGTTTGGAATGTCAGAGAGTGAAAGCAGAGCATCAACACCCCGCTGGTCTATTACAACCTCACCTAGTGCTAGAATGGAAATGGGACATTATATCCATGGACTTTATTATGGGACTTCCACTTACTCCCAGGAGACATGACGCTATCATGGTAACAGTTGATAGACTCACCAAGGTAGCCCATTTTAATCCCATGCATTCCTCCTACTCAGCAGCTTCTGTAGCCAGACTATTCATGAATGACATTGTAAGACTCAACGGGATTCCCAGGAAAATCATATCTAATCATGATCTAGTATTTACATCGGTTCTTTGGACTTCACTTCGGCACACTTTAGGGACTCAGGTCAACTTCAATTCAGCCTATCACCCCAAGACAAATGGGTAGACAGAGCGAGTCAATCAGGTTCTTGAGGACATGCTCAGAATGTATGTATGGACATACAGACCCATTGGGAAGAGTATCTATATTTGGTGGAGTTTTCTTATAATAATGGTTATCACAGTTCCATAGGTATGTCCCCTTTTTAGGCTTTGTATGGCCATCCATGCCACACTCCCTTAAGTTGGGACCAATTGGAGGACATGGTACTTCTTGGCCTTGAGATGTTACAGGATATGGAGCAGCAGGTCAAGCGTATCAGAGAGCATATTTTGATAGCTCAAGATAGATAGAAGAAGTATGTTGATGCTCATAGGACTGATGTACACTTCACTCTTGGTGATAGAGTCTTTTTGAGGGTGCATCCATGAAAGAGTCCAATCCATTATGGAAAAGGCTCCAAGTTGGCACCTCGATTTGTTGGCCCTTTTGAGGTCTTGAGGAGGATAGGACCAGTAGCTTATTAGCTTGCCTTGTTGCCCAGCCTTGATCATATTCATGATGTATTTCATGTTTCAGTTCTTAGAAAGTATATTCTTGATGTGACTCATGTTTTGGATTGGAATGCATTATAGGTAGCGGACGGGCAGCTGGCTTTAGAGTTGGTACGCATTTTGCAGCAGTGGACACTGACCCTCAGGGGTCGCACCATAGAGAAGGAAAGGGTCCAATGGAACCCCAATGATGATTCTTCCGCCACATGGGAAGATGTTGCTAGACTTAGAGACACTTATCCATATCTATTTGTAGGCTTCCAGGAGTAAGCCTAACTCTAGGGGGGGAGGATGTAATACCCTCTCCTATGGTGATACTTGGACTTTCTGATTTGGACATTCTATTATGATGGTTAGAGCTATACATTTACATTTATATTTTGTGGATGATGATATGTTTAACAGATGATTGATATGCTCATTTATGGTTATCATTTATATGTTTATGAAATGAAAAAACCATCTATCTTTATATGTTTTATGAAGCTAACCCAAGGATTTGAATCTAACCATTATCATGATGTTTTATGTTTCATTTATATGTGTCTAATGTGTTTTCATGACTCAAGATGAAGTCGTAGTTACTCACTTAGTTGAGGTCCACATGATGTATTGATCCTGGTCATCTGTTTGCATATATCTGATTTGTATGTATATCCACATGTATATATGTATCTCTTCTTGGTGATGTAGGATTGCAGGTACCGGGTATCGTCTCCACCTGACTTCACAGGTCTGAGCGATCCCTCAAAATCCTTGATCGTTATTATTGTTACGGAGATATCACCAGGTTCCACAGGAAGGAACTCTACCTCTGATTCTTTTATCCTTAGGTGGGAAGTCCCTGAGTCACTCCCTTGTGTGGATGTATTATGTGATCTCTCAGTTTATTAGTTTTGTGGATCTTGTAGCTAGTTTCTTGTCTTTTGCATTTATTGAGAATGAGGTTTTGGGTATGGTAGCTCTAATTGTCTTCATGGTATGTTCAATTTTGTTAGTAGATTATTGATGTGAATTATTGTTTATTTGAGGGTATAATTTAGTAATTTATCTTTATTAGTAGCTACTTATGTACTAGGATATCTTGTTAGAAATGAGTTAGCATGTGATTTTAATATCAATAATAAATTTTTTTATGGTATTAATGATATTTTATAATACTCATAATAACAAAATGTCTATGGCAATAATAGCAATAAATATTTTAATAATAGTGGTATGTTTCATCTTATATATCACTATTATATTTTGTAAAGAATATGGATTAGTGTATGAATAAATAATATGTTTTATAATAATAATATTATGTTTGCAATAATATTTATAATAATAATAATAATATATGCACACATAGACATATGGGTGGACACATATGCATATGCATACATATATTTATATAATTATTGGTGAGTAACTAATTATTGCATTATATTAATAAGCAATTAAATAAGTTAATGGTATGGTTATAAATAATAAATACCATTACCTTCCTTGAATAAAGGAAACATAAATTAGATTATGGTAATAAGTAGATATAATTATATCTCTTCCGGGAAAGGCTTTAATAATATTATTTAAGCCTAACTATTAATTGATGGATAGTTGGGATGGTTGCATCGGTTGGATTACCCGTGCAACCACCACCTCCATTCTATTTACAGGAAAGATTTCTTGTGTGAAAGGGTGTTGGATAGAAGTTCATTCAAGAGGAAATAATAATAAGATTGCAGGAAAAATTATTTGTTTTTTGGTGAGGAGAGAATCCATTATTTGAGATTGGCATTTTGTTGCTTCGGGTAGAGGCTGGAAGATTGCAAGCAGAGGGATTCAAAGGAGTGCTGGAAAAGTTGGAGCGGATTGGATCCTTCTTCATCAACCGAATCCACACAGGACTCCAAGTTGGAATCCATCATGTGAAATAGCGCTCTTTTGTTATATGTATTGATTGAATGTTTTCTCTGTGTGTTTTGTTGTCTACTTAAATTTTAGAATGTTTATGCTACAATAAACAAATGTTAGTTTCAAAATGTTTATGCTATAATAAGCAAATGTTAGTCATTTAATATTTATGCTAAATTATTGTATTATGTTAGTCGTTTAAAGTTTATGCCATATTATTGTCTGCCGTTTATAGAAATATAATATCAATACATTATACTAGCCGTTTATAGAAATATAATATCTTTTTACAAGTATAACATTTGCACAATATTTATAGTTTAATATTATGTCCTTAAACCATACGCGTATTTAATATTCTATCATAAAATACTTTAATATTCTGGCATGAAACATTACGCGTAATATATACGTGAATATTCTTTCTGTAAACAATACACGCAGAGATTAGGGTTTGTAATCCCAAGTTAGGAATGTTTTAAATTCGTGTTTGGAATAGGTTTTGTTTATAGAAGTATAACTTTTAGTTTCGGGTTGGTTTATACAAGTTTGGAATATTTTAAATTGGTGTTATTCTCTATGGAAGTATAACATTTAATTTCGGGTTGGTTTATAGAAGTATAACATAGGTCAACATTTAGATTTTAATATTTATTGAAGTATTAGATAGTATAACATTTAGATTATTTATACAAGTATAACATTTTTTTCTTATACTTTAAGTTTTACTTGTATAAAGAAATTAGGTACCTTTCGGGAAGTTTGAGATAGATTTCAGCTTCATAGGAATTAAGATGCAACTTCTAATTTTTGAGATTCCAAGAAAATATCAGACTTAGTTAAATTTTAGGCATGTAGAATTTTGTATAAACTTTATAGAATTTTTGTATAAACTATATGTGGTCATTACTTGTTTGATGGATGTTACATGGTGTATGTAGATGCTTAAATAGGGTTACAATGTGTGTAGGAAACATGATTAGGGTTTAGGATTGTCTAGGAGGTTCAGGACCATTCTAGGCCTCCCTAAACGTTCCTAATTTTCCTAAACATCCCTAAACTATCCTATTATTTTTTATTCTTTGATGCAGTTCTCAAATGTGTTTATGATGTGTTTTTCTACATGTATGATGTATTTGTGATGTGTGGGTTAAGGGTAGAAAACTTAACAACATCAAGTGAGTGGCTCTCAGTGCAGGGCCGAGGCCCTAAGTGGCTAGTACCAAGAGAACTGACTGAGAGTTGTTTTAACAAGTGATAATGTAATTAAAACTTATGGGAATGGGTTCAAACACTAAAAATATTAATATATGCCTCGCCCATACCATTAGTGCTAATAAAGGCTATGGATGGGAGTGGGAGAAGGTGCCTATGTGTAGGTACGATCGAATGGCGCTTGTTTGTATGAAAGGCATTCGGATTCGCATGTGCCTACTTGGGGGCTGGGGCCCAAAGTGGCTAGTACCAGGACATCCCAAGGGGTAAGGGCTATGCGATGACACTCACTTAGGTTGTTGCTTAGAGTTTCTACCAAGCCTTAGAACCTTTGGGAAAATATTTATGCTTTGATCTTCTTTTTATTTGCTATTTGGGAAAGGTTACACAACCCTAAGTATGGCCTAGCCATTCCTTCTTTGTGGACCTTGGTGTTTATCTCCTAGCATGGGGGAGTGGGCCTTTTAAGTGTCGATGTGGTTGGGTGGTAAATCTTTTTATCGATGTACCTTTTGCGGATGAAGTGCTTAAGGATTCATGCTTGTATAGTGTTCCAATTTTGAAGAATGAAGACTTGTATTTATCTTTCATCATGTAAAATTATTGTTACCTCCCAAGAGGAGATGAATGCAATGTAATCATTAATGTATTTCAAAATGATGTAATTTGGAATGGGTAGACTTAGAAGAAAGGAAAAAGGGAAAGCGCAAAGTTTATGTATATGATATATGTTGAAAAGAAAAAGATTTTGTAACATTCCAAGTTAAGTAGTATGTTTTTCATTATTGTTGATTAAGTGAAAAGCTATTGAAAAATCAAATGTAATATTTGTAATGCATCAAATGATTTAGATGATTCTATTTGCTTTAAAAGTTATATTGTTCATAAAGGATACTTAGGAATGTAGATGGATTTAAATGACAAATTGAAATGAAAGTACCTTATATTTCTTTATAAAGAATCTACAAATGTTGGGATGTAGTTTGCTTAAAAAGTAAATCAAGTTGTTAGTACACTATATAGACTTAATGATTTGTACATTAAATGAAAAGGGAACCTTGGAGGAATCTAAGTTAATCTATGTTTTGTTTATAGAATTCTTTTAAAAATTTAAAATTTTTCATAAATCATTACTTAGGTTTTCTTTTACAAAGAGAATCTTTGTTCTCTTCCTTGGTTCCCTTGTGGGGCATGACATACCCACTTGTTCCTAAGTGGTCTTCAATCTGGCGAAAGAGAGACCAAGTCCAAAGTTTGATTTTTAAGTAGAGAGTCCATCTCCTCATGCATCGCTGTTTGCCATTTATCATTGTTGGCATCTTTGAGAGAAGCTTTAAATGTGGAAGGTTCTAAAAATTCAGAGACAATAATTGAAGGTTCTTCTTCTTCAGCGAACAATAACTCATAATCTGAGTATTTAGCTGGCATTTTCTTTTGTCTGGTGGATCTTCTTAATTGATGTTCTATACCTTCTGTTTGATCTTGAACTAGCTCAAATGGAGAGACCGAGATTGTAGCTCTTGAATGTTTAATTTTTTGCCTCTCTATTTCATTGTACTCATTACTCCCCAGATTCTGCGAATTTCCTCCAAAATTCTATGTTCTTTGTCCAAGATTCTTTGCAATCTCAGGGGATGCAAAGTTGTGGTGTCTTGGATTCAAATGGCAAGCTGCTTGAGGCTCTATATTCTTCTCAAATATTTCTTGCATGGGACCCCTGAGTCTGTTGTGAGTATTTAGTTTGTCATGGAGTTCCTAGGGACTGCTGTGAGACTGCTGAGGACTGTCATGAATGTCTTCCCTGCTATCATAGTCAAGATCATGTGGGATCCCAAACACAGTGTCTCCATGTTGTGTTTTATTATACTGCTCCCTATCATCAGTGTTCTCTTTGGAGCCGTGAGTGTGCTCCCTGCTGGCAGAGTCGGATGCGTGTGGAGCTTGCTCTTTGCTCTGACTTTGGTGAGATGTGGTGAGATGTGAGGTAGCTGAAGGTTGTCATGAATCGGCTAAGGTTTGCCATGGCTTCCGTGAGGAAATTTCCTATCGTGGTTGTCGTGAGGAACTTCATAGCTGCCATGTACTGAGTATTTGTCACTGCCGTGAGTAGGGGATGAGTTTTCATCCCTGCAATTAGTGTTCTCCATGCTATGAGCAGGGGATGTAGTGAAATAAGCTTTGATGGAGTCAAAGCTATGTGGGGAGGAAGTTTGATTTTCACCGTATGGATTCCAGTCATAAAAAATTTCATTCACCAAGCTTCCTGATGTTGAACTTTTTGACAGCTGAGGCATTGAGGGTAGAACAAAGATTGGAGAATTTGATGTGGGATTAACATGTGAGTAGATGGGAGAATTTTGATTTCCATTATTCATCATGTCAAATAGGGGAATGTATTCTCTGATAGGAGTTTCATCTTTAAAATGAGGAAATATCTTCTCATTAAAGATTACATCTCTACTCCGTATGATTTTCTTATCAGATAAACTCCAAAGTTTGAAGCCAAACTATTCTTCCTCATATCCAACACATATACAAGACTGTGATTTAGGATCCAGTTTGCTTCGCTTCTCCTTAGGGACATGTACAAAATCCTGACAGCCAAAGACTTTAAGATGAGAGTATAAAATTGTTCTTCCTTTCCATTCCTCTTCCAGAATTTTGAAGTTTAGCCTTGATGAAGGACTTCGATTAATCAAATAGACCATTGTATTGCATGCTTCAGCCCAAAACTCTTTTCCCAAATCTGCATTGGAAAGCATACACCGAGCTTTCTCAAGTATTGTTCTATTAAGCCTTTCCACTACCCTATTTTCTTGAGGGGTGTAGGGGACAACTTTCACCCTACGAATACCATTGTCTGCACAATAATTATCAAATTTCAACGAACAAAACTCC
Organism: Chamaecyparis obtusa; assembly: GCA_027943335.1. NCBI lineage: Eukaryota > Viridiplantae > Streptophyta > Pinopsida > Cupressales > Cupressaceae > Chamaecyparis > Chamaecyparis obtusa. The sequence continues at coordinate 793,899 of BSBK01000167.1, forward strand.
CCTCCATTATCCATTTTCAAGCATTTAATCTTGTGGCCTCTTTGGTTTTCAACAAGAGCTTTGAAAACTTTAAATTTAGAAAAAGACTTCTGATTTATTTGCCATCATGTGTATCCAAACTTTCCTAGTACAATCATCAAGGAAAGTAACAAAATATTTAGCACCTCCTAAGGAGCTTATCTTAGTAGGACCAAAGACATCCGAGTGCACAAGTTCCAATGGTTTTGCCTTCATGTCATGTCCATCTTTCAAGAAGCTGACCCACTTTTGCTTGCCGTAGAGACAATGTTCACAAAACTTTAAGTTTGTTGATTGGAGACCCGGTAGTTGATCCCTTTTGAGCATTACCTCTAGTCCTTTCTTGCTCATGTGGCCTAATCTTTGATGCCAAAGTGTCGCATCGCTGCCTACAACTATCATAGCACCTCCCACCTCATTGATTGGTTTCACAATATAGAGGCTATCGGTCTTCTCTCCTTTTGTAATAGCCAATGAACCTTTGACTATTTTCCATGTATCCGTGAGTTTTGTTTTAAATCCTTGGATATATAGTTGGCTGGCTGAAATTAGATTCCTCTTTAATTGAGGAACATGTCTAACATCTTTGAGTAGCAATTTGGCTCCACCTTCTAGATGCAAGACAACATCACCTTTCCCAATGATTTTACATGCTTTATTATCACCCAAATATACTTCTCCAAATTCGCCTTCTTGATAATTAGTAAAGCAATCTGTACATGAAGTGGCATGGAAGGAGGCTCCAGAATTTATCACCCGAGAATTTGATCGCATGTAGAAAGAATTAGAGTAGCTTCATCTACCTCATAGATTGTATTAGCTTCACTATTCCTCATTTTTTCTTGTGCTTTCTTGTAAGACCTGCAATTTCATTTTGAGTGGCCAAGTTTGCCACAAAACCAACACTCTCCATTTCTACCTCTTGACTTTGATCATTTGGGTGATCTTGATTTTCTTTGATTGTAATAATTATTATTATTACTTTTATGATGGCTTCTTCCCCTTCATTCGGTGCCGACCATGGTAAAAGCATCATCGAATGGGGTGTCTTTGTTATTTCTTCTCATATCTTCACTAAGCAAAGTAGCAACCACTTCATCGTAGACCAACTTCTTCTTTGTGGAATTAGAAGTGCTAACATCTGTAACTACGGGATCCCAACTATTGGGTAAAGAACATAACAAGATGATGGCTTTGACTACATCATCTTGTGTCATACCAACTGAGATTGCTTGACATAATAAAGTGTTCAAATCATTTACATGATTTGACATCACAGTCCTTTCCTTCATTTTCAGCTTGTAGAGTTTCTTCATAATGAAGATTTTATTTGAAATCGATGTCGTCTCATACATGTTCTGAAGTTTGTCCCAGACTTCTTTTTTTGTCTTTTCGTTGAAGACATTGAACAAGACATTTTGAGACAGCAAAAGAAAGATTGATGCCATTGCTTTGTCATCAATCTTCTTCCAATCTACGTCTGACATCATTGCTGGTTTGCTGGATTTTCCATCGATTGTGATTGCCAAATATTGCTTGATTAGCAAGGAACGCATCTGCACTTTCCATAGGCTGTGAATTTATCTACTTTCATATCCTCCATCTTTCTAAAAATTCAACCCAGATTTCCAATCTGCACAACCTGTGCTCTGATACCAATTCAATTGAAAGAGATTGAAAGCAAGAAATAAACAGCACACACAAAGTAAATTGACAAATACACAACACCAGATTTATCCTGGTTCACCACAAATTGTCTACGTCCAAACTACATAATATTGTTTTAATACCAAAAAAAATGTTTACAAATGAGCAGGAGCAGCATATAAAAAGACTCCAGAATTATTACATAATGAAGAGTCTTCGAAATGAAAAGTCATAATAAAAGGGATAATAAAAACATTATGACTATTGGCCTTCACTCCTCAACAGTTTCTGCAGATACGTATGGTAATACGGTTATGTAAACATAGTGCAAATTTGAAGGATTTAAAGGGGTCGGTCAAGGATGTATACGGTCGCTGGAAGATCGTTAATAAAGGCGGTGAAACCTGCATTTTGTAAAAGATAAATACAAATTTGGAGGGTGAAACCGTGATTCGTGATGCATTCGAACTCATTATTTTGTGAATATGTCCCTTAGCTCTGACTCCCTTTTGCGCAGGGAATTAGAGGAAGCTTGGGAAGCTGAGGTCACAAGTTCGAACATTTCCAAGGACGAGGTCGATGTCGCGAGTTTGAATCTTCCTGAGGAAAAGGTCGAGACTTCAAAGAGCATCGAGCTCGCTGAATTGCCAGACTTTTCTGTCGAAGACGAGGAGATGATCTCTTTATTAGTGCAGAAGGAGACAGAGTATCTTCCCGGGGATGACTATCTTGAACGTTATCGAAACGACCACGATTTGATTGCCACGGCTCGTCGAGATGCAATCAGCTGGATGCACCAGGTTCATTGGAGCTCATTCTCGGGAAAACTTTAATTTTAAATTTTGTTACAGATTCTTAAATTTATTCACTTACTGGTTAGATTACGCGAGGTAACCGGATCCACGAGATTTTATTGCATTGATTGCAAGAAAATATTTGCTTGAAATACAGTTTTGATTTTCTGTATACGAATTAGGAATTGGATTGCTTTGATTGCAAAAGAATATTTGCTTTAAATCGAATTTGTGTCTGTACATTAATTAAGGAGTGTATTTAAATTCAGGTTCAAGTGCTTAATAATCTCAGACCGCTTACAGTATACTTATCAGTAAATTACCTGGATCGCTTCCTGTCGACCTATCATTCGCCGGTAAAGCATCATTGAAGCCTCGCTGATACATTCTGCATTGGAGTCTGACTACTGTAGAATTAAAGTTTTCTTTGTTTGTCTTGTAATACTTTTGTTAAACAGCGTCAGTTGCCGTTATTATGCATTGCCTGCGTGTCACTGGCAGTTAAAATGGAAGAAAAGGTTCCGCTTACTGAGTTACAGGTAAAATGATGTCTCAGCTTCTTCTCACGGTTCAACGACTTTCAATTTGGTAAAAGCTGAGCAGTTTAGTTAGATTAGTTATGGTGAGAGCTCAAGACTTTATATTTCAACTAATGTGCAGGTCGGAGGCGCAAACTTTGATTCCGAAGCTGGATCACTATACAGAATGGAATTCCAAATCCTGACAGCATTAAATTGGAGATTATTCTCCATTACACCTTTTAACTTCATTCATTACCTCTTGCACAGACTCAAAGGCACCAGCGCAGTGCCTCAAGCCTTAATATCTCGAACAACCGACTTCATTATCAATACTACTAGAGGTAGAAAGAAATATTATTCAATTACAGTTAAGAATATCTGCGATGAGATTCGTACAAAATATATTAGTAAATATATCTTTCGATTTTGACAAGAGCTTATTTAATCATTCAATCTTTTCAGTGCTTGATTTCTCAGTTCTTCAGCCATCATCGATCGCTGCGGCATCCGTTATGTGTGCTTGTGAGAAGGTTTTACAGACAGAATCAGCAGATTGCAAAGAAATCGTACTATCTTCCAAAGCATTCAACAAAGTATAATTTTATCTTTAAATACATCGATATTTTGCTTAGATAATGGCGTATTTTATCTTTAAACTTTAATTGCACTGGTAACAAATAAATCTAGCCTACTATATCTTTAAAATTAAATTGCTCTGGTAGTCAATAGATTTAGCCTACTATATCTTCAAACTTTAATTGCTCTGGTAACAAATTGATTCAGCTTATTTTATCTTTGAACTTTAATTTCTAATACCTTTTCTTGAAATGGATTCCTCCTGGGAAAAAAGGACTGGAATCTTTGCAGCGCGCAGATTCAATTTGTATTGCGTTGGTTTAATTGGCAGGGTGGGTTCCTGGGAAACTAAATTTGTTTTTTTTCTGTTTTCTTTTATTTCCCGCAGGAGAAAATCATAAGCTGTTACAATTTAATGCAGCAGCTTGTGATGGACAATGGCTCTGGTACAAATAAAATTTCAAGTGGCTCGTCTCACAGTCCAATTGGAGTACAGGAAGCTGCGGCCCGTATCAGCGGCGAAGCCACTCAAAACACCAATTCTTCTAAAAAGAGAAAGATCTGTGAAGCATTGTGCACGGCAGCGGATCAACAGTGGTAAATTTGGAAACTCCCGAAATATTATATTATTCAGATTAGTATTTATTATGATTTTTGTTACAAAAGATTTTTAATCCGGATCGGCATACCTCATGAGCAAGTGAATGCGTTCATTTGAGTCAGTCAGTCCGTTCCTCCGTGATTGATTTAATTTGGCGTGTTTAAGACATTATTTTAGCGGAGATTTAATTCTGCACATATATAAGTAGGTACGGATATTTTTTGTTGTTGCAGAAATATACACCGGGAAAGCAGGAGGGTTTTTGATTTGGTGTATTTTGAAGACAATCACTCGCACCAGAGACTTCTGTATTTCAGAGATTGAGATTGATTTATTCCGTTGCAATTTTTTTTGACTACTACATCCTTTTATTTCTCGGTAAACCTCAGTTACTAATTATAAAATACAATAAAAAATAGTTGATCATATAATTGTAACTCTACAATTTTCATGTCTTAAGGTCAAAATTGATGAATTGTTTATAGAATGTAAAAAGGTCAAAATTGATGAATTGTTTATAGAATGTAAAAAGGTCAAAAGGCTACATCTTTGTTAGATTAAATGGTGTGAATAAGCATCTTTCCGTGGGAGATCATATTGTTTTGTTTAACATAGTTTATGCTCGATACAGATGTAGAGGTGACATATAAATTGATAGTATTGCTCTTTTTATAGTTCAAGGGTGAAAACTAGTAAAAAGATAAGTAAAAAGTTTATAAAACTTATAGAATTCAATTTTAATTTTTCTTTTAACAATGTTATTTCACTTCTTTTATTTATTTTGTATTCTTATGGTGAACTTTTTTATTTCTTTATGATGCTCAATATCTATAAGCTATTACTTAACCAATTTGTACGAACAAAAAAACAACTGATTTTTCATTATTAGGTATCACTAATAATGGAAGTAGAAGTTGTCGCAATCATATGTGAAGTCTTCACTTAAGTTGGCATATCTTGGCCATCTAGTTCCATCTTCCTTTCTTGTGTTATTATCATTTATTTTAAAAAAATGATGGAAGACTCATTTAGACAAATGTGCTATATAGTTCTTTTTATTATTATTTTAGTTCTATTTAATTTTTTTTTTCTCTATTACTAATCATCCAATCTAGTGAACACATAGAAAAAATTAAGTAGACGGGTTGAAAAGCACCCATACAATGTAGACAAGTGCAATATTATATTAGAATATTTTAAAGATAAACTCTCATGGTGATATTTTCATTAGCTTAACCATTATTCAGAATGTGGTGTCTAATGATTTGTATTTATTTTGTAATCTAATGAACACTCACATATTAAGAAGAAATTAGTAATTTCCTAGCATTTGGAACCTTAATAATTTTTAATGGGTAGATAAACTAAAAACTTAGTTCATATAATTGCAAATACATGAAGCTTTTTCTTATTATTAGGTAAAATAATAAATTATATCATATGATAACTCATTAAAAAATAATGACTTGAGATGGTAACACTATCCAGAATATGTTTCACAAATTAAATAATGAAGGGATCAAGATTTAACTTCAAAAGTTGTTACATAAATATTTTGATACAAATGGTTTTTAGTGATCTAAATTAGCTATATATGATTAAATCTATGATTGGTATGCTTGGACAATTGGTCATTATTCTATTTTATTTTATTTTATTAACTCTTTGCTATAGAAATGAATTTCATGTCTTAGCTTGATCTTGAACTCAACTACAAATACTTATGTGCCTTTCGATGTTTTAAATTTTTTTGATAGATTTTTGGACTTGTGTTTGAAAATTAGCGGTGTTGATGAACATATTTAGGAGCTTTCTACGTGAGTTGTTGAATAGGAGTTGATGAACACATTGAGGAGCTTTCTACGTGAGTTGTTGAACAGGAGTTGATGAACACTAAGAATATTATTCCAATTAACTTTAGGAGGCCAATGAGCTAGCTAAGTTTTCTTTAAATTTTTTCCACTAAAATTGATTCATATATATAGGTCTAGCTCTTGTAACTCATGCATAGGAGGAAATATTATTAAAAGTTTGCATAAATATTAAGTTAAAATTTTAACTCATTTATTTAGGGCAAAGAATTACAATTTGAAATTCTTAAATATTCATGCTACATTTTTTATATCCAAAATACTAATATTATCAATTGCACTTGATTTGCTAGTTCATAGAAAAAATTCTTAAAGTTTTGTGAATTTAAATGCTTTTCATTTGACATTTTTTTTGATAGATAATAGCTAGTAGTTGATATCTTTTATTAATTTTTAAATTTCACAATCTTGCTTCAGTGTGGGCACTAGTAGGAAAGAACGAAGAAAACCTTTGGTCTTACCAAAAAAATAAAAAATAAAAGTTATAGTGTTGTTACATTAATTTATAATATGACCATCCCATAATCGCTTTATAGGATACTTTGAAATTCTAAGATTTCATTTTATTACAATGAGAGGAAATATATAAAAAAATTTCCACTTTTAGACCCTTCATTCTAACAATGATACCATCTAGAATTCTACTTTGATATGACGAGCTATCTATTCAAGTACATGTATCCACACATTACTAGGTCCTTCCATATTCTTGTTATCCTTGTTAGTTATTAGTATGAAAATCTATAATCAAATACCAAGGATTGCTATATACATTCTAAAAAGAAAAAATTATAATTTGCTTATTCAAACTCTTAATAAGATGAAAAATTCTACTTGCATTGAAAACCAACTTTAGCCTTTTCTTAGTTTAAGCTAAAGTGATTTCTTATTGTAAAATTATTTTGTAAGATCCTTCTAACCATATCATTGTTCCACCCTCATTCTACCAAGAAGTAGAGGAAATATGAAAGATAAATAAACTAGCACTTGCACCTTTGAAGGGTTCAAGGGTTGCGCCGATAGTATTATATATATTAAATGATGTCACTATATTGTTGGTATAGAACGTTTCATCATAATATTTTTTTTATATTTGGGTGAGGAAGTACCTAATTCTTAATTTTACCAACGGTCCATTGCTTTTTTCGGTGTTGAACTATTTTTTTCAACATCTATTCCGACTGTAATTTTTGAGTGCAGTTAGGATACACACCTCTGATTTTCCACAAACTCTTTTCCATATGGAAAACCACCACAGTCAAACACAATGAATGAGTCATTAACACATAGCCTTAAACATAAAACCCATATCTAAAAAAATGAGATTATATTTGTCAATACTGCTTCACGAATTTATGATGTGCTGAGAAAATAACCATTTATGTCACAGACTGGTCATTTACATCTGCTCATATTGTCTTTCAACATATTAAAGGCCCAAAATGGGTCAAGATTGAAACAAAATGCAAACTAACTGGAAAAAAAAAACACTCCTCCATAAAACCAATTCTCATAAACTTTGAGTTCCAGAAAGAAATTTGATTGATCCAAAAAGAAAAAGTTGTTGTGACATGGATTAATAATTAATAATTATTATTCATATATTTAAAAGAAAGTGTAAGTATCCTTTGATAGAAAACCTTATCACAAAATTGTTTACTTGGAAATATTAAGATAATTGATCCAATAGTAAAATTACTAAATTTCTACATATGTAGATAGAACATCATATATATAATTCTTTTTTCTCTTATTGACTATATAACTTAATGTTCTATTTAAAATTTTGATTTATTTTAAAAATAAATAAATTATCATTTTCTTATTACTTTATAAGATAAAATTAATTATCATAAGTTTCAATAATAAAAAATCATTCAAGACTATATAATTTATTGTCAGTTGAATTTTACGATGATACTTTGTTTGCATTCATTTTTTTATTTTATTTTTTTACTAAATTCACATGTTCATTACTCAAAAGGGGCACATGAGAGAAATCACAGCTTCAGCTAGAACTGTTTAGTCATGCTTTAAACTGGCAAAGGTATCCAACCTTTATGCATAAAAATTCAACTATGTAAACAAGTTCGCCAACAACTATCACCATTATTTAATACTTATGTCAGGTTAGATATCCCCAAAACCACTCAGACCTTGCAATTTGTATCACATAAAATACCTTGGAATTTGTAAGTATTCATGTGCATCTGCAGTCTGTACAACGGGAAAGTCCTTTTAAGAGATGATATTTCTTTGAGGAATATAGTCAAATGGCTCATGTGTATTCTATGTTAATGCCTTGCATTATTCTTTAGGCTTTGATTATAATAATATTTCACCACCCCCATTTAAAAAATATTGATAAATTTATCAATTATACATCATGCTTTTCATGATCATTTGATGGTTCATACATTATCTTTGTATCATAGTCCATTCCATACCAAACTATACCTATAACAAGCTTTTCTAAATCTGTAACTTCTTCACTATGTCAAAAATAACATAAACCCTTTACTAATCATAATGTGTCACACACTAACCACTGTATATTCTCTTTTACACTATTACGGTCAAGAAATTTACATTAAATGGAAGAACATCTCATGGACAACATCTAACAATTAGAGCCTTCTTAGAGATAGGTTTGTCTTCTAGACTTACCCTTTTGATTTAGGGGCTTGATCATGCACTTCAACCTACCATAATCTCTAATGGATCAATCAGAATACTTTGAATATGTGTATAGTTAGCCACAAAAATAAGTTAGTGGGCCCGCAAGAGAATTCATTTCTTTGAGGTATACTGTGATAACAATTCATTTTCCTTGTCCATGCTTTCAAACTCTGCATTCATCTCTGCCATAGACAGTTAAATATCTAGTAAAATTCTTTAATGAAAATCCATCCCCTGCCCCCAAGCTCCCAATCACATAGGCAGATAAAATATAGCAAAGGTTGTTAAATTTGTTGTGATACCTACCCATTGCTATTACTTGAAAGTTCCTATAGCTTTTAACAAATCCATCTATTTGCAAATCATGCAAACATCTCATGCAATGATGTCTTTGAGGCATTTAACATGTTTTGGTTCAGCTTTACATTTTGCAAATCATTCAAATATAGCTTCACATTTTGCAAATCATTCAAATAGAACCATGCCCTATTCCTTAGCTTCCACATTTTATATGCATATCTATTTGGGCATTTCCAACTATAGCATTTGGCAAAAATCTCCTTTGTCTTTATGCTTTGATGGATGTTCATTTCCTTAGACAACATCTATTTGGTGCAATATGTGAAACAGTACACGTACCCACTTTGTGCTTTCACATTTGCAAATGAATTTACCAAAGCATTATTCTTTGATGATGTCCATACCATGTCCTATGGTTCCCATTCAAACACAGGCAGAGAAGATGTTTTATGCTTTAAAATCTATCCATATTTTGCTACGTTCCAAAGTGCAACATTACCCCAAAGGTTTGAAGAGATTCCTCACAAATTCAATTTTATACAGATCCTGTATACACTTCCACACATTGTATAAATCATTGCCATGTCTGTTGAAAATAAATTAAAAGCCCTCTTCATCTTTTATGCAACATGATGAATGCCCATAACATGTTCCAAAGTTCTAATTCACGCACTGGCAGAGAAGTGTCTGGCAAACGTGAAGGAAAATGACTCCACACTTGTAAAGTGTGTCTTCTTGAGGGTTTCTAAATCCTTTTTAAATCATTTGCAGGCATATCCTACAAAAAAAATGTAGCATTCTATGAGGTCATGGAGCGAATATAAAAAATAGTTCATGGTGTTGTCCATGCTTCCACACTTACATGCAAGCTTTCCCGGGCATTCAAATCCTTAATCTTCCATGTTTTAATTAAATTTTCTAAAGCCTACTCTTTGGTGTCTTACAACCGCGACATGCCTGAGACCGCATTCCTTTGGGACATTTTGTCAAATAATTCATGTGCATTGGATATCATTCTACATTTGACTCAAATAGGAGGGATGCATGTGGACGTCTCAACCATGGAGAAAGAGAACATTGTCTAAAACAAAAGAGCGTGGACCACTAATACATATTTTGGCAGTCAATATAGAAAGATTTAACTAATACAGATTTTGGTAGTCAATACAGAAATATTTATTTATAATAATCATGACTAGTGCTAAAATAGCATCTGCAAACATGGGTGAAAGAGAAGTTGAATTTTTTTTAAAGCTGAGAGTTAACCAGTGCTTAGGACAATGCTAAAAATAGTACCAAACAAAAGACACGATGACAAAGACAACAAAGAATTATACATAGCACCAAGCAAATGTGTCATCACCATTCATGGGAAATAAAATCATTTTAGAACCTAAATATTTTCACCGGAGGCGAGATGATTAGCAGATAAGCATCTATTTGGGGCAATATGTGAAAGAGTACATGTATACACTCAAATTATACAAATACATCATTCCCCTATTTTAAATAGATGTATTTAGCAGATATCCGCACTAATTTATAAGATGGTTAAGATGCTTACATCTCAAGGCCTCACTATCACCTTCCTCACCACCACTGCTTCTTCCCCCAAATTGCAATCGCAAGCACTTTGATCCTCCATTTATTTTGTTCCTCTTTATGACCCGCCCATTCCATCCCTCCCCTCTTAGACAAGCAGATGAGCTGCACTAAAACAAGACGTTAAATATCTTCTACTGGTCACGCTGGTCATCATTGCCTCCAGAGAAGGGTTTCTTCACAGTTTCTGCTACTCCTTGGGTAACTCCCTTCACCTTCTCCGTAGCCTCTCTCAGCTTCATATGGCCTCCTAAACCACCCACGACTGCCATATATGGACTCGACAAAGAACCTCATTCCTCCAACAGTTGTAGATCATGCAACAATGGCATTGTGTATTCAACACATGGATCACAACATTCAAAAAACTCACTCCACACAAACAGGGACGCCTCAGAATTCTTCACTAAACGCAGGCATGTGTGAGCCACCAGAAATGACATTTGGAAGCCAGCATTAATTCTCGACGACCATCTTAACTGCACCTGAATGTTTTTCACAGCGTAAGACTGTCGAAAAGTCTAAATTTGCCGATGGGCATCTCCCCGGGAGAAAGCCTATCAGCTTAATAATTTTAAATACTTCATCATAGTGCTCCATGAGCAAGATAAGAGAAACTTCTTTAGTATACAAAGATATAGATGAATAATAGATCCCATATAAGGAATCAATAATCCTCTTTTGCTATTCATTTATATTTTAATAAAATATAATTCTCACATGAAGAGATATTCAATAATATTTCTTAGGACATGATACCATACTCAACTCTAATGCATAATTGATAAAGTGACCTGGACTATAATAAAACTATGAATAGATTTCTTGTCACATTTTTTCTTTAGTAAACATAAAAGGTACTTATTTGTATGACTGTATGATGTGTGCTTCTCTTAATAGGTATTCATTCATATCTTAAAACAAGGGACCTCATAATTCATTCTTATCCATTTTTCTTAATGGATAATACCTTAGGTTTCTTGATTAAAAATATTACACCTATAATCCCATTCTTATCTTTTCTAAGCTATTTCAAAATTCCCTAATTGATCCTTCCTTAATTTACATTAGATCTCAATGTTACTACCGTATTGTCTCCAATATTGATATTCTATTTTTCACTATATTTACTACTCATAGATATCTATATAAATATAAGATCCTCCTTTTACAATAGACATGAGAAGTATAAAGCCAATTTGATACTTGTCCCATATACCAATATGACTTAAAGTCATGGAATCATAATTCAAATCATGGAAAGGAGATCAGATGACTCAAATCCTCCTTCCACTTTCCATAATATCAACACAGATATCAAGACTTTAAAAAATATTGATATCTTGTGTTAGTAAGGATTTACAAATATTTCTATTACTAAGGCTCAAACTTTCCTGAAGTATATCTCAAAGTTAAAACATTGTCCAAATTTATTAACCAAAATCATATGTGCTTTTCTAGATTAATAGAAGATTGCCAATTATAGAAGTTTCTATCATATATTTTATCATACCATGTTATGGATACCTGCAACTGAGCTAAACTAAAACCGAAAACTGGAAAAAATTATTAAGTTCAGATAGTAACCATACAGTTGTAAGTACCTCACTTATCATTACTGAGAGTTAACATAATGCATATATACCAACATTACCATAGATATTGGAGTGTATAAGACACCAAGCAACCTTAAACATAACTTAAAATCTAGATTGATACTAATATAAAAAGTCTTCATACATGAGTGTTTGATATTAAAATATCTATTGTCTAACAACTAAAAATTGACCGCTATTCCTATAAACGAAGGCACTATCATTTATATATTATATAACCAGATAGGACCACACAGTCACGTCTATGAGTGATCTACCATAACTAGGGATATATACACACTGCCATATTTAAGACATTACCTCCCCCAATTCAAACTAAGCCTTACTGGTATTTACAACGAAAAAGCCCTACATAATTAAAACCAAAACTAGGAAAAAAACTAATCATGCCTTACTCCAATAGACTACGGTCAACATATGTCCCACTATGTCTTTTTCTCCATGTTTTGAGTCTCCTGTGCTATTCGAACCGAGGGGCCAGCTTCATCCTCCATTCATGAGGAATGATCTTCCTTAGCCTTGCCACAGGGTTTTATAGCTCTGATAATACTCAGAGGAAGTACTTTTATTTTGTCAATCTCCACATTCTCCAAACTGGGAGGTACTTGAAATCCTTCCGCTGCCATGTATTGAGCCAACTAGTTCCCCTTTGCCTTTCTCAAACATGTCCATTTGAATAAGAACTCCACATTTCTGATTATGGTCAGGATCCTATCATTGAATTCCATCTCATTTTTTTATCACCAACAGGGGCCGCTTAACCAAATCGTCTTCATCCATACATTCTTCCCCTACTTCATTGGGTTCCTTATAATCCTCCAGATATGGTATTTTGAAATTAGAGTCCACATTATACAATGCCTTAGTTAAGTTTCCTAGTAGGTCTGCGACAAAAAATTTCTTGCATAAAGCCTTTGTGTCTGACTTAGAAAACACAGTCACCAGCATAATCGATGCAAACATAGCTGGTATATTACAGTTGACTCTAAAATCACATTCACAACCTATGGCTCTGACTCCCTTTTGCGCAGGGAATTAGAGGAAGCTTGGGATGCTGAGGTCACGAGTTCGAACATTTTCAAGGACGAGGACGAGGTCGCGAGTTCGAATCTTCCTGAGGACGAGGTCTAGGTCGCGAGTTCGAATCTTCCTGAGGACGAGGTCGAGATTTCAAAGAGCACCGAGCTCGCCGAATTGCCAGACTTTTCTGTCGAAGACGAGGAGATGATCTCTTTATTAGTGCAGAAGGAGACAGAGTATCTTCCCAGGGATGACTACATTGAACGTTATCGAAAGCACGATTCGGTTGCCACGGCTCGTCGAGATGCAGTCAGCTGGATGCACCAGGTTCATTGGAGCTCATTCTCGGGAAAACTTTAATTTTAAATTTTGTTACAGGTTCTTAAATTTATTCACTTACTGGTTCTAGATTACGCGAGGTGACCGGATCCACAAAATGTCATTGCATTGATTGCAAGAAAATATTTGCTCGAAATACAATTTTGCTAATTAGGAATTGGATTGCTTTGATTGCAAATCGAATTTGTCTATGTACATGAATTAAGAAGTGTATTTAAATTCAGGTTCAAGTGTGTAATAATTGCAGACCGCTTACAGTATACTTATCAGTAAATTACCTGGATCGCTTCCTGTCAACCTATCCGTCGGTAAAGCATCATTGAAGCTTCGCTGATACATTCTGCATTGGAGTCTGACTACTGTAGACTTAAAGTTTTCTCTGTTTGTCTTGTAATACTTTTGTTAAACAGCGTCCGTTACCGGTATTATGCATTGCCTGCGTGTCACTGGCAGTTAAAATGGAAGAAGCTATTCAGCCACTTACTGATTTACAGGTAAAATATAAATGAAGTCTCAGCTTCTTCTCACGATTCAACGACTTTCAATTTGTTAAAAGCTGAGCAGTTCAGTTAGATTAGTTATGGTGAGAGCTCAAGACTTTATATTTCAACTAATGTGCAGGTCGGCGAAAAATTTGGTTCCGAAGCGGGATCACTATACAGAATGGAATTCCAAATCCTGACAACATTAAATTGGAGGTTATGCTCCATTATACCTTTTAACTTCATTCGTTACCTCTTGTACAGACTCAAAGGCACCAGCGCAGAGCCTCAAGCCTTAATATCTCGAACAACCGACTTCATTATCAATACTACTACATTTAGAAAGGAATATTGTTCAGTTACAATACATTATTTCTGCAATGAAATCCATGCGATCTATATCAATAAATATATCATTCGATTTTAGCAGGCGCTGATTCAATGCATTCAATCTTTGCAGTGATTGATTTCTCGGCTCATCAGTCATCATCAATTGCCGCGGCAGCCGCTATGTGTGCTTGTGAGAAGATTTTACAGGCAGAATCAGCAGAATGCAAAGAAATCATACTATCTTCCAAAGGATTCAACAAAGTATAATTCCAGCTTTATTAAATAGATCAATATTTTGCTTCGATAATGGCGTATTTTATCTTTCAACTTTAATTACTCTGATTACAAATAGATTTAGCCTATTTTATCTTTAAACTTTAATTGCTCTGATAACAAATAGATTTAGCTTATTTTATCTTTAAACTTTAATTGCTCTGGTAACGAGTATATTTAGCTTATTTTATCTTTGAACTTCGATTTCTAATGCCTTTTCTTGAAATTGATTGTCCTTGAAGAAAGGCTGAAATCTTTGTAGTGCACAGGTTCTGTTTGCATTGCGTTGGTTTTATTCACAGGGTGGATTTCTTGAAAACAAATCTTGTTTTTGTCTGTTTTGTTTTATTTTCTGGAGGAGAAAATCACAAGCTGTTACAATATAATGCAGCAACTTGTGATTGACAATTGGTCTCGTTCAAATAAAATTTCAAGTGGCTCGTCTCACAAAACAATCGGAGTACAGGAAGCTGAGACCTGTATCAGCAGCGAAACCACTCAAAACACCAATTCCTCTAAAAAGAGAAAGATCTGTGAAACATCGTGCAGGGCAGTGGATCAACAATGGTAAAAATGAAACCCCCGAAATATTTATTATTAAGATAAATATGTATTATGATTTTTGTTACAATATTTTTTTAATCCAGATCGACAAAGCTAGGGAGTAAGTGAATGCGTTGATCTGAGTCAGTCAGTCCGTCTGTCCGACATTGATTTATTTTGGCGTGTTTGAGATTATTGTAGGGGAGATTGGTTGTGCGCATTGATAAGTATGTACAGATGATTCTTTCTTTTTGCAGAAATATACACCGGGAAAGCAGGGTTTGTACATATATTTTTTCTTTTGCAGAAATATACACTGGGAAAGGAGGACTAGAGTTATGGATTTGGTGTATTTTCATGAAGACAATCACTCGCACCAGAGACTTCCGTATTTCAGAGATTAAGATTGAGTTATCCGTTGCAATTTTTTTTGACTACCACTCAGTTACTAACTATAAAATACAATAAAAGTAAGTTGATCATATAATTGTAATCTTATAATTTTCATGTCATCAGGTCAAAATTGATGAATTGTTTAAAGACGGTATAAAGATCAAAATAGTACATCTTTATTGGTGTTCGATTAAATGGTACTGTAGATAAGCAGCTTTCTGAGGGAGACTATATTGTTTTGTTTAACATAGTTTATGCTCGACACAGATGTAGATATAAGTTAATAGTATTTATTTTTTCCTAGTTTTTGGGTGAACTTTAAGTCATTTTGTATTAAAACTATAAGCGAAGGAGTTTACAAAACTTATAGAGTTCAATTTTAATTTTTCTTTTAAATAGGTGATTTCTTTTATTTTGCATTCTTATGGTGAACTTTTCTATTTTCTTAGGATGCTTAATATCTGCAAACGGCCACTTTATTGATTTGTACTTTTTCTTTTTTTTCAATCTTCCTCATAAAAAACTGATTTTTCATTATTATGTATTACGAAGAATGGAAGTAGAAGTTGTTGCAATCATAAGTGAAGTCTTCAGTTAAGTTGACATATCTTGGTCATTGTGGTCATCTAGTTCCATCATATCTTGGTCATTGTGGCCATCTAGTTCCATCATATCTTGGTCATTGTGGCCATCTAGTTCCATCTTTCTTTATAGTTCTTTATTTATTTATTTTAGATCTAGTTTAAATAAATAAATGTCTCTCCTACTAATCATCCAATCTAGTAAATACATAGAAAAGAATGAGTAGACGGGTTGAACAACAACATCCATACAATTAGCAGTGACCTATAGACATGAGATAATAAGTACTTTACAATTACTTCAGAATTTGAGAAATAAATCAGAATAGATAGTTAAAAAGATTATCACACAATGTAGTTAAGTGCAAAATCACAGTAGAATGTTTCAAAGATAAACTCTCATGATGCTATTTTAATTGGCTCAACCATTGTTCATAATGTGGTGTCTAATGATGTTTATTTATTTTAGAATCCAATGAACACACACATAGTAAGAAGACATCAGTAATTTCCTAGCATTTAGAGTTGACAAAAAAAAGGTATGGTAACCTTCATAATAAATTCTTAATGGGTAGACAAACTAAATCTCCTTTTATATTATTGTAAATAAATAAAGTTTTTCTTTATTATTAGGTAAAATAACAAATTACACCATATGATAGCTCATTATTAAAAAATAATGAATTGAGATAGTAACAATATTGAATATGTTTCACAAATAAATAACGAAGGGATCAAGATTTAACTTCAAAAGTTGTTACATAAATATTTTGATACAAATGGATTTTAGTGGTCTAAATTAGTTATATACGATCAAATCTATGATTGATATGCTTGCACAATTGCTAATTATTCTATTTTATTTTATTATATTTTTGCTATAGAAATGCATTTCATGTCCGTGCTTGACCTTGAACTTGACTACAAATACTTCTTATGCACCTTTCGATGTTTTAAACTTTTTTGATAGATTTTTGGACTTGTGTTTGAAAACTAGTGGTGTTGATGAACACATTTAGGAGATTTCCATGTAAGGATCTTCTCCTTATTCATGTATCCACTTTTGTATTAGTGCTTTGAATAAGATTGAAGGTACACCAAGCAACCATGTCATATAACTTATGTTTCTATGATGTTGATGTTTGTTTATAACTCTCTATGATATTATGTACATGATGATGCAATATTAGAAGCCTAAATTGAATTAGAGTTTTCCCTTATGTGCAACACTATAAAATTTAAATATTATGCTTAATTAAGTAAAGTAATACTTAATAGAAAGTTATTCTAATCAGATTTAGTTATGTGGAATGAAAGGACAACTCTATGTATAGGAAAAGTTATAGCCAAGCCAATGGAGATAGATTTATTTCTAATAAAAAGCTTATGATGTTGAAGTGATTTATGTAATTATGACCAAGGTGATGTAAATACATGTCAAAGGTATGAAGAATCTCATCCTTTATTGATCAACAACATAAAATGCATGAGTTGTAGGGAATATGGTAGGAGAGCTCTCAGGATCTTAAAATGAAATAGATAGAAGTTTCTATTTGATTTTCCAAATAAGACTTGAAGGTACAACATAAAGTTGAATCAACAAGTGATATTCTTCTAGATGATTTATATTACGCCTTACATAGTAAAATACTATTTATATAAAGTTTGTTGAATAAGCTACAAGTAAAATGCTCAATAATGTCATGTGTGTATTGTATGCTTTGTATTTGAAGCCTTGTAAAGAATAAGGCATGTCAATAGGAGAGTTTTTTGGAATAAGTATAGATACCATCCACTTTTTCTCACATAAAATTGAGAAATATAATAAATTATGATTTCTTTGACTATCAACACAATACCTATTGCAATAATTTCCTTCATCATGAATAGTTCCACTGATCTTCAACTTTGAGATCATCTAACAATATTAAAACATAATGATTTTATAGATGAATTCAGAGAGAATCTTTTTTCTCATTGTAAATATTCTTGAATAGAATAAATGTTAGATTAGGGAGCACCAAGGGGGGGGGGGGTAATAGGTGTAGCAGTATTCTTTAACAATTCAAACCAAAACCATAACTTAATTCCAAAAGTGAAAATAAGTAAATAGAACACAACACATAATAATAATATCACAACACCATCATTTATTTTTGAGGAAAACTCGGTTAAGGGAAAATCCCCGGTGGGGATGTTACCCATAAATAAATTACTACTGCAGTAATTAGTGCCCAGTTAAGAGATTAAGTACAATAGGTAGGAATGCACTTGCATTCAAGATTACAGCCTAGAGCTCACTGCTCAAATATACAACTCAGTTACATTAAGGATCACTGCCAATTACATAAGAAAAAGATGGACTTAAAGTCCTAAATTGAACTGATTGGTAGCATCTGTTATGCTAATATAGTTCCAATGAAGTTCTGAACATGGATCTACACATCCGATAGTCTCTTCTTATCACATCAACATTTCTATAATTTTTCATAGTATTTGCATCATTCATACTCCTTCGAAAACACATCTAGATTTCATATATATGAGATCATAACTCAAAACATAACTCTGTCGGCTTTCCATAGGAAACATGTAGACCGAACCTCTTTTAACTCACTCAACAACGTGCTAACCAAAATGTAAACTCCCCATAGTCATTCCAATCATAAATAATAATCAAAACATTTCCTCCAACCAAAAAAAAGTCTAACTGATGAAGTATTTGAACATCTATGTTTTGATCTTGACAAATACTGTGAATTCTAATAATCAGAAATTAATATCTCTTGAATTATGTAACTTAAACACTTGCAGTCATAGGTTTAGAACCTTCTAACTATTTAGATACTATATCCAGAATTGCATATCATAATACCGATTCAACTATTTGTACCGATGTAATTATCGAACCTGTATATTGCTCTATTTTATGTACTTAGCTGAATTCTGTCAACTTTGTATTGATAAGAAAAAATATAATAACAAAACTAAGATAGATCTATGTAGTTGCCATGAATGACAACATATCATCTATACAAAATTTCTCTCTTGCCAATAATCTCCCCCTTTGGCATTGATGGCAAAAATTAGTCAAAAATTACTAAGTGTCCAGTCAATATGCCAATCCTCCAAAATAATACTCCCCCTTTCGGTATGCATCTTTTCTATACAACTCTTATAAATTTTCCACAGTATCTATCCCCCTTTGACATCAATGGCAAAGGTGGGGCTCAAAAAAATATCAAAATTTCCTACCAAAATCCTATACACTCCTTATACTAAGCCTTCATACTTACGAATACTTGAAGATATCCAAGAAGCTTATTCTCAAAGCTACCAAATCACTATCCCATGTTTTCTTCAAGATGTCCAAAATATGGATATGTCCACATATGGCATACGTTGCATTCTCTACTTTGGAAATACCTCCATAGTTTAATAGATTATATCTTTTTTCTACTTCCTTCAACGTCCTTTGAAGAAAATCTAACTTAGGAATGATTAGGTCCCTCAAGTTATCATGTCTTCCTATCACTCTCCTCTTCTCATCTTCCAAGGATCTTATCTGATCATTCATTTTTACTACTTCTGCTAGATACTCTCATGCAAATCCTTTTGATGAATCAAAATCCTTTGCCTTAACTGATAGCTTTTCTCTTGTTTACTTCAAAAAAAATTCTATATCCTAAACATGATAAAAGGAATCTATGCTCATCCTATATATCCTGCTTCCTTCTTCAATAAAATCCTTTATATATTTTACTCCAGTATCCAAGGAAATCTTATCTTGCAAAATTAATGAACACAGATAAGTGAATCTCTTATCATCAAACTCTGTATGTACCTTGTTCATTGTTGTTTGCTCAACTAACTAAAAATGAATGTCAAAAGAATCAAGTAGTCTCTCTAATTGATTTTCTATGGAATCTTCTTACTTATTCTGATAGTTGGGTAATAACTTCTCAAGACTACACACATATTTGTGCATAATTAGTCTTGTACCTTTCTCACTTTTCTATAAGGCTCTTTGCTTAGCCTTCTCTACTGCCAAAACTGATAACCTCATTAACTAATTCTCATCACATCCATCCAAATATATTAGTCCTTTAAGTTTTATCTTAGAAGATGAAATCGATAAATTAAATCTTGCCAACAATGACTTAGTCTTACCGATCAGAGTAGCCATAGGTGCACCAATTTGTGACTGGTCTCCTTTAATTTTTGTTGCCTTCTCCTCCAAAGTGGTCTGATCTACCTTCTCTTCATGCAAAGGGAATTGAGGAATGTCCATCGAGACATTATCAATAGGATCATTAGTTACCTCAACCCTATCGATTGTCTCCTTCTCCTATTCCTCAATTCTAGTCTCCCCTTATTTTTTAGGTTCAATCTCTGTATGATCATCTAGAATGACAGTGAATCCTCCAATGTATATATCTGATTCCTTAATTATGGATTGGAAACTATCATACTTGATGTATAGCTTATCCTCCCTACTCTTGGTTCTAGGATCCTTCTTAGGCACATCTGCATTAGTCTCTATGATCATTTTTATTAAGATGTCCTCTATTTCTACTATTATGTCTTTTGATTTTCTAGCCATTAACTTATTTACTCTCTTCTTGGTGGATAATTGTTGGCATTTGATGAAGATTTGATGAAGATGATCATGTGATGAATGTTTTAGTATTTTCATTGTTGGCAAAAAGTCTTCTAGGATGATTGAATCTATTATACCAATGACAAATTTGATTGTGTAGGGAATTCTCTAAGTATCTAGTGTATCAGTGATAACACAGTCAGTCATGGTAAATGTGATGCATGGTGATGATCTAAACAATTGTGGTGGTGTGATTGGATAGGAAGAATCTACAAAGTCATGTCAACCTACATCTATGATCACGTGAGAATATTCAAAGTACATATAAAGATTTTGTGGAAACATCAATGCTATCGACAAGAATAGTTAACTAGTAAAGTCAAGGTGGTGAAATTGAGGTAGCGATTGAATACGAGTTAATAATTGTTTTATTTTTGAATTGTACTATTGAGGGCCAAACTTGAGGATTTCAATTTACTATGTTGACAGGATCATTTATGAAATTTAGATGGATTTTGGAGACCAACATCAATAACACATCTTAGGGTTACTCTATCGACCTACATGTTTGTATAAAGAGATAAAATCATAGAGAAATTGAGAAAGTTATTTGTTGCGATGGATTGTGATTGATGAAGGTGAAGTTTGTATGATTAGAATAGTGATTTGAGAAGTATTGCAATGGATTTGTCAAGAAGAGTGTGCTACATTCAGATCATTCTTATTGTGTTCATTCTCAAGGAAATTTCTAACAGGCTTGTAGTCAAAATTCTCGAACAAGGTTACTCTTAACAGGGTATGTAAGATCCTAATAGGTCTAAAGTTTAATTCCTTTGACCAGGTGACTCTCAGAAGGAGTTATAAATCTTGTAAAAGGGTAGTTCCTAATAGGACTTTGTGATAGATTATAAATGGGCTATAGATACTCTTAATTGGGTATACCCTTAGCAAGTTTTTATAATGCTCCAAATATGAAAGATCTTATTGGTGCATTAGTGAGATTAGTGGGTAATAATTCCCCCTATGGATTTTCACTCTAACCAGGGTTTCCATGCAAAAATATTGGTGTTTTTGTGTTGGTTGTGTGGATGTTTTATTTGTTATGCTTCTATGTTATAATTATATTTACATGTTGGTTAATCTACAAGATTATAAAAAGATTTTGTAGATTTGTGGTTGCACTAATTCACCTCCCCTCTCAATGCCTTGTAACATTAACAATGAGTATCATAGCATAGTTCCCTTGAAGAAGTATAGTTCAACTTGGGGAAGATCCCTAAGGTAGACATGGAGAGTTTGAGATATCAAAGGTAACTTGAAAAGAAAATTGTAGATGCTAAGGATTTCATTGATTAGTTGAAAGATTAGCTCAAGTAATTGAGAGCCAAGAGACAAGAAATTGTTGAACAATTGAATGAAAGATAATATCTCATTGAACAACTATCTGAAGGTATTGGATATGAGGAATCTCAAGAAGCTTTGGAAGAATTATCTCAGGAGAATGTGTAACTACATAAAGACAAGAAGAACATCAAATGAGAGTTGGAAGCTTTGTCAATCAAATTCAAGGAAGAAAAGGAAGCAAGGAAAATTTCATAGGAATCCATAAAAGCTAAATATGAATCCCTAAAAGCTAAGATGGATGAGACCTTGAAATATGAATAATAAGTTGGTACATTTCATGCACAACTACATGATACAAATGAAAAGAATCAAGAATCCCTAAGGGAGAATAAAAATATGAGAAAATAAAATAAGAAACTAAAAGGTGATTTGAAGGCTGCAAATGATTTACTCAATAAATTCAATGAAAGTTTTACAAAGATAGATGAACAACTCAAGAATCATATAATGCATGGAGAAAGCTATGGATTAGGATACACTAACTATGAGGTTGGTGAATATTTAGGTACGAAAAAGACCAATCAAGATGAAAAACATGCAGCTAGGGTGAATCAAAGGGAATTTGGTAAGAGATCTTCTAGACCAACTTTTTTTAATTGTCACAAGGTTGGACATAAAACTAATGTATGTAGGACAAATATCAGATCTAGTATCTCCAGACCTAATGCTAGACCAAATATTTTTTATGGTTATTGTTACAATTGCAACAAATATGGTCATAAAGAGAATGAGTGCAAGAAAAGAATGAACAATCAGAGGCCATAAGTCAACCAACAGAATGAGAAACAGTGGGATGTTACATGCTCACGTGGGTAGCATGTTATCTTGTCTCTTAGGTCCTGCCGTGCATTTCCATAATTATGGTCACATGGCGATCAACTATAGATTGAGGACCAATAGAGGCAATATAGAACACTGGAAATCAACTGGTATGCCATGTTTTCACTATCATAAGATAGGTCACATTGCTACATTTTGTAGATCAAGGAACAATAAGGTGAACCAACTGGTTAACTAGTCTAATAAGAAAAAAGGAAAGGAAATTGTGAATG
The DNA here is from genome assembly GCA_027943335.1 of Chamaecyparis obtusa. Taxonomy (NCBI): domain Eukaryota; kingdom Viridiplantae; phylum Streptophyta; class Pinopsida; order Cupressales; family Cupressaceae; genus Chamaecyparis; species Chamaecyparis obtusa. Next base: position 817,141 of record BSBK01000167.1, read on the forward strand.
TGGAAGAGACCAATAATTAGATGAGTAAGATTTGGGCAAAGAAGAATGAAATAAAATCTTCAGAAGGATCTGTATCTTCATCAGGTGTGGAGAATTCATCATCAAACTAAGTCATCTTTGATTTAGGTGGAGCAAGAATTGTTGAAACCATTAAAGACCCCCTAGATGCATGTGGAATAAGTTTTATTTTCATATTTAGATGTATATGGTTATTTTGAAGTATGATATTAAGTTTTGGTGACCTACATGAAGATTCAGATGACTGCTAACAAGATCTATGAAGGTATATTTTATTTGTTCTCAACTAGTGATATATTTAATACTTAAGAGTGGTGGACGATAAAAGGTGATTTTAGGTATTATTTTTCACCTACACATTCAAGTGCTATAGCCAGGGGCGCAAGAAGTGAAGTTTGAGTAGATTGACAATGATTGAAGTAACTACAGAAGGTTTTTAAGTGATTTTGGTGAAGAAACTTGAGAAGGTTTCCACAAGTCATCATACGGTTACTCAAAAGTTATTTATTGGAGATCTTTGAGCTTAAAATCTATTATTTTTAGTATGGATACTCCTATTATTGTTGAGATTACAAAGAAACCTAGGCTAGTATTTTAGAGACGTCCAGACAAATCAATGGAAAATGATCCAAAGGGTTCCCTAACCAATGTGCCCAATGTTGTATTGCATATGGAGGATGTTAGATCATACATTCATTGTAAGATCAAAGAATTAGGTGAAACTCATATACGATCACTACAATGATATTTGTGCAAATATTTGGTGTTGAAATATAAATACAAATTGATCACAGATAAGGGTTTTGTGGACACAGTTCACTTTCCTTTTGACTTTGAAGAACATATTAGATATGTACTTAATAGGGTTCATGACAAATTTATGTGGCTTGATTGACCCTAAAAGATTAATAAAGAGGCTAGTTACCTAGTAACATGTTTCTATGCTACTAGAGAGATACTACAACTAAGATCTATCCCACAAGATGTAGTTACAAAATAGACGAAATCAAAATGGGACGAGCGTGAGATGACAATAAATGATATCCTAGATGAGTTAGTTAGGTTTTCATCCATGGTGATTGGATACAAAGTGTTTCACTCAAGAAAAATCAACATTGTGCCTACTGTTACGATCCACAAAACCCAATGGGTCCTGACGTGCGCAATCCTTGGGGATTGTGGCAGTAGGCCCATGGACCCTGTTTTTCTTTCATATGTGTTTTTTTTATAAAAATAAAATTTATTTTTATTTAGTTCCTTCTTTTAAAAAATATAAATACGGTTGTGTTTCATATTATTAAAAAGATTCCTTTTCATATATATATAATATTCTGATGAAATATATATATATATTTCTTTTAAAATTTATCAGGTTATTTGCATTCTTTTTATTTTATCATGTAAATATGATATCACTCATGCATTTAAATTAATTTAAAATAATATGAGATTCAATTAGAAAGATTATATCGTTGCATGTGTTATTTCGGAATTAGTTATGTTTCTCTTTTAATTCAAATGAAGTTTGGATATTGATTATTAAATCTATTGGCTGAATTTTAGTGACTTTTATATTGTGGTTGCTTTTGTGAATTGAATTAATTTGGGTGTATTTTGGACTATACAATTATATTGAGTTAGTAATTTTAATTCCTAAATTCAATTAATTTCGTGGATGTTATAAATTGAATTTTAGGGTTAGAATTTAACTGTCTTTTGTATAATTATAGTCTATTAGTAATTATCATATAAACTTATTTTTGTGATGGATATTACAAATTGGTTTATCAAATTAAATTCTATTATGGTCTTTTATTGCCTTATGTGATTTGGGGTTTAGAGGGGTTTAGAATGTCAGCCTAGTAGGACTGTTACCAGAGGCGAGAATTAGAAATTACTATTTTCTATATGTTTGTTTTGTATACTTGGATGAAATTGATCAATGAAACCCAACCCTTTGTGAAGAATTATATTATGCTGGTTTCTATATATTTGTGTCCTATCACTTCTTGGAAGTAGTTGTTGAGCTTTTGAGACCTTGTTGACTTAGAGTCATGATTTGACCTAGGGTAGGTTATCTAGGTGTTAGAAGGGAAGTGGCTTACTTTGGAGGCACCGGAGCCCAGAAGTGGTTACCTAGGTATCCTTATTAAGTTACTTAATCAAGTGATAACATTAAATTAAATGGGGATTAAAATGAATTAATAAGATAATGATTCCTCTCCCATGTCTTGAGTGCTAGCATAGGCTAAGGACGAGAGTTAGAGAAGATGATTTCCCATCCAATAGTGATGGTGAGTCTAGAATAGTTAGTTGATCCTTGTCTACAAGAGAGGACTAATGATCCACAAATAGTCACTACGGGCCGAAGTCCAGTGAGGCTACCAAGTGACCTTAGAGTTGACTCATATGATGACTCTTTCTTGATTTCATTCTAGGTTTCCTACATGTGTTGGTTGCCTCTGGGATTATTATGTGTACCTTGTACTTATAAGTTGTATCTTGAGATAGGAGCTTCTAGGATCCTTGCTCAGTCTACCTGATTGTTTGGTATTTTTATCCATTTGGGATTTGATGTTATCTCCTTAGCATGGTGGGAGTGGAACCATAGGTTTCCACGAGGTCGGGTGGTAGTGATTCTTTTACCATTTGAGACTCCGGCATCCTCATACCAGTGCTAGATGATCTTGGTTGCAGTTACTTCCTTTCCTATCTTCTTGGAGTTCTATTATTAATCTTACATTTCTCTTTTGTAATTGTAATTTATTGTAATCACATACCCCTACGACATGTGCAGTGGATGTTTGATGAGTATGTGTACTTTAATATTCAGATGTAACTTATGATGTATTATGTAGATTCTTATTTGTTATTGTATTCATATTTTCTACATTAAGGAACCCTTGAGATGTGTAATCTACCATTGGAGATTATATTTATGATGTATGTTTATGTTTGTATGGACTTCTTATTTTACTTCTGCTTGTTTATTCATCATTTTTTGTAAACATTTTTAAAAAAAAATTATTCTGTAAACTTAGTATCATGTTTTAGGTTATTATCTCCTAGGTTCCTTGGCAAGGGCATTACATGTAGAGTATGATTTGTGTGTTGTGATGAGAGACCAGTTCTTTCTAAACATGGAGAAGATCAAGAAAGACAAAAGACAAGTATTCAAGTACAATCAATTTCTTGTAGGTATGTGTTTATACTTTTAAAATTTCTTTCCTGGTATTGGACCTGTTAATTAGGTAGATGGTATCCAGGTTGTGGTTCAAATGGAAAATTGTGCTAAGATGTTTGATAGTTAGTTTTATGAGAATATATTGGGATATTTCAAGGATTTCCAAAATAGAATGCATGAAAGGGAAAGAATTTCCACTCATGTTGTTGAGAAATATAAGGATGATATATGATTCATGGTTTATACTGATACATGTCAAATGGAGGCAGTAGTACCTAGGAAATTTTGGGCTATTCCTATGGGTTACGATCTAGAAGAAGATATAGCTATTGCTTATGCTGATGAGCTATTGAAGAACCCCATTGATCCTAATGCAAATAGATTTGGAACATATAGGTAGAAATATCTTGAATTTGTAGATAAATTGAATGCACTAGTCATTGAGAATAAAGATAGAAAGAAGGTTGAGTAAGTCTTTCAACAGAAAGGCTTCACACAAGAAGCTATAGATTAAGAAAGAGCTAGACATGAAGATGAGAAAGTTGGTACTTCAGCTACAACTATTGTACATGAAGATGTAGAAGTAGTTTCTTCTACAACTGGTAGAACTTCAACTGATAGACAGACAAGGAGTGCAACAATAGTGAAGATGGAGAAAAATTTACCTCCAGCTAAGATCCCTATGAAGAGGCCAATAAGATCAACTAAACTTGAGGCCACAGAGGTAAAGGGGGTTGCTAAAACATGGTAGTTGTGAAGAGGAAGAAAGAAAGAGAAAAAGGATACAAAGAAGTTCAAGAGGAAGCTAAAGAAACATAGTCATAAAAAGAGCAGAAAGAACTCAAGGTTCAAGGTAAGAAGTCTAAAGTGGTTGGTTCCCCTACCACTAAAGCTGTCAAAACATAATTTAGTAAGTTTATCTTTATTGATAAAATTATTGATGAGGTTAAGAATTGGGGTATACTTACTAGTGTCAACAAGTATTATGATAATTTTAGTGAGGAAGATCAAAGGAAAATGGAATATTTTGTTATAGGAAGTGTGCATAGGTTTAGTCAGGTCCTTATGCAATTGCAAGGAAAAATTTCTTCTTCTTTATATGGTAAAATTGAAGCTAGATGGAAGGGAACATTAAAGAAAGAAAAATAATTAATTGAGTATGTCTTAATGCATTTAAAGCCTATGCTAACTACAATGGAGTTAAAGGAAATACTGGATAAGGTTAGACCAACATTTAAGACAAAAACAAGAGTTACAAGACTACTAATTGGTGATTCTCAATTAGTGCAAGATGAAATTGAGAGCATTTTGAAGAAGTACTTAGGTATTGTTGAGGATTAAGAACATAATGAAGTAGAATAGGAAATATAGAAATGATAAGAGGGTGAGAAAGAGGATGTGATTTCCCTTCCCAATGAAGGATGGACCATAAATGGTGTGAAGGTCACAATTGATAAAACTCTTCTGGATGAGCTAGAGGATACTATGGACACCATGGGTGATATTCTAGTCATGGATATTCATAAAGAACAAAGGGACACTATAGAGAAAAGGGAAGAAGTTCCCAAGGAAACACAAGATCAAAAGGAAAAGGAGACAGAGAACAAAGGAGCTAGACATGGTATGACCAAGAATGCATTAGTTGAATAGTAACAGGTACTGGTAATGGAGGCAACAGGTAGAGAAGAAGAAGCTAAAGATGAAGATATACCCATAAATAAAGGGAAAATATATTTGAGTTCTATTAGTCCTAACAAAATTATTGGATATTTCCATAGCAATTAAGTCCAAAGAAAAGAAGGAGAAAATGAAATATGAGGAACATTTTATCCTAAATACAAGAGATATCCTATCTGATTTAGTGTGTGATGTGAACTATGATGAGAGGACCACATTGATTAAATAGTTAGGTCATTTGGTCATAGCTACTAGAGAGGATTTGAAAAGTATAGAGGATGTTGCAATAATGAGAGTGGAGAGAGAAAATGATGTAGGAGCATCTTGGGTCCTTGGCAATCCTGTGTCACCAAAAACATTTTGGAGTTTGTCTATGTTGCTCGGTTCCTTCTTTGACTGAGTTGGTCGGTAGTTGGTTAGTTTCCTTTGGTTATCAAGTGTGGTCGGTTATCTCCTAGATAGTTGGTTGTTTCACTAGCACTCGGCAATGCTTGTTCGTTGTTCAATCATCCTTGCTTACCGAGTAGTTTCTTTTGAGTTTCCATTGGGCCAACTTGTACATTTATGTTGGGCCATAGATTTAATGCTAGAATCAATCATTGGGAAATGTGTGGTCCTAGATTTGATCGTTACTTCTATTGATTGTGGATTTGAAAGCCGACTCAGTTCAGTAGACTCTTGTATAAATGTAGTTGTTTGGTTGTAGTTTAGGAAGGCAATTTTTAGATAGAGATAAGAAGATAGTAGATTGGAGATTATTGGCAGATCCTCACATGTTTGAGGACTTCTGTAATTCATTGTAATATCTAGCCCTAACCGGGAAGGCCTTACAACCTGACATGTATGATTCTATTGGATAAAAATTAATGAAAGATTCTGCATTCTCTCTCTCACTATTATGTGTGTTGTTGCTTCTGTGTGTTGTTGAGAAGGCTGGATCATTAGGGTGTGCCATTGGTTGGCCACTCTTGACCTAGCACTTGCATCAGGTGGTATCAGAGTGAGGTGAGATCTTGATCCAGGTCTACGGATCTAGGTTTGTAGGTTCCTCTTGAGAAGCCCTAGTTGATTGTTGTGGGGTAGCAGATTGCGATCTGACCTACAATTGTAGAGGGTTGTCAAGATGGTTTGTGGGAGGTGAGATGTAGATCTGGGATTAGAAGATATGATAAGGTAGATTGCTACTAGATTAGAAGCCATTGAAACAGCCCAAAGAAGAGGTAGACATCTTGAAGATGTTAGTGATGATGAAATTGAGGAAGAACAGGTGAATGCAAAACCTGCACCTATTATGGATCAAGGTGAAGAAATATTTTTGAAGGCTTTGACAAGTATGAAGTCTAAACCACATTTCAATCCTCTTGAGTATGGTGGAAAGCTAGATTCTAATGAACTGGTGGACTAGATCACCGAGATGGAAAAGTATTTTGAGTATGAAAACATTCTTGAAGATAAGAAGGTGAATATTGCAAGCACAAAGTTGAAAAGTCATGCATCCTTATGGTGGGAACATCTGCAATTGGATAGGAAGAGGAAAGGCAAAGAAAAAATCAAGGTATGGAATAAAATGGTGAATAAATTGAAAGGAAAGTTCTTACCTTGTGATTATTAGATTAACCTAGTTCAGCGAATGCAAAGTTTAAGGCAGAAAGATAGCTCGGTAAAGGAATATACTGAGGAATTCTATAGATTAGATATCAGATCTGGACATGATGAAGATAATGTGGAAAGAATTGGTAGATACCTGAATGGTTTGAGAGTTTCCATCTAAGAGGAAATTATTTTGGTCAAGTTGGAGAGCATTGAAGAGGCTTATCAATTTGCATTGAAGGCCGAGGAGAAATTGAACAAAAGACATGAGCAAAGAAAAAGAGGTCGAGGTGGTAGATTCCCTAGAGGAAGAGGTAGATCTAATGGTGAAAATGGTAGATCTGAACCAGAAAAGACAAATCTGGACAAAGGCAAGACCGAGTGGAAAGGTGAAAGTTCATCTAGAGGCAGAGGTAGTAACTACCAAGGTGGTTATAGCAGAGGTAATTTTTGAGGAACTTGTTACAATTGTGGGGAAGAAGGACATAAATCTTTTGAATGTACACATGCTAGTAAGAAGGCTGGTAGTAGTAGGAATGCTTTGGTGCAAGAAGAGTCACAGAATGAACCTGAGAAAGAAAATAACTTGATGGTAAGGAGAGCACTGTGGAATGAAAGAAAAAAGGAAGATCTGGTAAGGAAAAGTTTGTTCAAGACCAGATGTAGAATTTCTGACAAAGTTTGGAAGGTAATCATTGATAGTGGTAGCTTGGAGAATCTGGCATCTGAGGAAATGGTCACAAAATTGCAGTTGAAAAGATTGGAACATCCAAAGCCCTATTAGATTTCATAGATAAAAAATGAGCATACACTCTTGGTAAGTGAACAATGTTATGTGAATTTGAAGATTGGAAAGTACTATGATAAGGTGTTATGTGATATCATGCCTATGGATTGTTGTCATATTTTGTTGGGTAGACCTTGGAAATATGATAGACATGCTATATATGATGGGAGATTGCATAAGTATACTATTGTGGCTAATGGAAAGAAACAAATCTTGTTACCTTTGATGGATGAACCTATTAGTAATGTTTTCACATTTGTGAAAGTTTGTTTGATGGAGGGAAGAAAGTTTTTTAACTCTTTGAAAAGGAATGATGTATGTTTTGCTGTGATTCCTAACAAACTGAGTAAGAAGACAAAGGATAGTATTCTTGAGGAGATTGATAAGTTACTCACCAAGTACAGTGATATCATTTTTGATAAAGTACCTGATGGTTTTCCACCAAAGAGAAGCATTGATCATTGCATGGATCTAATCCCTGGAGCTAGTTTACTGAGTAAGGCACCTCATCCATTAACACCTACCAAGAATCAAGAATTGAACCGACAGATTCAAGATTTGCTAGAGAAAGGTTTGATTAGAGAAAGTTTGAGTCCTTGTGTAGCTTCTATTGTATTGGCACCTAAAAAGAATAGAGAATGGAGAATGTGTATTGATTCTAGAGCAATCAATATGATAATAGTGAAGTATAGGTTTCCTATACTAAGAATGGATGATATAATGGACAGTTTGATTGGAGCAAAGTATTTCACCAAAATTGATTTGAAAATTGGGTATCATTGGATCAGAATTAGAGAAGGTGATGAATGGAAGATTTCTTTCGAGACAAAAGAAGGTTTGTATGAGTGGTTGGTTATGTCTTTTGGTTTAACTAATGCACAGAGTACTTTTATGAGGCTGATGAATGAAGTTTTAAAGAAATTCTTGGGTAAGTTTGTGATTGTATATCTTGATGATATTCTGATATTCAGTAAGACCAGAGAAGAACATTTTTTTCATGTTAGACAAGTTTTGTAGAGATTGAAAGAGGAAAATTTGCTGATAAATATGAAAAAGTGTTCATTCATGAAAGAGGAGATTGTGTATTTGGGATTTGTGATCTCAGATGATGGTTTGAAAATGGATCCTAAAAAGGTTGAAGCTATTTTGAATTGGCCTACACCTGTGAATGCTAGTGAGGTAAGATCATTTCATGGTTTGGCAAGTTTTTACCAAAAATTCATAAGGAACTTCAATTCAATTTGTAATGCTATGAATAAAACTATGAGAGGAGATAAAAGGGAATTCAAGTGGACACATGGAGCTGATAAAAGTTTTGAGACTCTAAAGCAGAAGGTTGCTGAATTACCTATTTTGGCATTACCTGATTTTAGTATGGTATTTCAAGTGGAATGTGATGCAAGTGGAAGTACAATTGGAGTTGTGTTGAGTCAAGAAGGTAAACCTGTTGGTTTCTTCAGTGAAAAGTTGAATGATGCTAGAAGGAAATATTCTTTGTATGATCAAGAATTCTATGCTATTGTGCAAGCACTGAAGAAATGGAGACATTATTTGATACCGAGTGAATTTGTGTTGTATACTGATCATAAGGCTTTACAATATTTGGGTAGTCAGAATCAGTTGAATCAAAGACATATGAAATGGGTTGAGTATTTGTAGAGACATTTGTGATAAAGCATAAGAGTGGAGTCACTAACTGAGTTGTTGATGCATTGAGTAGAAGAAGATCTTTGATGATCGAGATGAAAATTGAAGTTCTTGGTTTTGATGAGATGATAGATTCTTATGAGTTTGACACTGATTTTTTTGAGCCATGGAGAAAGTGCAGAGCACCTATTCAAGATCAATAAGATACTAAATGGGATGAATATTTTATTCAGGAAGGTATGTTGTTTAAAGGTATTCAGTTGTGTATACTGAGAGGAGTAATGAGAACTAATTTGATAAAGGAGAAACATGGTAGTGGTTTGGCTGGACATTTTGGTATTGATAAGACATGGAATTTTCTTAAGCAGAAGTACTTTTGGCCGCAGTTGTATAAAGATGTTTAGAAATTTGTGAAAAGTTGTGGAATTTGTCAAGTTACAAAATGAGTAAGTCAGAATACTAGACTGTATACACTGATTGTTGTACCTGAGAAAACTTGGATTGACATCAGTATGGATTTTGTTCTTGGCTTACCGAAGATAGTAAGAGGTAATGATTCTATCTTTGTTGTTGTGGATATATTTTAAAAGATGGCACATTTTATATCTTGTAGAAAGACATCAGCTGTAGTACATGTAGTAGATTTTTTCTTTAAGGAAATTGTTAGATTGCATGGATTACCGAGGAGTATTATCTCTGACTGAGACAGTAAATTTATTGGATACTTTTGGAAAACCCTTTGGAATAAATTTGGCATTGAGTTGAAATATAGTTCTACATTTCACCCACAAACCAATGGATAGACTAAAGTTGTAAACATAAGTTTGGGAAATATTTTGAGATGCTTAGTTGGAGACACACCAAGTAATTGGGATTCTATGTTGGCACAAGTAGAGTTTGCATACAATAATTCAATGAATAGGAGTACTGGAAAAACACCATTTGAGATTGTGAATGGCATACAACCGAGAGGTATATATGATTTGAGAGACATTGCTGATGAAAGTAAGAGAAGTGCTAAAGGAGTAAAATTTGTTGAGTACATGAAGACATTGCGTGAATATGTGAAGCTGAAGCTGGAAGAAAGTAATCAGAAGTACAAAGACAGAGCTGATAGATCAAGGAGACACAAAACTTTTGATGTTGGTGATGAAGTGATGGTTCATTTGAAGAAAGGCCGATTTCCTATTGGAACATATGGGAAGCTGAAAATGAAGAAGTTTGGACCTTGCAAACTTTTGAGGAAATTTGATAGTGGAAATGCATATGAGATTGAGTTACCCAATGACATGGAAATATCACCGATTTTCAACATTTCTAATTTGTATGAGTATCATGAACCTGATGAAGACGTGATAGTACCGACAGAGTATCCTAAGAAGAAAAATGAAGAAGTTGAGTAGATCCTGAAGCAAAGAGTTGGAAAAAGTACAAGAGGAAAATAATATATGGAATATCTGGTAAAATGGAAGAATAGACCGATGGAAGACAGTTCATGGATTTCACAGTCTGAGTTGGATGTAGCTCAAATCATACCTACCAAATGATTTAGAGAATCATTTCAAAATAACCCCAGGTGTCTGATGCAGGAGCATCTTGGGTCCTTGGCAATCCTGTGTCACCAAAAACATTTTGGAGTTTGTCTGTGTTTCTCGGTTCCTTCTTTGACTGAGTTGGTTGGTAGTTGGTTAGTTTCCCTTGGTTACTGAGTGTGGTTGGTTATCTTCTAGGTGGTCAGTTGTTTCACTGGTGCTTGACAATGCTTGTTTGTTGCTCAGTCATCCTTGCTTACCGAGTAGTTTCTTTTGAGTTTCTGATGGGCCGACTTGTGCATTTATGTTAGGCCATGGATTTAATGCTGGAATCAATCATTGGGAAGCATGTGGTCCCAGATCTGACTGTTCCTTTCATTGATTATGGACCTAAAGGTCGACTCAGTTCGGTAGAATCTTGTATAAATGTAGTTGTTTGGTTGTAGTTTAGGAGGATAGTTTTTAGATAGAGATAAGAAGATAGTAGATTGGAGATTATTGGTAGATCCTCACATGTCTGAGGAATTTTGTAATTCATTTTAATAACTGGCCCTAACCAGGAAGGCCTTACAGCCTGACATGTATGATTCTATTAGATGAAAATTAATGAAAGATTCTGCATTCTCTCTCACTGTTGTGTGTGTTGTTGCTTTTACATGTTTGTTGAGCAGGCTAGATCATTAGGGTGTGCCATTGGTTGGCCCCTCTTGACCTAGCACTTGCGTCATAAAATGAAAGGAAGAGGTCCAAAAAGTTGGCTCAAATAATTGCATTTGATAGAAACACTTTACAAGTTGTAGTGAACGAGATGAAAGATGTTTTAAAGGAATGCGGTAAGATACTTACCTCTATCTCTAAATTTTTACTATTCTTGAAAGATAAATAGATAGAAAAAGGAGTGAATATCAATAGCAACTAAGTCTACTAATAGAAAATTTTGATCCTATTATGGTTCATCTGCAAGTTTTAGAGCACAAGTAAGTAATGTTAATTATAAGCTCAAGAATTATAGTAATGAGTTGGAAAATAGGACATCTACTTTATCAAAGTTATAGAGTCTATTGATTCCTAAGTTGGAGATTTTGCAAAAAGGTGTTAAAGAGGCTAAAATAGTGTTAGTATCACCTATTAGGTGTACAGTAGAAGGATTGGAGGAGCTTGCATATTTTTTGCATGGATATATACTTATCATGGAGAACCTACTGAAAACTTGGGTTAATGGTTTACAGATCTTGAAGACCAATTTTGTAGATGTATTCAGTAGATTGTAAATCAGTATATTCTACTCTTTATAAATAAAAATTTGGTTATCTATTGTAACACCTTTGTCATTTTTTTCAAAGGGGGATGAGTAGTAGCATAGTGAAAAATTACAAAGGTATTAGAAAGGGTGAGTACATATATTACTTTAGGGGGAGTTATTTTGGTAGCTTTGGAATTTTTGATGATCTAAACTTGTTGATTATATTTTTTGTAATAGTTGGACACTTAGTTTTTCTCCAAGTGTTTCCATCAATTCCAAATGGGGAGATTAATGGCATTTGATGAAGATGATCATGTGATTAATGTTGTAGTGTTTTCATTACTGGAAACAAGTCTTCTAGGATGATTGAATCTATTATACCAGTGAAAAATTTGATTACATAGGGAATTCTCTAAGTATCCAGTGTATCGGTGATAACACAGTTAGTCATGGTAAATGCAATGCATAGTGATGGTCTGGATAGTTATGGTGGTGCAATTGGACAAGAAGAATCTACAGAGTCATGTCAACCTACATCTATGATCACATAAGAATATTCAAAGTATAGATGAAGATTTGGTGGAAACATCATTGTTATCGACAAGAATAGTTAACCAGTCAAGTCAAGGTGATGAAATTGAGGTAGTGGTTGGATAAGAGTTTATAATTATTTTATTTTTGAAATATATTATTGAGGGTTGACCTTGAGGATTTCAATTTACTATGTTGGTGGGATCTCTTATGAAATTTAGATGGATTTTGAAGGCCAACATTAGTAATACATTTTAGGTTTGTTCCATTAACCTAAATATTTTTATAAAGAGATGAAATCAAAGGGAAATTAATAGAGTAAGATGTTGCGATGATTGTCATTATTGAAGGAAAAGTGTGTATGATTAGAACAATTATTTGAGTATTACAGAAGTGGATCTATCAAGTAGAGTGTACTACATTCAAATCATTTCTACTGAGTTCATTCTCAAGGCAAGTTCTAATAGACTTGTGATCAAAATCCTCTAACAAGGTTACTCTTAACAAGGTATGCAAGATCATAGTAGGTCTTAAGTTTAATTCCTTTAACCATGTGACTCTCAGAAGGAGTTATAAATCCCCTAATAGGGTAGTTCTTAACAAGAATTTCTAATAGCTTCTAACCAGGCTATACATACTCTTAACTAGGTATACCCTTAGTAGGGTGTTGTAATGATCCTAAAAAGGTAGATCATATTGGTGCACTAGTGAGATTAGTGGGTGATAGTTCCCATTGTGTTTTTTTCCCTCTAATAAGGGTTTCCACAAAAAAATATTGGTGTTTTTGTGTTGGTTATGTATGGATATTTTATGTGTTATGCTTCTATGTTATAATTACATTTGCATGTTCGTTAATCTGCAAGCTTATGAAAATAGTTTTTAGATTTGTGGTTGCACTGATTCACCCCCCTCTAATTGCCTTAACATTAACAATAACTTCTTCTTTTCTTGCTCAATAATGTCATCAAGGTCATGAGCCTCAATCACATGAAATATATTCAAAATTGTACCTTCTCTATTTTTCTTATCCTCATCTAGAGAAATAAGTCTCTTCTCCTCAAGTATTTTATATAATTCATTAGGGATTTGATCCTTAATCTCAACTAAAGTCTTACTGAACTTGTTTAGAAATATGATCATAGCTTGAACTAATTATTCCTTATCCTTCTCATCAAATATTTCATAATATCTAACCAACCTTTTCAAATTTTCAAACTTATCAATATCATTAATGACTTTCTTTAAAACACTATCATCCTTACTGATTATGGTAAGCTTATGCATTACCACTTTTGTTGTTGTAGCACCTTTGGTTTTGACCTTATTATTTGACTGGTCTAAATTGGTGGATGGATCTTCATCATTATTATTCTTTTTATTTGGTGGACTAGAGATTTTTTTCTTCAATCACTTCCTTATCTTCTCAAATTTTTCTTCTTTTCCATTAGGAACCTTTGGTGGAGTGTTAATAGTACTTCTTGTGACACAGTGGGATGAAGGTATAGTAGTAAGTGGTAAGACTTCCTCCTCTACATCTACTAGGGATGGTTCAATCTTCTTAGCTATTTCTCTAAGTTGCTCCATCTGCTCACTGACATTCTTAACCATCTTCTTTATTTTCCTTTTGGAGGATGCTTCATTTAGCTTTGTCCTAATCTTTTGATACTTCTATAAGCATGTACAAAACCTCTATGATTTCTCATCTTTGGGTTGACTTATCATATTATCAACATGTTCAAGCTTAGAATTGTTACCCTAAATCAGGCATTAGGACTACACAACAATTCTATCCTGACAATGGAAACCTCCTCGAGCTGTGGGTAGACTTTGAATAAGGAGGAATCTCTTGATTCTAGGCCGATTCCTATAAAATATGGAATATCACTTTCCTGATCTGCAATTTGTAGGGAAAAAGGAAAAGAATACTTATAACTAAAAGATTAGGGTGATACACCAAGAAATAATTTAGACTTTGCAAAAAGATGAAACATCAATCCTAACTCATAAATGTAGATCTCAACACTCTAAATCTTTTCTCAACATATAGGTTAACAAAGGCATGATGTCAGGGTTTTACCACGGATAGCTTGGATAATCAACAAACATACATTTCTCATACAAGGTCTTGGAGCAATTGATTATCTTGAGAAGGAACAAAAATCTACTCACTTCATTTAGATAATAAATAATTTAACACTTGCTAGAAAAGATGAAAATAGGATCCAATATCAAAACAACTTCAAAAATATGAGTCAAAATCTCTGGTTCATTCCTTCCAAAATTTGACAAAAATGGTTTACAAAATGGCATTCAAAGCACTTAGGAACAATGTGTTCACTATATGCCCTCTCTCCAAAATCTACAACCCTTAATTGATCATCCAAAATCAATTTTATAATTTTCCCTAGCTTCAAATCTAAAAATCTAAGTCCCACAAAAATGCCCTAAAAATGGCCAAAAATATGCCAATAACTAAGCCTACGAAAATTCAACTCTAAGTGCACCTTAAATATTGGCTTATATTAAGGACTTTAACCCTTTACATTTTCTTGCCAATATTTAAAAATATACTTCATATTAGATAAAACCTAATACCAAATAATCTAACTTTCAACTCCTAACCTAGACAAAAATCTGTAACTGTGAAACATGCAAAATGGAGAAAGTCGATATGACTATTCAATCCACTTGCAATTCAATGCAAAAATTGAGGAGATGAATATGTGAAGTGGCACTACAAATAGTTTTTGAGGCTTTGTAGGAATAAGACATATGCATTGATGGCATTGAATACTGCTCATCTTGCAGACTCGAAACTTAGTTATGCTCATTTTGATCTCGGCACTTGTGCTTATCTCATTCTTCACAAAGAAGTTTTAGGTGAAATGAAACCCTAACTTGCAGGAAAGTCTATGAAACCTTCTGATGAAGCTTAGTTTGACTATGAATGAATCCCACTGTTGAACTCGAGCTTATTGTTACACTAGAGATCACTGCCATTCCTCACTGATGTGCATCCCAAACAAAGAACTCAGCATTGAATGCAAACTCGGGTTCACTGAACTATAAGTTTATTTTTAAACTCTCTATTTATTTATTAGGAATTTATTTTTATTTCAAATTTGTTTTAGAAAAAAATGGTTATGCATGCAAGTCACAGTCGTGACTAGTATATATGTCATCTTTTGTTTCTATCATACATGTTTGAACTTAACTTTGCTGAGAGTTTCCCTTTTTGCCTTCAAGCCGCAAGCTTCAAGTTTATTCTATGTAATAGTCTAATGACTGGTGATCTCTTGTACTTTGTTTCTATCCATAAGCCGCAAGCACACACTATGAACCATGGCCTATGTTGTTCTATTCTATTTGTTTTGTGAGTTCAAAAATGTGAGCTCAAACCTTTGATTGATTGTAGTCACGACTTTATGACTGGTGTAACCTCCTCTTGAAAATAAAGCCTCGACTTTCATTCTGTGGTTCCATTCCAAATCTTAGGTTAGATTTAGATACTGCTCATATATATATGGTTGAGCTCATAATAGTGATTCTTTTGTAAGAGCTTGAGCTTCCTAATCTGGAACTCACAGGTTGTATAACTATTCTCATTTTTAACTCACGGCTATAAGTAGATGCTTAACACTTGATTTGGAACTTGTTCAAACTTGTCATGTAACCAAGAATGACTCGGCTTTGATCGAGAGCTCATTGATATTGTATACAATGAAAAATAGCAACTTTGAACATTTGTACTTGATTATCTTGCTGAAGCCTTTGACTGGTGAACATTTCATACTTTTTGGTTGTTGTAACATGAAGCTTATTTGATCTTGCTGAAGCCTTTGACTGGTGAACATTCTCTATTGTACATGAAACTCACTTTGCACACCTATCCATTCATCACACTTGCATGAACTTTTGAATTACTGTCAATAGTGACTTCATTAAATTTGGTCTTTTGCTCAACATATAACTGTGACAATAATGAAAACCAAAAACCTTGACAGGCAATTCTAAATATAACAGATGAATACTCTTTTTCTGATTAGCTTCATCAAAACACTCTATATAAAATAGAGAGAAACTAGAAATTGATTTAAAAGCTTTCTACAGTTTGTACATAAACAGTGATTATAATATTCAAAATGTTTCATTCTGTTGATCTAAAATGAACCTATGTAATCAACAACATTAAATTTGATGAACTGGTGGACTCGTTCTTGAAAAAAAAATCATATATTATGAGGTTGGCATTGATGGACAGTTGCTCCAGGAAACCATGAGACACCTCTAATGACTTACTAAAGTTGCAAGGTTATGACTGAAAAATGTTAAAATATATAATCAGTTATAAATAAAACTATAACATCTTTCACTCATAACCTTTGCAAACCTTAGAAGGTGATTATGACTGAGAGATGCTCAAGAATAATCATTATTCATTCCACAGTAGATAAGTAGCTTTCTCCTTTATGATATTCCTCTGTTAGCTGTACATACTCTACATATTTTATACTTTCTATTCAGCTTACATCCTATTAGATTTTGTAACTCAAAATTTCAGTTTTTAGCATTATAGCTCCTGTAGCTTTGTCCACTGTATACAATTCTCATTGATGCTAAATCTGCACTTAGTATGATAAGTATAACAAGATGAAAAATGTTTGTTCACTATTAATGAAGTTTGAGCACAATCTTGTGACACTCAAAAACACCAGAATGTTAACTAATGAGGTTCGAACATGGGTTCTTAACACTCAATAAAAACAAATTGTAAACATTTTATAATTTTATGGCTCAATCTTGAAGCACTCTTTCTGTATTTAGCAACAAATATGTTTATATCTTGAAAATGTACTTTTGAAACAACAAGGACATATTATACCAGTATATGTAGCACCATTTGTATCTTGAACTTGAAAGTTGTCAATCATTGGCACTTCTTGTAGCACTCCTATCATGGAAACCCAACTTGATCTGCATCTTTGACAATGACTGAATGTGAAAACCAGTCAGCTGTTATCTGCAAGATAATATGTTAAGCTCTCAAATAACATCATTATGAAATACATTATTTGAAAAAGGTTTCTCAGTTTGAAACATACTAAGTCCCTTTAATTTAGACACCTGGTTAATAAAAAGGACAACATACACCACAATGATCATTAGTAGTAAAAGGTTTCATGTCAGAAACAAGTCCCTTTAACACTACCTTGCAGTGAGTGTCAATGTACATTTCCTTATCATATTTAATTTTCTAGATTGATATGCAGTATTGAAAACTTGATTGCTATAGTATGTTATTTTTTTCTCATGTATTGCTTAGATCCAATAGGATCTAACCATATTTTCCTTTCTTATGCAGATTTGAAACCCTAAAGACCTAGATGGAGATGGAGACTTGGACTATGAAGACCTAAATGCAGAAACCTAGTAGACAACCAGCTGACAAAAACTAATACAAAAGGCAATGCATGGGACCCCTATTCCATACTTCAATCTTTCTTTCAATTCTGCAATGTACTCTACTTATTGATGAAACATGAAACAAGAAAGGACATTTGTATATCACATTCAGTTTGAAAGCACAATATAATGATTATTTATGAATTTTTGGAATTTTTTGGAATAACAATCAATACTTAGAGTACAATAATGACATCTAGAATGAATGCAATAATGACATGTAAACTAACAAAACCTGCAAGGTAGTGTTAATTAGACAAACAAATGCAACCTTTTCCTACTTATGGTTATTGTATTGTATGTTGTATTTTTTAGTAACAATTTTGGTGACTTCTGTTGGATGTCTGTCTGTTAGAAATGACCTATAGGCTTATCATAGGGCAATAGAATTTAGGAAAACTGAACCATGAATGCAACCTTTATTGAAAAGAAAATGAACCTAAACTAGACTCAAAGCAACCTAAGGACCTAGTGCTTGGACAACACTTATTGAACTTGAAAAATTGAAACTAACCTAACCCTCAAAGAAAAGCTTGAGGTGTATTCCATTAACAGGAATCTTCAATTCTTCCCCTTCAGTTGTTGACAACTGAAAAGCATTGTTGTCCTTATAGGCTGTTATAACAAAAGGGCCTGACCAAAAATTATCAAATTTATCATGTTTCCCTAGCCTGCTCTTTAGCACATCCCACTTGAGTACTAAATCTCCTTCCTTAAATTATTTGAACTTAGCTTTTTTGTCAAAAGATCTTTTAGTTTGTGCTTGCTTAAGTTCCATTGTGTCCAATGTTTTTCTCCTTTCTTCTTCAAGCTGTAGTAAATCAACATACCTTAGTTTTAGGGGATCTTTTTCTTCAAATAGTAACATCTGATTAGCTAGCTGCAAGGCTGGAAACTCAGTAGAAACTAGCAATTTGGCCTCTTTACCATAAACTAGGACATAAGGGGAGTTCCCAATTACCTTTTTAGGTGTAATCCTATCCAACCATAAAGCCACCTTTAATTTAGAATGACAATCTCTCTTATTTTCCTGCAGAGTCTTTTTGATAATTCTAATTAGATTTTTATTTGTAGATTCTACAAGACCATTACCCCGAGGATAATAGTTAGAAGAAGTGTTTAAATAAATCCCATTCTTCACAACCCATTCTGTAAGAGTTAGACCAATGAAAGCCATAGCATTGTCAAAAATAATTGATTAAGGAACTCCAAACCTGGTTATAATATCTTCATAAAACTTTAACACCGCAGGTCCAGTAACCTCTTTTAGTGCAATAGCTTTAGTCCATCTCGTAAAATAATCAATAGTAGTCAAAATCCATTTATGACCTGCACTAGAATTAGGATTGATAGGACCAATAAAGTCCATACCCCACTTAGCAAATGGCTGATCAACCATAATTGGTTTTAATGGAAATGCTACCAACCTTTGTTTACTTACAAATATTGCACATTTCTGACATTTTCTGGCCCAAACATGAGCATCCTTAAATAAATCAAGCCAATAATAGCCTACCCTTAGTATTTTCCAGACCGTAGTTTTAGGACTGAAATGTCCTCCACAAGATCCATCATGAAACTCAGATAAAATTCTACCTTGATCTAGTGAATCAATACATTTAAGAAACATTCCAAAATAGTCTTTCCTATATAGAACACCATCAATAAGAACATAGGGAATAGATTGTAACCTGTAGTATATCCATTTTTCCTTATCAAGAATATTTGGGCATTGGCCAGTTTGCAAGAACCTGGTCATATCTAACAACCAAGTCATAAGATCATTGAATAATATAATATCACCTTATAAATTTTCAGACTCTTTAGAAACTTCAAATTGTTCTTCCTCTTCTACCATTTGAGCACAAAGGCCCTTGCCTCTAATTAACTTAGTCACATGAATCTGTACATCATACTCCATAACCCTTGTTATCCAACCGACCCTCTTTTCATTAACATCCTTGTTTAACAAAAACTCTTTAATGCTAGGATGAGCAACCATTCAGTGCACTTTATTTCTGGCAATTAAATGCTTAAACTTCTTCAAAGCTTTAATAACAGCTAGTACATGCTTTTCAATAAAAGTGTACCTTTTCTGATAGTCATCCATACCTTTTCTGAAAAAAGCAACTAGCTACTCTTGTTTTTCATTGTTCTTTTGAACCAGTATTGCTAAAATGGTGTCGAAACCACCATAGGCATATAGAATAAAATCTTTAGTAAAATCAGGATTAACAAGAGTAGGGGCTGAAGACAAAGCCTATTTTATCAGTTCAAAATTCTTTTTTCCTTCATCAGTCCAGCTGAAAGGAATATCTTTTTTAAGCATGGTAGTCAATGGTTTTAATAGGTTTGCAATATCAGGGATAAACCTCCTTACAAAATTAATTCTCCCAATAAAACTCTGCAATCCTTTCTTGTGTTTAGGTAATGAAAGCTCAAGAATTGCATGAATTCTTTTAGGATCTATTGTGGTTCCTTCCTTAGACACCTAGTATCCTAAGAGTTTTCCCTCATGAACTGCAAACACAAATTTCTTAGGATTTAAAGAAATTATGAATTCTCTACATCTTTGTAATATCTATCTCAAATGATCAATGTGCTGATTTGCAACCTTGCTGTAAATTGTCACATCATCTAGGTACACTAGAACAAACTTATACATTAAATTCTTGAAAGCCATGTCCATTGCTTTTTGAAAAGTGGCTCCAACATTTGATATCCCAAATGGCATTCTTCTGTAAGCCATGGTACCCCATTTAGTTGTAAAAGATGTTTTAAATTGATCAGATTCTTTGACTAAAATTTGGTTGTAACCAGAATATCCATCTAAGAGTGAGAATCTCTCAGAACCTAAAACATATTGTAATATATGTTCCATGGAAGGAAGAGGGTGTCTATCTTTCAGAGATGCCCTATTAAGGTCTCTAAAGTATACACAAAGTCTTATCTCTCCATTCTTCTTCCTTACTGGAACTAAGTTAGAAACCCAAGATGTGTACTTAATAGGAAATATGAAACCACCATCTAAAAGTTTTCTCATCTCTTTTAACATTAATGAATCTAACTTGGGGTTTATAGGCCTTTGCCTTTGTCTAATTAGCCTAGCATTAGGCTCCAACTCTATAGTATGTTGGGTTAATTGGGGATCAAACCCATTTAGATCAAAGTAATCCCATGCAAAAACATCATTATATTCTCCAAAAAGATCAATAAACAGTTCTTTTTCTTTAGGAGAATTTATTTTACCAACCTTCAACCACTTATCTCTAAAAATTTCCACTTCTTCATAATGATCTTCTTTAATCAGCAAGCTAGTTTTACCCTTCCCAAACTAATCATCAGAATTAAAAGTTGATTCCAAGCTGACTAATCCCTTTGGAAGCTTATTGGTTTTCAACTGAATAATCTGGTCTTCCATTTGCTGAATGTTTTTGTTATCTCTTGAGGCTGAAAAACCATCTGTTTCTATCAAAAAACTTAAGATATGTTCATTAGTATTGAAAAATTGCCAATAAGTGTCATTATTCAGAATGGATGGCCTAACAATTATCTTAATATGTGACTGGTTTGAAATCAGTCCTTTATTTTTTGTTATTGCAATATGAGCACCAATACCAGCTAGCCTATCAACATGCAGATTTTCCCTTCTAGGAATTGAAATCAGGTTGAAAGCATCAAATTCATCTAGACTATCAGAAACTCTAGATTTATACATCTTAAACAGATCATTTTTAATGGTATTGATGCCTCTTACCTACTTAAAAATAATCTCACTGTCACCAAATGCTCTCAAACACTTAATACCTCTCAATCTTGCCCACTCTAATCCCTGAATCAAACTCTCATATTCAGCCACATTGTTAGAACAAGGAAAGGACAACTTAAAAGTAGCATAAAATTTATCACCATTAGGTGATACCATCATAACCCCTACACCAACTCCATCCTTATTCCTTGGCCCATCAAAATACAAATCCCAAAGCTGGTTAGACACATCAAATTCAGATTCTGGATCTTTAATCAAATTAGGAACTAGTGAATCAGATTCTAAAATCATGTAGTTTATGAAACCAACATCAAACATGTCATCATTCTATTCATTCCTAGTAGCCCATTCATCTAGAACAATATTTGGATATGCTTCAGTTTGAGTATTATATGTTGAATAATTAGGTATTTCATCTTGATCCATGATCACACAACTCGCATTAATAGGACTTGGATTATAAGGCTCTATGTGATTTTTGGCTAGTGATTCTAATTTTATGGTTACCTTAGTACCATATCTAGTTCTAAAGTACAAATGTGACCAATCTGATGAAAAATAGCCATCTATTTTGGCTGTGAAATCTCTAGATAGACACATAGCAAAATATGTTGGTAAATCAATAACATATATGTCCTATGGAATTGAAAAATTTGGGCAGGAATGTAGGGTCAAACTTGCATTTTTAATGACTCCTAAAGTCTTAACAAAAGTTCTATCAAGCTGGACCACACCCTTCTCAAGAGGCTCATATTTTAAGTTCAGCAAATCTGCTACTTTCTTAGGCATGACAGTACTAGTTGCACCATTGTCAACCATATAATTATGAACTAATTTGTTTCCAATAATCAAAGAGACATAAAAAGGAGGAGGCTTTTCATTTGCAAATTTCTTACCTTCCTTTTTTGATGTCTTTTGTACATTTGATAGTTTCTTATCAGTAGTTACTGCTATTTTTTCAATATTTGCAGCCTTCTTGACTTATGGTATTACTAGTTGCTAAACCTTAGCATGCTTTTTCTCTTCTTTTGATGGCTTTTCTAGAACCTTAGGAGTCTCAGAGTTAGTCATGACCACACTTGGTGACTATTGTACTATTTGCTATGAATTAATTGCCAGCTTGGACAACTCTTCTTTCAAAATCTCAATCTATCCTAGAGTAGATAAAGTTTCCCATGCAAAAAAAGTAACATTTATTTTTTTCATTGTATCAACAATATTGAACGGAACAATAAATTGTACCTTATGTGATGATCTAGGAGAACTCTGATCAACATTCCTTTGATTTTGATCTTTATTAGTGGAAACTGACGGATTCTTTAAGATAGAAACTGGTGGAGAAGAAACCTTCCCAGTAGATTGATCTTCTTCGAGGGCTCTCTTTTTTGCTCTTGTATTTGCTACAATTGATGAATCTTCATTAAGTCCACAAAATTCTTCCTCCTACCAATTTAAGAATTTGATATCTGTAGCACTTTGGTTTGGTTGATTTTGGACCTCTTCAACAGACACATTCTACTATGAATTCATTGAATTTTGTACCATGAGAGCTTGATTAAGAATTCCATTAGAACATGTAGACTGATCATGTGGCTCATTGCATGGAAAACACCAGCCAGTAGCAATGTTATTATGAGTAGGAACAATATCCATAATAGTATTAAGAGGTGCTGGATTGTACTGTCTATTTGGTCTCATATTCCAATTCTGCCTGTTTGAATTAGTATTTCCTTGAAATTGCTGCCTATTAGCCTGAAAATTAGGTTGACTAGGATATTGTGAAGAAGAACCAGAAAATTGATTTTGAATAGCAGGGTTTTCCTAAGCTTGATTCCTCTTAAGGGCCACCAAATCATTACCAAAAGATTGTAGTAAACTTTCAATTTTTTACTGACTGTCCTTAATATTATGTAATTCATTCAGAGGAGCTATAGGAGCTATTTCTAAAGGTTTATAAGATGGGACAATAGATAATGGTGGAACTACCAATGGCATAGTAGACTGTATACTAGGAAAGAAAGACATAGGAGGCCTAGGAGCTATCTTTCCTACCTGGATAAGACTATTTTCTGCCCTAATAGCAGTATCAAAAGCTTGAGGTAAAGTATTACCTCCCATAGATTGAATCATTATAGAGATATCACTATTCAAACTCTTCAAATAATATAAAAATGCATATTCACCTGAAGGTCTTACCATAACAGGGATCTGATTCCAAGTCTTTTAAAAAAAAAGATTAAAATCACTCATCTCCTCTTGTGGGGCTCTCTTGATTGTAGTTAATTGTTCCACAAGAGACAAGTTATCAGATTTGTCCTCAAAAAATTTAGATAGCCTTTCACCTAGGGCATGCAAAGTAGCAATAGAGTCCACTGGGAGGGTTCTGGACTAGTCAAGGGCTTTATCCTTGAGTGATGCAACCAATAGCTTCAAAGCCACATCTTCTTCTATAACATGATGAATATTGCAAAGAGTTGCAACATCTATGATGTGTTCAATGGATGTTACTGGTCCTTCTCCAGTAAATGATAGAAAGCCTTTAAGAGCAGCTAATGGAACATTATTATGATTTGCAATCCTCAAAGGATTGCCTCAATTGAATGTAACAAATGGTAAATTCCTATCCATTGCTTGATGTGGAGGAGCTTGTTGCTAAATAGCTGGTGTAACAAAAGGTTGAGCAGGCTGAACTACCTTCCTTTGATAAGTCTTTAGATTCTAGGGAGTTGCTACTGTACCACTTACAGAAGCTCTGAGAACAAAATTATCTATAGATAAATTTTCAATAATTGGATATTTTGATTTGGTATGATTAGGAATGTCTAGATCTTTAGGAAGATTGAGCTCTTCAATGATAACTTCAAGTTCTTTTGAATTTGCAGCTTGTTTTTCAAAAATAGGATTATCAAATGATGAGAAATCTGAATTCAAAGAAGTACCTCTTGGATCATGCGATGTTCTTCCACCTCTAGATGATCTTCCTCCCCTTCTACTTAGTTGTAATTCTTGATACACGAAACCCTCCTTATTTGATCTCGTTGGAGTTCTGCTCATTAAAATCCACACTTATAGCTGCAACTAAAATTTGAAACAACCATAGATCTAACAGCTCAAAACTGAGAAGTAGTTTGTGGTCCCACTAGGCATGCCAAAAACTATTCAGGCTTAGAATTGTTACCCTAAATCAGGCATTAGGACTACACAACAATTCTATCCTGACAGTGGAAACCTCCTCAAGCTATGGGTAGACTCTGAATAAGGAGAAATCTTCGGATTCTAGGCCAGTTCCTATAAAATATTGAATATCAATTTCATGATCTGCAATTTGTTGGGAAAAAGGAAAAGAATACTTATAACTAAAAGATTAGGGTGATACACCAAGAAATAATTTAGACTTTGCAAAAATATGAAACATCGATCCTAACTCATAAATGAAGATCTCAACACTCTGAATCTTTGCTCAACATATAGGTTAACAAAGGCATGCTGTCAGGGTTTTACCACAGATAGCTTGGATAATCAACAAACATACATTTCTCATACAAGGTCTTGGAGCAATTGATTATCTTGAGAAGGAACATAAATCTACTCACTTCCTTTAGATAATAAATAATTTAACACTTGTTAGAAAAGATGAAAACAGGATCCAATATCAAAACAACTTCACAAATATGAGTTGAAATCTCTAGTTAATTCCTTCCAAAATATGACAAAAATGGTTTACAAAATGGCCTTCAAAGCACTTAGGAATAATGTGTTCACTATATTCCCTCTCTCCAAAATTTGCAACCCTTAATTGATCATCCAAAATCAATTTTATAATCTCCCTAGCTTCAAATCCAAAAATCTAAGTCCCACAAAAAATGCCCTAAAAATGGCCAAAAACATGCCAATAACTAAGCCTACAAAAATTCAACTCTAAATGCCCCTTAAATATTGGCTTATATTAAGGACTTTACCCCTTTACATTTTCTTGCCAATATTTAAAAATAGACTTCATATTAGATAAAACCTAATACCAAATAATCTAATTTTCAACTCCTAACCTAGACAAAAATCTGTAAGTGTGAAACATGCAAAATGGAGAAAGTCGATATGACTATTCAATCCACTTGCAATTCAATGAAAAAATTGAGGAGATGAATATGTGAAGTGGCACTACAAACAATTTTTGAGGCTTTGCAAGAATAAGACATATGCATTGATGGCATTGAATACCACTCATCTTGCGGACTCCAAACTTAGTTATGCTCATTTTGATCTCGGCACTTGTGCTTATCTCATTCTTCACAAAGAAGTTTTAGGGAAAATGAAACCCTAATTTGCAGGAAAGTCTACGAACCTTCTGATGAAGCTTAGTTTCACTATGAATGAATCCCACTATTGAACTTGAGCTTACTATTACACTGGAGATCACTGATGTGCATCCCAAATAGAGAACTCAGCATTGAATGAAAACTCAGGTTCACTGAACTGTAAGTTTATTTTTAAACTCTCTGTTTATTTATTAGGAATTTATTTTTATTTCAAATTTGCTTTAAAAAACATGGTTTATGCATGCAAGTCATAGTCGTGACTGGTATATATGTCATCTTTTATTTCTATCATACATGTTTGAACTTAACTTTGCTGAGAGTTTCCCTTTTTGCCTTCAAGCCGCGAGCTTCAAGTTTATTCTGTGTAATAGTCTAATGACTGGTGATCTCTTGTACTTTGTTTCTATTTGTAAGCTGTGAGCACACACTATGAACCATGGCCTATGTTGTTCTATTCTATTTCTTTTGTGAGTTCAAAACTGTGAGCTCGAACCTTTGATTGATTGTAGTCACGGCTTTATGACTGGTGTAACCTCCTCTTGAAAATAAAGCCGTGACTTTCATTCTATGGTTCCATTCCAAATCTTAGGTTAGATTGAGATTCTGCTCATTTATATTTGGTTGAGCTCATAATAGTGATTATTTTGTAAGAGCTCAAGCTTCCTAATCTGGAAGTCACGGGTTGTATAACTCTTCTCATTTTTAACACTTGATTTGGAACTTGTTCAAACTTGTCATGTAACCAAGAATGACTCGGCTTTGACTGAGAGCTCATTGATATTGTATACAATGAAAAATAGCAGCTTTGAACATTTGTACTTGATTATCTTGTTGAAGCCTTTGACTGGTGAACATTTCATACTTTCTGTTGTTGTAACACGAAGCTTATTTGATCTTGCTCAAACCTTTGACTGGTGAACATTCTCTATTGTACATGAAGCTCGCTTTACACACCTATCCATTCATCACACTTGCATGAACTTTTAAATTACTGTCAATAGTGACTTCATTAAATTTGGTCTTTTCCTCAACATATAATTGTGACAATTATGAAAACCAGAAACCTTGGTAGGGAATTTTGAACATAACAGATGAATACTCTTTTTCTAATTAGCTTCATGAAAACACTGTATAAAATAGAGAGAAACTAGAAATTGATTTAAAATATTTCTACATTTTGTACATAAACTATGATTATAATATTCAAACTATTTCATTCTGCTGATCTAAAATGAACCTGTGTAATCAATAGTAGTAAATTTGATGAACTGGTGGACTCGTTCTTGAAACAAAATGATATATTATGATCTTGGCACTGACAGACAGTTGCTCCAGGAAACCATGAGACACCTCTAATGACTTACTAAAGTTGCAAGGTTATGACTAAAAAATGTTAAAATATATAATCAGTTATAAATAAAACTATAACATCTTTCACTCATAACCTTCGCAAACCTTAGAAGGTGATTATGACTGAGAGATGCTCAAGAATAATCATTATTCATTCCATAGCAAATAAGTAGCTCTCTCCTTTATGATATTCCTTTGTTAGTTGTACATACTCTGTTCCAGTTTATACATATTTTATACTTTCTATCCAGCTTACATCCTGATGGATTTTGTAACTCGAAATTTTAGTTTTTAGCATTATTGCTCCTGTAGCTTTGTCCACTGTATACAATTCTCATTGATGTTGAATCTGCACTTAGTATGATAAGTATAACAAGATGAAAAATATTTGTTCACTATTAATGAACTTCGAGCACGGGCTCGTGACACTCAAAAACACCAGAATGTTAACTAATGAGGTTTGAACATGGGTTTGTGACACTCAATAAAAACAAACTGTAAACATTTTATAATTGTATGGCTCAATCTTGAAGCACTCTTTTTGTATTCAACAACAAATATGTTTATATCTTGAAAATGTACTTTTGAAATAGCAAGGACATATTATACCAGTATATGCAGCACCATTTGTATATTGAACTTGAAATTTGTCAATCATTGGCACTTCCTGTAGCACTCTTATCATGGAAACCCAACTTGATCTGCATCTTTGACAATGACTGAATGTGAAAACTAGTCAGCTGTTATCTGCAAGATAATCTGTTAAGCTCTCAAATAACATCATTATGAAATACATTATCTGAAAAAGGTTTCTCAGTTTGAAACATACTAAGTCCCTTTAATTCAAACACCTGGTTAATAAAAAGGACAACATACACCACAATGATCATTAGTAGTAAAAGGTTGCATGTCAGAAACAAGTCCCTTTAACACTACCTTGCAGTGAGTGTCAGTGTACATTTCCTTATCACATTTAATTTTCTAGATTGATATGCAATATTGAAAACTTGATTGCTACAGTATGTTATTTGTTTCTCATGTATTTCTTAGATCCAATAGGATCTAACCATATTTTCCTTTCTTATGCAGATTTGAAACCCTAAAGACCTAGATGGAGATGGAGACTCAGACTATGAATGATGGAATATGGATGAAGTGACTGAGAGGGGGGGGGGTGAATCAGTCAACCATAAATTTTGACTATTTAATTCTTTGCAGATCCCTTCAAGATATCTTAACAATGTTATCTGTTTTAGCACTCGGTAAATAGATTGCAGTAACTTTGAAGATGGAGAAAGTATTATCAATATTATCTTTAGATATTCATCAGAACATGTATATGATTGTGAAAGCAATTAAGAACACAAGAGACACAAGATTTAACGTGGAAACCCAATATGGGAAAAACCACCAATGTATCTAGATACTGATTTTCACTTTTCTGAAGTGATGCTCGGTTAGAAGCCAACCCGGTAAAAGGTTACAAAACACACTATTAGGTGTGACCTTGTTAGAGGATTTAAAACACCCTGCAAGGAGTGGCCTGGTAAGAGGTCTTGAAAACAATTCAATGGAATTGTCACCTTGTTAGAGGATTTATATTATGGCTATTAAACCAACTCGGTTAAGAGATTTAGAATTCACTGTTACAATGATAAGAAGGTAACAATGAGAAAATGACCTGTATAATAATGCAACTATCTTGCTGATTACAGATCTCTGTTCTGCATAAGTCTGATCCTTTCTGATCGAATAAGTCTCTGCTGCTCCTCAAGGATATCTGATCATCCTTCACAAATTCGCATATACCTTTCCTTCTTTTCTTCTGTAAATCTTCTGCTGTGTTATTATTTACTTTTCACATTTGACCTTTTATTTATATGATTTTGGATTAGTCAAATTGACATTATTTAGTATAACAGTCGGCTGAATTAAGTAAACTCTATTTGCAAAAATCCTTCAAGGGCCGACAGTGCTCGGTGACCATATCTTTCTATAATCTTTCGGTGACCGAGGGAACTCGGTAAACACCGACAATTCTTTACCTTTGATAACCGACTGAACTCGGTAAACACTATCTTTTCTTCGGCAACCGAGTGAACTCGGTAAACACTATCTTTTCTTCGGCAACCGAGTGAACTCGGTAAACACTAAACTTTCTTCGGCAACCGAGTGAATTCGGTAAACACTAAACTTTCTTCGGCAACCGAGTGAACTCGGTAAACACTAAATATTCCTGTTAGGTAGACCGACTGAGCTCGGTAGAAGCTGATTGCTGCGGACTATGACATAGTGTGACATCAAAGACAATACATAATTGAGTAGCAATTTACTTCAGACAATTGTTTCCAACAATCTCCCTCTTTGGCATTGATGGCAACACAATATGTCATATCATAAAAAATTTGAAAGAGTTAGCTCGGTTTAGATTCAAATCTCCCTCTGTCAGCAAACTTCCTGTATCCTGAAAATTTCTTCCTTCTGACTATTTGAAAATTTCTTGAAGTAATAGTAAAGACATAGAAAACACTCCCTCTTTGACAACATATGCCAAAGATAATTCACATATTACCGGTGAAAATTAATGTACCTCAAGTACTGATTCATATGCAATGATTCCTTTAATATACTACATCAACAAGTTGATTTTCAATCATGTTCTGGTTGATGCATCACTAAAACTGTATTTAGTGAGCCTCGGATAGGGGAATGACCCCTAACTTACCTCTTAGATACATAAATGCATCCTTAGGTAATGGTTTGGTAAAAATGTCTGCAATCTGTTCTTTTGTATGAATATATTCTAATCTGATTTCCTTGTCCTGCACCAATTCTCTGACAAAGTGATATTTAATAGCAATGTGCTTGGTTTTGGAATGCATCACTGGATTCTTAGAAATGTTTATTGCACTGGTATTGTCACAAAATATAACAACTGGTTCTTTGATTTCAACCTTCATACCTTCTAATAGCTGTTTAAACCAAACAATATTTGAACAGTTTACTGCAGCAGCAACATATTCTGCTTCAGCTGTGGATTGAGATGTGCAATTCTGCTTTTTACTAGTCCAGGATACCAGTCTTTTTCCAAGAAAAAATGCTCCACCACTTGTGCTTTTTCTGTCATCAATGTTTCCTGCCCAATCTGCATCAGTAAATACTTTCAAGTCTAGATTGCCTCCAAATTTATACCACAAACCATACTCTTCAGTTCCTTTTAAGTATCTTAAGATTCTTTTGATTGCCATCATGTGATTTTCCTTAGGTTTTGCTGAGAATCTAGCTACTATACCGACTGCTAAGGCAATATCAGGTCTTGTATGTACCACATACTGTAATTTTCCAATCATAGATTGGTATAGGGTCTGATCAACTTCTTTTGAATCATCATTTTTGGTAAGTTTCAGTCCAGTACACATGGGTGTACCAACTGGTTTTGAATCTTCCATTCCAAACTTCTTAAGTATCTCCTTAATGTATTTGGATTGAGTAATGTATATACCATTCTTGCTTTGCTGAATTTGAAGACCAACAAAGAATTTTATTAAACCAAACATGGACATTTCAAATTCTCTGTTCATTTGCTCTGAAAATTCTTTGCACTGATCCTTATTCCCTGTAAATATAGTATCATCCACAAATATTTCTGCCAATACAATTTTGTCATCCGGTCCTTCTTTAATATATAGATTGCTGTTATCATTAGCTCTTTTGAAATTAATCTGAATCAAATAGTTATGGAGTCTTTCATACCATGCTCTAGGAGCTTGTTTTAAACCATACAATGCTTTGTGTAACCTGCAGACCATGTCCCTTTTATCTGGATCAACGAAACCTTCAGGTTGTTCAATGTAGACTTCTTCATCAAGAATTCCATTGAGAAATGCAGATTTTATATCCATCTGATATACCTTAAATCCTTTGTGTGCTGCATAAGCAAGTAGAGTTCTTACACCTTCTAATCTTGCAATAGGAGCAAAAGTTTCTCCATAATCTATACCTTCTTCTTGAGAGTAACCTTTACATACCAGTCTAGCTTTGTTTCTA
The DNA here is from genome assembly GCA_027943335.1 of Chamaecyparis obtusa. Lineage (NCBI taxonomy): Eukaryota > Viridiplantae > Streptophyta > Pinopsida > Cupressales > Cupressaceae > Chamaecyparis > Chamaecyparis obtusa. Next base: position 848,295 of record BSBK01000167.1, read on the forward strand.
GATACTTGACCATCTTCATTCAGCTTATTCCTGAATACCCATTTTGTTCCAATTACATTCTTATCTTTAGGTCTAGGTACAAGAGTCCAGGTTTTGTTCTTTTGTATTTGTTCTAATTATTCATTCATTGCTTCAATCCAACTTTCATTCTCTAATGCATCTTTGATATTTCTAGGTTCAAAATCAATAAGTAGACATGTACCTTTTAGCTTGCTTCTTGTCATAGTACCATCTGATTTGTTTCCAATGATTTGATCTGGTGTATGATGTCTTCTGACATATTTGGCTAGTATAGGTTCCTTGCCTTTTGAATGATTCATGCTGTTGTCTTCTAGGATCTCTTCTTCAGGTTGCTCGGGCTCGGTAGATATTTTCTCGGTAACTTCAGGCTGAGACTCGGTCTGAATTTCTTCCCGTGACTCGGTTTGAACTTCTTCCTGTGACTCAGTCTGTGACTCGGTAACTGTGCTCGGCTCGGTAGATATAGCTTCCTTATTGATAGTTGTGTCTGTCAATGTTTTAGGTTCAATGTAAATGAATCTTCTGTAGTTCTCAGGTTCCCTTTTGCTTTCTTCCTCAGTCTTTTCTGCAAACTCATCAAATTTTACATGTATACTTTCTAGGACTTTGTAAGTAGATAAGTTCAGACATTTGTATGTCTTGCTTTTGCTAGAATATCCTAGGAATATTCCTTCATCACTTTTCACATCAAATTTATTTTTTCTGGATTCTTTTAAGATATAACACTTGCTACCAAATATTTTCATGTAACTTACATTAGGTTTATAGCCATACCATAATTCATAAGGAGTTTTGAATGTGTCTTTCTTCAGTTGTACTCGGTTCAAGGTATGAACTGCAGTGCTGATAGCTTCCTTCCAGTACTTTATAGCAATGTTCTTTTCTATCATTAGAGTCCTTGCACAATCCATAATAGATCTGTTTCTTCTTTCTGCTATTCCATTCTGCTCAGGAGTTCTCGGAGCTGATACCTGTCTTTTGATTCCTCTTTCAATGCAGAAGTTGTTAAAATCATGGGAGATGAATTCACCACCTCTGTCTGATCTTAAGCATTTCAATCTTTTCCCTGTTTCTTTTTCTACTCTTGCTAAGTACCATTTGAACTTTTCAAATGCCTCTGATTTTTCTCTTAAATACATAACAGTCATCATTCTAGAATAATCATCAACGAAAAGAATAAAGAATTTATCTCCAGTATAGCTTTGTATTCCAATAGGTCCACATAAATCAGTATGCACAATTTCCAAAATTTCTTTAGACTGATAGTTCTTACTTTTGAAACTAGTTTTACTCATTTTGCCAATCTGACAATTCTTACATAGACCAGTGTCAGGTTTCTTCAAAGTAGGAATGCCTCTAACCTTCTTGAATTTGCTTATTTTTATCATGTTATCAAAGTTCACATGACATAACCTTTTGTGCCATAGCCAACTTTCTTCTATTTGAGCAATAAGGCATGAGTATTCATTGAGATCAAGATAAAATAAGTTACCTTTTGTTTGTTTGCCTGATCCAATGAGTTTTCCTTTTCCATCCAGCAGTCTTGCTTGACCATTCATGAATTCAACCTTGAAACCAGTGTTGATTAGTTGTGCTACACTTAAGAGATTATGTTTTAGTCCTTCAACCCAGTAAGCATTATCACATATGAGTTCTTTGGTTAATGAGATTCTTCCTTTTCCTTTTATACAACAAGGTTCATTGTTTCCAAATCTTACATTACCATTGTCACAGTCTTCTAGATATTCAAATTTTGTCTTGTCACCAGTCATGTGGTGTGAACATCCGCTGTCTATTATCCATATATCATCTTTGCTTATATGAGAAATAAGTGCCATCTTATCTTCATCATCATCAGATTCATCTTTTATAGCAATAAAGACAATTTCTTCTTCACTATCATCAGAATCTTTAGCCATAAAACATGATTTCTTACCTTTATCCTTGTATGATTTGAAATTCTTTTTGCCATAGTACTTGTGACTTTTCTTTTCTTCCTTGACTTGCTTGTTTGGGCACCTAGCTGCAATATGTCCAATTTCTTCACATGAAAAACAGATTAAAGGAGTTTTACCTTTATATTTACCTTTCCCTCTAGAGTACTTCTTTGCAAGTAATGCTTCTACAATTTCAAGATCACTATCAGAACTTTCTTCTGATTCTTCTTCACTTTCTGACTGAACTTCTTTAATTTTCTTGTTCTTCTTTAGTGAAACCTTGGCCTCAAATGCTGATTCAATATTTTTGGAACTAGGAACATAGTTATCATAGTTGTCTAATTCAAAAGCTGTCAATCTTCCAACTAAAGCATCCAAAGTTATATTGTGGTTTGTTTCACATCTTCTTTCTTGAATAGCTGATACTCTTATTGCATAGATAGGGAGTAGTGTTGTGAGTACCTTACTTATAACAGTCTCATCTGAGATTGTTCCTCCAGAAGCTCTAATTGCACTTACACTTGCTTTGATTCTTTCAACATATTTTGCAATGTTTTCATCTTCCTTCATATTCATTTTGTCAAACTGTCCTCTTAGGCTTTCTGCTTTGGCTCTTTTCACATTTGCATCACCACCATATATTTTCTTCAGTGCCACCCACATTTCATATGCAGTAGTGCAGTCTTTAATATCATCAAATTCTTCATAGCTGAGAGCAGATGCAATGTCTATCATCATGGTGTTGTGAGTCTTTTTATCTGCAATGTCTTCAACAGTTAATGCGCCATTAGGAATTGTATACTCTTCATCAATGTATTTGCATCCTGAATCACCAATGGAAGCCAGATGAAGTCGCATGAGACCTTGCCATGCTGAAAAGTTATCTCTGTTAAGCTTTGGAATTTCCCTCTTGTAAGACATCCTGATCTTTAGCTTAGGTCTTTGAAACCCTTCCTGCAAGCACCAAAAGCTCTGATACCAATTGATGGAATATGGATGAAGTGACTGAGAGGGGGGGGGTGAATCAGTCAACCATAAATTTTGACTATTTAATTCTTTGCAGATCCCTTCAAGATATCTTAACAATGTTATCTGTTTTAGCACTCGGTAAATAGATTGCAGTAACTTTGAAGATGCAGAAAGTATTATCAATATTGTCTTTAGATATTCATCAGAACATGTATATGATTGTGAAAGCAATTAAGAACACAAGAGACACAAGATTTAACGTGGAAACCCAATATGGGAAAAACCACCAATGTATCTAGATACTGATTTTCACTTTTCTGAAGTGATGCCCGGTTAGAAGCCAACCCGGTAAAAGGTTACAAAACACACTGTTAGGTGTGACCTTGTTAGAGGATTTAAAACACCCTGCAAGGAGTGGCCTGGTAAGAGGTCTTGAAAACAATTCAATGGAATTGTCACCTTGTTAGAGGATTTATATTATGGCTGTTAAACCAACTCGGTTAAGAGATTTAGAATTCACTGTTACAATGATAAGAAGGTAACAATGAGAAAATGACCTATATAATAATGCAACTGTCTTGCTGATTACAGATCTCTGTTCTGCATAAGTCTGATCCTTTCTGATCGAATAAGTCTCTGCTGCTCCTCAAGGATATCTGATCATCCTTCACAAATTCGCATATACCTTTCCTTCTTTTCTTCTGTAAATCTTCTGCTTTGTTATTATTTACTTTTCACATTTGACCTTTTATTTATATGATTTTGGATTAGTCAAATTGACATTATTTAGTATAACAGTCGGCTGAATTAAGTAAACTCTATTTGCAAAAATCCTTCAAGGCCCGACAGTGCTCGGTGACCATATCTTTCTATAATCTTTCGGTGACCGAGGGAACTCGATAAACACCGACAATTCTTTACCTTTGATAACCGACTGAACTCGGTAAACACTATCTTTTCTTCGGCAACCGAGTGAACTCGGTAAACACTATCTTTTCTTCGGCAACCGAGTGAACTCGGTAAACACTAAACTTTCTTCGGCAACCGAGTGAACTCGGTAAACACTAAACTTTCTTCGGCAACCGAGTGAACTCGGTAAACACTAAATATTCCTGTCAGGTAGACCGACTGAGCTCGGTAGAAGCTGATTGCTGCGGACTATGACATAGTGTGACATCAAAGACAATGCATAATTGAGTAGCAATTTCCTTCAGACAATTGTTTCCAACAATGAAGACCTAAATGTAGAAACCTAGCAAACAACTAGCTGACACAAACCAATACAAAAGGCAATGCATGGGACCCCTATTCCATAATTCAATCTTTCTTTCAATTCTACAATGTACTCTAGTTATTGATGAAATGTGAAACAAGAAAGGACATTTGTATATCACATTCAGTTTGAAAGCACAATGTAATAATTATTTATGAATTTTTGGAATAATAATCAATACTTAGAGTACAATAATGACATCTAGAATGAATGCAATAATGACATGTAAACTAACAAGACCTGCAAGGTAGTGTTAATTAGACAAACAAATCCAACCTTTTCCTACTTATTCTTATTGTATTGTATGCTGTATTTTTGAGTAACACAACATAGGCTATCACAATGTCTGGTTCTAATTCATAGCCCATAGGCATAATTCATGATATACTAGGTTTAACTACTTCCATGCAACATGTATCAGTTTCAACCATAAAACATACATATTCCATATACTTCTCTACATATTACATTTGATAGAATCTATTGATCTAAATTGCAATCGATATGTCCTTTTTTGCAAGTTCCCCCAACGGTGTCGTAATAGCAACAATGCCATCGTAATTGCAACACCCATTTGGCTATAAACAAAAAAAAGAAAAATAAAGTGTCATTTGTAATTTTTTTGAATTCGAAGAGCTACCGCGAAGATGACACTACACTTTTGTGTGGCACGAAGAGGCCGACACCGTGTGGGAAGAGGGCACTAGCACTTGAGGTAGGCATTCGAGCTTTGTCTTCTCATTAAATCAATTTCATTTTGATGGCATTTGTTGATTTAATGGCACAAAATGAATGTTAATAGTGGCATTGTTTACATCTTAACATTTGGAATGCTCGATGACCCGCGAGCTTTGAGAGGTAGGGAATCATTTCTGTTACCTTCAAGGCATTGTGTGAAGTGTTTGATCTCTCTTTATTTGTTTTGTTGTTGATATTCACTATGTGGTACTCCCTATTTATGATCATTTCATGAGGAAATGTCTTGGTGGCTCGTGGGCTGCAAGCTAGGGCATCATACATTGTTTATAAGCTTTGTTTAATACTGGCATTGTTTACATCTTTTCATTTGGAATGCTTGATGACCCATGAGCTTTGAGAGGTAGGGTATCATTTCTATTACCTTCAAGGCATTGTTTGAAGTGTTTGATATCTCTTTATTTGTTTTGTTGTTGATATTCACTATATGGTACTTCCCATTTATGATCATTTCATGAGGAAATGTCTTGATGGCTCATGGGCTACAAGCTAGGGCATCATACATTGTTCATGAGCTCATTGTTTAATACTGTCATTGTTTACATCTTTTCATTTGGAATGCTTGATGACCTGCGAGCTTTGAGAGCTAGGGCATTGTTTCTATTACCTTCAAAGCATTGTGTGAAGTGTTTGATGTCTCTTTATTTTTTTTATATTGATATTCACTATGTGGTACTCCCTGTTTATGATCATTTCATGAGGAAATATCTTGATGGCTCATAGGCTGCAAGCTAGGGCATCATACATTATTCATGAGCTCACTGTTTAATACTGACATTGTTCATGAGCTCACTATTTAATATGTGGCATCATGCAAACATACATTAATACACTTACTATTTTTAATTTGAGCTCGGGCATCATGCAATGTTATTGTTGTCATTGCATGCTTGCTGTTTTTGTGCACCATATATTGTTTTATACACTCTTTATTTCATTGAGACCGTGAGCTTGGCATTTGTAATATATTTTTTATTATTTGATCAATGCTACCATGTTGTTGATTCTGTGTATGGCTTGAATATTCACATGCATAATTGTAGATGAGGATCAGTAATAGGGTGCCAGGCATTGCTTAGATCCTTTGAATCTAACCTCATCTTTTCCTTCCTTGCAGGTTTTGGATCATACAAGAGCATACTAGATTGAACCCTGGGTCAACACTTCATTACATCAGGCAATGTTTGGTACCTTCATTATTTATGTTCATCCACTTATGTATGTTTTCATTCATTCATATTCTTCTAAAAGTTGGCTATTAATGACCATATATGATGATTCTTGATGTTTTTGGGTCATTTGATGAAAAGATGTAAAAGTTTCTTAAAAGTTTATATTTTTTATTTCAATTTTTGAAATCATAAAATGAATAAAATTTAAATATAACAAATTAAGATAATCTTTGTCTTCATTTTAAAAAAAACATAAAGCTCATAAAGCATGGTAAAAGAGGGCCCTAACTATGGTAAAATGGGAAAGTTGCCACCTTGCACTGCTCTTCATATGACAGCTGCTAAGGAATTATGTTATAAAATTTCAAGGCATGAAATTTTATACTTTTTGACATCATATTTTTTTCTCCTTAGGATTGAGTTTACAATGTGGGGGAGTTGAAGAAAATATATGTTCAGTTATAAAATTTCATACCTTGAAGTTTGGCATGAAATTTTATAACATAGTTCCCTAGTATTTGATCTTTATATGGCAAGCATGACTTGAGGTAGGCATTTGAGCTTTGTCTTCTCATTAACTCAATTTCATTTTGATGGCATTTGTTGATTTAATGGCAAAATATGAATGTTAATACTGGCATTGTTTACATCTTTTCATTTGGAATGCTCGATGACCTGTGAGCTTTGAGAGTTAGGGCATTGTTTCTATTACCTTCAAGGCATTGTGTGAATTTTTTGATATCTCTTTATTTGTTTTTTTATTGATATTCACTGTGTTACTCCCCGTTTATGATCATTTCATGAGGAAATGTCTTGATGGCTTGTGGGCTACAAACAAGGGCATCATGCATTGTTTATGAGCTCATTGTTTGAGCACCTCATGTCCCTATTTTATTGGTCAGTGCTCTTTTTGTTATATTGATGCTATTAGATCAAATAGGGACATCATTAATAAAATAGGGACATCATTAATAAAATAATACACTTATTATTTTGAATGTGAGCTCTGGCATCATGTAATGTTATTGCTGTCAAAATAGTAAGTGTATTAATGTATGATCTAATAGCAACAACCTCATTGATCATAACCTTTGACTCCTCCATCATTACAGAAGAGATAACTACCTACAACTATATTTCATAATTCCTCCTTTGAAGTCATAAGTTAGTTTAAAATGGAGAGGGGTCTCAAAATATTGTAAGTAAAAACATTACATAGTGGCATTCAGATTAAGTACAATATGAATTCACATGCCTTTAATTATGATACACTTTTGAAATTATCACTCATTTCTCATTTGACAATTCAAGATATAATTATTAGAATATAAATTGTTGTAAAAGGAAGAGACACATGCGTATAATCATTTACTACAAATTATAAAAGTATTACACAGACACACATTTTCTATTATAACAACCATCCTCTAATCCCATGGTGTACTAGTCTCAAGGTAATAATGATTTACTTAAGCCATCATATAAGTATCATCCTAAAGTTTAAATAGACATTGACTATGGATATACAACACTGAGCCATCATAAATTACAGAGTTTCACTACAATTTTCTATGTCCATTTACAATCATCCTACTACTTACACTGCAATTTCTATGTCCACTTACAATAATAAATTACAAAGTTTCACTGCAATTTCTATGTCCATTTCCATGAAAATATATCACTCCTATTATATAGGCATCCTTCTCATTAAGTGTTGCCATTAAAATATATTACTCCTCATGTTATATAATGTATATGCATACTTGTTTAAAATACCATACTTGTTGCTCTTAAATATTATTACCATTTCACTCAAATTTACATGACATTAAATCCAACCCCAAAATGTATACATACGTGTAAGTATAGGAGAAGCTGGATTCTACAACTATTGAAAAAAACAAACTATACCAATAGCAGCTTACGAGAAACTATACTTGTGCTTACCACACCATACCTCAGCATCATAATGCTTATAATTTTCAAGCTTGATTGAGGCTTCATACCACACACACCATCTGTAGATTTCTACGCAATGCTGATTTAGGCTGGAGGTAAACTACATGTGTCATGTAAACAACATGGTTGAATGCAATCTCTTTTGTGTATTTTCAAGAGTTTTCCCACCAATACAAGCGTAAATAATGCATTGAACGTAATCTACAGATAGTGTGTGGTATGAAGTCTCGTTGAAACTCAAAATATATCACTCCTCATGTTATTATCAAAATTAAATTCAAATATTTCTCAAAACATTTATTCTTGTAGAATTAAGATATCCTTATCTCAATAATAAAAAAATCTTGCATAATAGTGTTTGAATCACATTAACACACACCCATACTTGTGCTTACCACACCATACCTAGTATCATAATGAATTGCACAAGTTGCAAGAGAATAATACAAAATTAGTGAATTCATCACCATCACAACGTGCACCCTCACAAACCGCCCTTTGTTCTGTACATTAGGATCATAAAGTGATGCAGAGGGATGTGGTGGACTTCAAGGTCTTTGGAAATTTATAAGGGAAATACAAGACTTTCAAGGTTTTACCCTAAAATTTATCAGTAATAAAATAGGGACATCAAATAGGGACATCAGTAATAAAATAATACACTTACTATTTTGAATTTGAGCTTAGGCATCATGCAATGTTATTATTTTCATTGCATGCTTACTACTGTTATGCACCATAACAGCAACAAGAATGCAATATTATGAAATTTTGAGATTAAATTGGTGAGTTTGTATACTTTCTCCATTTTAAACTAACCTATGACTTCAAAGGAGGAATTATGAAATATAGTTGTAGGTGGTTATATCTTCTATAATGATAGAGGAGTCAAAGCTAATGATCAATGAGGTTGCTACTATTAGATCATACATATATTAATGCACTTACTATTTTGAATTTGAGCTCGAGCATCATATATTTTTTTTATACATTGTTTATTTCATTGAGATCATGAGCTTGACATTTATAATGTATTTCCTGTTATTAGATTTTCCATGTTGTTGAGGTTATAAATGTCCTTTTACTGATCTTGTATAAACAACATATATACCATGTTGAATCACAGCCCATGAGGTGTTGCTTGATAACACATTTGACATCATACTTTTTGCTCCATTTTGGTCTTGATTTACTCACTGTATGCATATGTTTCCTGAGTGCACATGTTCTGTAACATAGTTCATTTTAGAAGTGTATGGCTTGACCATGCACATGCATAATTGTAGATGAGGATTAGTAATAGGGTGTTAGGCATTGCTTAGATCCTTTGGATCTAACCCCATCTTTTCCTTCGTTGCAAGTTTTGGATCATACAAGAGCATACTGGATTGAACCCTGGGTCAACACTTCATTACTTTAGGCAATGTTTGGTACCTTCATTATTTATGTTAATCCACTTATGTATGTTTGCATTCATCCATATTCTTCTAAAATTTGGCTATTAGTGACCATATAGGACCATTCTTGATGTTTTTGGGTCATTTGATGAAAAGATGTAAATAGGGACATCAGTAATAAAATAGGGATATCTTAATCTTTATGAGCTCAAATTCAAAATAGTAAGTGTGTTATTTTATTACTGATGTCCCTATTTGATGTCCCTATTTTATTAATGATGTCCTTATTTGATCTAATAGCATCAATATAACAAACAAAGCACCGACCAATCAAATAGGGACACGAGGTGCTCAAACAGTGAGCTCATAAAATAATATATTTAGTCTTAATAAAATCTTATAAAATGACATATATTGTGTGAAGTTTTTGATCTCTCTTTATTTTTTTGGTGTTGATATTCACTATGTTCATTTTATGAGGAAATATCTTGATGGCTCGCGGGATGCAAGCTAGGGCATCATACATTGTTCATGAGCTCATTGTTTAATACTGACATTGTTTACATCTTTTCATTTGGAATGCTTGATGACTTGCGAGAATTGAGATCTAGGGCATCATTTATATTACCTTCAAGGCATTGTGTGAAGTGTTTGATCTCTTTTTATTTGTTTTGTTGTTGATATTCACTATGTGGTACTCCCCATTTATGATCATTTCTTGAGGAAATGTCTTGATGGCTTGCAGGGTGCAAGCTAGGGCATTCATGCATTATTTATGAGCTCACTATTTGAGCACCTCATGTCCTTATTTGATTGGCTGGTAATCAAACAACGAGCTCATAAACAATGCATGATGCCTAAGCTCAAATTCAAAATAGTAAGTGTATTATTTTATTAAGACTAAATATTTTTTATTATTAAGACAAAGTATTTTGGGTTAGTTTTAAGTTGTTTTATAAGATTTTATTAAGACTAAATATATGATGTAAACTCATAATTATACTTGATATATATATACTTCAAAGGAGGAATTATGAAATATAGTTGTAGGTAGTTATCTCTTCTATAATGATGGAGGAGTGAAAGGTAATGATCAATGAGGTTGTTGTTATTAGATCATACATTAATACACTTATTGTTTTGAATTTGAGCTCAGACATCATGCAATGTTATTATTGTCATTGCATGCTTGCTGCTATTGTGCACCATATATTGTTTAGACACTGTTTATTTCATTGAGACTATGAGCTTGGTTTTTCTTTCAGAAGTATATGGCTTGACTATGCACATGCATAATTGTAGACGAGGATTAGTAATAGGCTGCCATTCATTGCTTAGATATTTTTTATCTAACCCCCATCTCTATTTTCTTTGCAAGTTCTGGATAACACAGGGGCACACTAGATTCATACTCGAGTAAAAAATTTATCACTTCAGGCAATGTCTAGCACCCTTATTATTTATGTTCATCCTCTTATGTTTTGAATTTGAATTTGAGCTCATAAAGATTAAGATATCCTATTGTTTTGATTTCTATGTGCTTTGAGCCAATGAAATTTTTGTAATTTTGTAATTTTGAAAAAGAAAGTGTCATTTGAAATTTTTGTGAATTCGAAGAGCTGCCGTGAAGACGACACTGCACTTTTTCCTGGCACGAAGAGGGCATTATTTATGAGGTCACTGTTTGAGCACCTCAATTTCATTTTGATGGAATTTATTGATTTACTAGCACAATATGAATGTTAATAGTGGCATTGTTTACATCTTAGCATTTGGAATGCTTGATGACCCATGAGCTTTGAGAGCTAGGGCATTGTTGCTATTACCTTCAAGGCATTGTGTAAAGTGTTTGATCTCTCTTTATTTGTTTTTCTGTTGATATTCACTATGTGGTACTCCCTGTTTATGATCATTTCATGAGGAAATGTCTTGGTGGCTCATGGGCTGCAAGCTAGGGCAACATACATTGTTTATGAGCTCACTATTGAATACTGGCATTGTTTAAATCTTTTCATTTGGAATGCTTGATGACCCATGAGGTTTGAGAGCTCAGTACTATTTAATACTGCCATTGTTCATGAGCTCCCTATTTAATATCTGGCCAGGCCATATAAATAGTACCAGGCCAACCCAATCAGCTCAATAAAATGTGTCATGTTTATCTTTGTCAAATACACTCGTTCACCATTTTGTTCTTGCTCTTCACAAAAATATTGCATCAAAAGTAATTGTAAACAATGATTCAAAGAAAAAAGAAACAACTACAATAGATCAGACCCCAAAAGAATACAGTCAACTACAATAGCTCATAGTCTCAATGAAATAAACAATGTATAAAACAATATATGGTGCACAACAACAACAAGCATGCAATGACAACAATAACATTGCATGATGCCCAAGCTCAAATTCAAAATAGTAAGTGTATTAATGTATGATCTAATAGAAACAACCTCATTGATCTATCTTTGTTATATTGATGTTATTAGATCAAATAGGGACATCAAATAGGGACATCAGTAATAAAATAATGCACTTACTGTTTTGAATTTGAGCTCATAAAGATTAAGATATCCTACTGTTTTGAATTTTTATGTGCTTTTAGCCAATGAAATTTTTATCATCATGATGAAGTAATAATGCATTAAATGTCTTACTTATGTCCCTATTTGATTGGAGGGTGCTTTGTTTGTTATATTGCTGCTATCAAAATACAATGGCAGTGGTGATTCAATGCATCTATAGCCTCAATAATATGGTATCATTGATCCAATAACAAAAAATACATTACAAATGCCAAGTTCACAGTCTCAATGAAATAAACAATGTATAAAACAATATATGGTGCACAACAGAAGCAAGCATGCAATGATAGCAATAACATTGCATGATGCCTGAGCTCAAATTCAAAATAGTGAGTGTTAACATGTATGATCTAATAGCAGCAACCTCATTGATCATTACCTTTCACTCCTCCATCATTATAGAAAAGATAAATACCTACAAATAGGGCATCATGCATTATTTATGAGCTCATTGTTTGAGCACCTCATGTCCCTATTTGATTGGCCAATGCTCAAATAATGAGCTCATAAATAATGCATGATGCCCTGGATTGCAGCCTGCAAGCCATCAAGACATTTCCTCATGAAATGATCACAAACAGGGAGTGCCACATATTGAATATCAAAACAACAAAACAAATAAAGAGAGATCAAAAACTTGACACAATATGTGTTGTTTTATAAGATTTTATTAAGACTAAATATATTGTTTTATGAGCTCAACGTTTGAGCACTTCATGTCCCTATTTGATTGGTCAGTGCTCTATTTGTTATATTGATGCTATTAGATCGAGTAGGGACATAGAATTTGATATCAACCTATCATATATTCATTCCAAATGAGATAACTCCATTTGAATAAACATACATGCCAACCATTTGAAAAAATGTCCATATGAAATCTAGAGCAATACATTAATTTTATAGAGAATTAATGATTTATAATGCCCCTTGATTTATAGTGAATTAATTTTATAGTGAATTCATGATTTATAATTCAGTTGTAGTAGCTCAATGTGTTTGAACTCAAGAATACCCCTTACTTGGTTTCTTACAAAGCCTTTGGTGAAATCTATCAAAAAATGAGAAGCTATGAGAAGGTGACATGAAGCTAATGAAAGGAAGCATCTCCAATTTGTTTTGCAGATATACATATTAAGGATCATGTCAGATAATACAAGTGAATTCAATCAAAATAGGGAGACAATCACTAGATTGTTGTCTAAATTTCAAAGAGAAGGTGATGACAAATGTTATTGTCCATGCAAGAGTTGTAACGACTTAAAGACAAGAAGAATCAAAATCAAAATAGAAAAGAGACATTGTAGGGAGAATGGTCACATTGAAGGGGGGTTTGATTATAATCTAGTGGTAAGTTGTTTGTTATATTATTTTCACAATTAATATACATATGAACCATGGAAGGAGGTTTGATTATCACATTGAAGGGGGTGTTGATTATCATCATTTTTATATAGGTCGATCCCCCCAGTATGAATATAGAGGAACATGGAGGTGTGAGTATTGAAGTTGAAGATCATGATCCCATGGAAGATGACGATCATGCACCAGAAAACACATTTGAAGATGATGGTATGAATGCATTAATCGTTGACACATTTGGTATTGGTGTTGTAGGTACTAGTGCTCTTGCTGCTGATGATGATGATTATGATGAGGATGATATTGACGACATCCATAATATACCTCTACTTGAGAAGGTAGACATGACCCTTTACAAAGGCTCCCAATCTACTCTTCTCTTTGTTGTATTATTGTTGGTGAATTTGAAGGTTATGAATGGTTTATCCAACATAGCAATGTCACTTATGCTAAGTTTTGTCATATATGTCATTATAGTCTATAAAAGGTAAAACATGTACCATTAAGATTGTTTATAGTATTAATTTATATTATTTATTGTAGATTGATAGGTGACTTTCTATTACCACCATCAAATGTTCTCCCTTGCTCATACTGAGAATTATGTGCCACTATGAGACATATTGGAATGGAGTATCAAACAATAGATGCTTGTCTCGAAGATCATATTATTTATTATAAAGAAAACAAAAATGAAACAGAATGCCTTGAATGCCATATGAGTAGATATCAAGATGACCAAATGACAAAAAAGGTGTGTCGCAAGGTTCTTTGTCACATCCCATTATTCCATGTCTGAAACAATTATTCAGGTGCAATAGCTTGGCACAATTTATGGATTACCATGCACACACCAGGAGTCGAGATGACATTATTTGAATGCCTGTGGATGGTTCATCATTTATGGACATAGAGGAAAAGTGGCCACACTTTAAAGAGGAACTTTGAAATCTCAGGTTTTCTCTAGCATCAAACGATGTCAATCCACATGGAGAGATGAGATCCGTTTACTCGGTGTGGCCTATTTTTGTTATAAACAATAACCTTCCTCCATGGATGTCAATAAAGAGGGAGCACATTATGTTGGCAATGATTGTTCTAGGTATCTTATTATTTAGTTATCTACATGTAATTATAAGTCTTGGAGTGAAATGGCCACAATAATTATCTAATATTGTTGTTAATTAAAGTAGGTACATACTAAGTGAAAGATATGAATGTATATATTGCGCCTCTTATCTACGAGTTGTTGGTGTTATGGAATAGTTTCACTATGTATGACATTTTTTAACCAATTAGACAAAGAAAATTTCAATTCCATGCAATGCTTGTGTGGACAATTCATGATGCTCTAGGGTTGACACATTTCTGTGGTATGTTATGGTGAATTCTAGTTGTACATGATAATTCAAATTCTAAAAATATACATATTTAATCCAATTGTATCGTTATATTGTAGGTCTTCAAACAAAGGGAAAATTTGCATGTCCAATGTGTGGTCCAAAGATGAAATCCTGTCATTCCAAAAGTTTAAGAAAATAGGTGTTTGATGAGTGTAGGCAGTTCCTCTCCAGAAATCATAAGTATAGAAGTGTAGAAAGATATCTTTTCAATGGGAAAGAAGAGACTACATCAAAGCCCCAAAGAATGAAACCTCACCTATGGCAGTTGGAATATAATAGAATTCAAGGTAATATCATTCCATGTAATGGTTGATGTTTGAAATTATATATTTTGATTGTGTTTTGTTGGCTAATTATATAGTTGATGATCTTGAAGGTCGTGAAGGCATCACCGACCAACTTCCAAAGGGACTAAAATGTTATCCCAGATAATTTAGTAGATTGCCCTGTTAGAGTAATTAGTTAGTTTCATTACTCTTTTTTACTTAAGCTATCTCTTAGGTGCATTATAATTGATATCTTTATTAATTATAATGTGCAACCTAGCTTTTCTAGTTTTAGGGTTTTGTTCACCTTTATAGGTTGAACCTTGTAATTCTTTTTCATTATCTTGGAATACAATTTTCTCTCACTTCGCTGAGATTTTCCAAGCCTTTGCTTTTTGTCTCTTTGGTTTCCTTTCAACAACAGGTTATTTGCATGCAGGTGTTCTTGGCAATTTGTGAAGTTGGATTTCTCAACTTCTACATAGTATCAAAGCTTCACTACTATTGCCTGGTCTGAGCTTTTGGAGCTGTGATTCAAAGATGAAAGCCACAGCTCCTCTCATCCTTTTTCTATTGTTTTTTATTGGATTTGGGGGCTCCCATTTTTTTGGAGCACTTTGGGTAAAAAATGACCTCACGGTTGCGTCCAGAAGGCCCCAAAACCCCTATTTTCATATAAAACTTGACCTATTTGGCCTTTGGGGCATCTAGAAGAATTTTTCTGGCCTATTAGGGCCGTACGACTCAAAAATTGAAAAAAAATAAAAATTCTTGAAAAATGTGCCATTTTAAGGGTTTTTTTGGGGCACTGCCAATGTGCAGCCAGCATGTCGTCGTTGTGCAGCTAGTGCGCCACCGTGACCTGACCCACGCTTAGCCCTTGCCACTACCACTGCTGTGCCACCACAATGCCACATAGGAGCTACCCAACCACCACCTCCACCGGTGGTCTGCCACCTGTACAGCGCTGATGTCATGGCTAACATCACCTACCGAAAAAAAATTTCTGGCAATTTTTGAAATTTTTCAGCGAGACGGTCTAATGACGTGCAGATGGTCGTCAAATTTTTTCCAGTGACTGGTTTTTTCCAGAGAGCTCTTCTTTGGAGGTGCAATTGGTTTTTCGGCCATAACTTGGGCATACGGTGTCTGTTTTCAGAAAAAAAAAATTGTCGGAAAGGTCTTTCTAAGCTGGACATGATGATGCTGGTTTTGTTTTCTGATTCATCTATTTGAGCTCTCATTTTTGGCATTGAAGTAGAGGCTTCATTTTCCTCCCTCTCTACATCTGGTGTCCAAGTTGTCTCCTCATTTTTTGTGCTTTCAATAATTGTTTACTTGTTGTACGGGGGTTAGATTTATACATTGTGTGGGGGTGTTCTTTCTTTCTATAATTTACTTTAGAAAAGACCCTTCTGCTTCCATCTTCTTCTTCTCTCAATGTCGGACCCCTTTGTGGCTCGGCTGACACCACACAATTATCACACCTAGAAAGCACACATGACTAGGCTTCTTATGTCACGTGGCTTATGGTCATGTTTGGATGAACACCAACCTATCCTACAATGTCCCTTTGAGATTCTTCAGCATAGAAACAAAATAGATGAAGCCATGGGCTTGATTGCATTGAACATCTCTGACAGTCTCCTGTTTCACCTAGATGGTCTGGCCACTCCTAGGCTATTTGGGGAAAGTTTTCAACCTTGTTTGGTATAGTGAATGCATTTCGGGCACTTCAGCTTGATGTAGAGTTGACCTCTTTGACTCCTACTAATTTCCCCACTATAGAGGACTTCTTGATGAAGTTCAAGTCTCTGTGTATAGTTTTGCAAGGATGTGGGAAAACCAAGATAGATGATGAGTGTATCTTTCTAATACTCTCAAAGTTGTGATGACAATATTAGATCTTTTCTTCCACTTTCTTCTCCACCATGGATGCTTTGGGTACCAAACATGTTATGCCCACTTTTGAGACTTTTTGTGATAGGTTGACTCATGAGCAGTCCAAGCTCAATCAGATGGATTCACTTATAGGTTTACAGTCACAGAAATTTCTTGCCAAGACACCTCAAGATACATAGAAGCAAAAGCCAAAGTAGATATCTGATTCCTCTTCTCAGCACTCTATTGGCCCACCATCTTCTTCTAAGAAGGAGAAACAAAAGACTGAGAGCCCTACATGTTCCTATTGTTAGAAGGGACCTCATGATGAGTCACTTTTCTATCAGAAGAAGTTTGATGGTTATGAGAAATAGATTGCAACTTTGCAAGCTCTTCTTCAGAAGAGCAATGTTTCCTCTCCTTCCTCTTCTAGCTCATAGGGTTCTTCTTTTCAGTCTTCTGCCACATCTCCTACAGCTGGATAGGATCTTGGAAAGGGTCATGCATTATGGGCTTCAATTGCACTCCCTTCACAAGTCCCTTGGATACTAGATTTAGGTGCTTATCCCCATATGGCATCTTCTCTGGAGATCTTCTCTTCTTTTGAGGCTTCTCCTATTTCTCATATTCTCATGGGGAATAACACTGTTATGACAGTCTACAGGAAAGGTTCTGTAGGCATTTAGGATGGCACATTCAATGATGTATTGTATGTTCCATCTCTATCTACAAACCTTCTCTTGATTTATCAGATTACCCTCAGTGGGTCAGGGAAGACAGTTGAGTTCACGCCAAATTAAATCTTCACCCGGGATAGTGTGACAGGTGGCATTGTTGCTACAGGGACAGTTGCTCATTCCATCCATCTCTACACCTTCTCACACTTTGGTCCACCATCTCCATTATCAGAGCACAACTCTCCTCTTATGCGAGCGCACCATGTGGGACAGTCAGGTCACTTGAACCTCTATGTTGTTCCTGAGACCACTTCTATGACTACCTCACCTCATCTTGTTGGGGTTTCTTCTCTTTAGTAGGACTCTTCTTCAGCAATGTCAGACCCTCCAGCTCCATTCTTTGAGCCACCAAGTGTAGTTGTTGAGGATTCTACAAAGGACATTCATCTCCTCTCTCCTAAAAGTGTCAACACACCTGTCATACCACCTACATTGGGGATTCCCTTTTAGGATCCTTGTGTCTACTCCTTTAAGCATCAACTTGGCCTTCTAGTGACACCTCATCTTTCGAGGTTACCTCTTTAGTGTTCACTATCTTTCACTCCTTTGTATTGGAGTCATAGTGGATCGTTCATTGATCCAAGGGTTCTTTCATTCTGGGGGGCTTTGGAGCCTTGACCCTCTCTTGTGGGGGGGTTGATAGAATGCATTGTACTTATGGCTTTGAGAGAGTCTCTTGAAGTCATTTTTTGTCTTTTTCTTGCTTTTATATCTCTTTTTGGAGAGGAGTTTTTCCCACTGGGTTTTCTCCTTTGTCTTCGGTTTACAGAGATTTCCTTATATTGGGTACCTGATCAAGCCTTTTTGCTGGGACCCTTCTTTCCTTCTTTCATAGCTAGGCTAGGTTAGCTTACCTCCTGAGCTTTGCTTAAGGGGGGGTGTTAGAGTAATTAGTTAGTTTCATTACTCTTTTTTACTTAAGCTATCTCTTAGGTGCATTATAATTAATATCTTTATTAATTATAATGTGCAACCTAGCTTTTCTAGTTTTAGGGTTTTGTTCACCTTTATAGGTTGAACCTTGTAATTATTTTTTCATTATCTTGGATTACAATTTGCTCTCACTCCGCTGAGATTTTCCAAGCCTTTTATTTTTGTCTCTTTGGTTTCCTTTCAGCAATAGGTTATTTGCATGCAAGTGTTCTTAGCGATCTGTGAAGTTGGATTTCTCAACTTCTACATGCCCTACTATAAGCATCTACAAATTGTCCATTTGTTTGATACTATGCATATTGGAAAGAATGTAATAGAGATAATGTGGAAAATATTGGATGAAATGCGCGACAAAGAAAAACTTGGCAAAATTTGTAGTGACATTCATGATTCCAATCATGCAATGAAAAATATCATTGAATCAAATAGCAATGGAGACCAGATTAATGCAAGTGCTCTTCCTTGGTTATTAACAGAGCAACAAAGTAATGCCATAAAATAAGTGATCTAAAAAATTTGATTTCCTATAGGATTTTCTATGAATATAAGCAATCTCATATCAAAGAAAAATGATTTGGGTTAGGGGTGAAAATGCATGATTGGCATACCTTCATCAAGGTAAGTCATAGTCTTTTGTATTTACAATATATTTGTGTAATTAAGTTCAATTTTCATTGTATGAAATGATCAGTTGACAATTGTTGCAGTATTTTCTACCCCTATCTCTCCCAGAGAACTTCGATAATAATATCAAACAAGTGATATATGATCTTGGATCACTGCACTAGCTTCTTGTATTTGCTACCCCTATCTCTGATCACCGCACTAGCTTCTTGTGCTGGAGTAGTCACTGTCATAAATCTTGATTCGATAGGATCCATTCCAAATCCAAGTCTCTAGACTTGTCTCAATAATCCACGAGCTGCTACCGAATCTACTGCAAATTCATCTCTGAATGATCCATAACCAAATCATGAGAATGAACTAGATCTACAAGAACACTATTATGAATCGATACCAACTCGATCGACATATATATATATATATATATATATATATATATATATATATATATATATATATATATATATATATATATATATATATATATATATATATATATATATATATATATATATATGTTTTTTAAAAATTGATTATCGTCGCAACTGCGATGACCATAAAATAATGACAGTTATTTGTCGAAACAATCTGACATCCATTCGTCGCATGTACAACATCACTGTCGGTAAAAAACTATAAACAATAGATAAACATCATAAATTTATGATGGGTCTCTATCGCATGTACAACATCACTATCATTAAAAACTAAAAATGATAGATATCCATCATAAATTTTTGACAGATATCCATCACATTAACAACATCTCCATCAGCAAATAAACTACAAATGACAGCGACCCATCAGAAGATTTTGACGGGTCACCATCATTTGTATTTTGTTGCGACAGATAGGCATCCCAATTGCAATGGCCACAAATAGGTCTGACGATAGGTTTGCCTTGTTGGCACCCCCTTCTTGCAACATCCATTGTCATCGTAATTATGATGCCAATCAAAGCTGTCATTTTTTCTGACTGCAAAATTGCGACGTCGGGTGGTGTCACTTTATCAATGGTATACAGTCGTAATTCTGACAGTATGCCGTCAGAAAAAGGGCTCAAATGTACTAGTTTTTGTCAACTTCTCAACAACACTCTTCTTTTAAGACTTCTACTATGGTGTCTCTCATACTACATTGAATTTAGTAACCTCTTGAATAAGTTCCTTTGTGATTTTTATTAGTTTATCATCTACCCAGAAAAATTGGTCATGAATCCAGCTTAACACTATCCAAACCCATTTTGGTTCATCAAACACATGAAAATTCTAAAACTTCTCAAGCTTGACTTCTTCCAATTTATTGAACTCATTCTTCAAAACTCCATTAACTGACATAAAAAAATCTTTGATAAAAGGGCCAGACCTAGAAAGTTCATGGAAGGTGACCTAGTATTGCTATAGGATAAGAGGGTAGAACCCAAAGGCGCACACAATAATTTTGACTCGTTATAAAAGGGCCCATTAAAGATCTATCAGGCTTGTGGGATGAACTCATTCAAGTTGGCATACCCAAACAGGGAACTCTTACCATTGTCCTATAATGGGAAAGACTTCAAATTATACCAAATGTAAGATCCTAGAAAGTAGGAAACCCTTGTAATTGTATCATATTAGTTTTAATTGTGTTCCCTTCCTTATTTTATGTTAGCATTTTTGTTTTGTTCAGTTTGGTTTTGGTGTCTATCCTATTTTTGTTTATAGGTCCTTTGTTTGGTCTAATTGTGAAACTGGAGATATTGAGTCCCTTGCTTCATCCCTTGCAATATTCATCCCCATTCAGAGCCAACTATTTTCCATTTTTGGTATCTGTGGTTATAAATGGCCCAAATTAAAATTTATCACTTTTAGAAATTCCTTTGCCTTACGTGTTTTCATCATAGTCAGGATTTTGGTTTTTACACATCAATCAAGAACAACCTTCGGGAATCAAGTGCCTAGTCAGAAGTATCTTTCTTTTTTTTGTCCTTTTCAAGCTAATCCCTTGGTCATCAAGTTAAATTCCTTTATCACTCTTCAAAAGGGGAACTTAGGGCCTGAAAAATATCTCTAGAAATTTTGTCAAAGTCGAAAAGCATGAAAGGAACTAAAAGAAAAGAGAGAAAGTAAAGAAGTTCATCGAAGATCTCTATTTGAAAAAGAAGCAAGTGTCAAAAGGACTATCAAAATTTGAACACTTACGTGGAATAAAGTATAGTGGCCAAGTATTCTTCAAATGAAAGAAGTGTGGAAAAGGACTTAAGTTTCTGAATTAATCATTAGCTTCTGAAAGCATGGAAAGAAAAAAGGAAACCTACAGAAAGGAAGAAGTCAAGGCATCGGGATTAAGGATAAGTGTAAAAAGTATGTTCAGAAACTGACACTTGACTTATAAAGAATTATAAAGAAAATAAGACTATCCTTATAAAGTAAAATTTAAAGGGTGGAGAAAGCAAAGAGTTCCTGAACAAGCTTTGAATTTCAAAACTTGGAAAAGAAGTCAAAAATAAAGGAAGCAGAAAGATAGAACACTTCCAGAAGGGATTTTGGAGCCTGAAAACATGGAAAGCACTCATTTTAAAAGTGAAGGAGCTATAATTTCAAAATTACGATGTGCCCCAATTTTTGAGGAGCGACAAAACATTAAATGCTGATGAGAGTGGTATTAACGGTGGGTATTTTTGATCATTAAATGAATAATTTTTATAAAAATTGGGTATCCTTAAAATATTATTCTGTGTGATTTGAAGCATAAGGAAGAAAATAAATCTAGGAAATAATCTCTACAACAACAAAGAGCGAAAATACAGTGAGTTAAACAATTATTCTCTGTTGCTCTTTCTACAAATTTGGAGTTTGAAATGCTGTTGCATTAGAAAGAATAATGAAGTTTGAACATTTGGAATATGATCATTTGAATGGACTTGAAAGTTCTCTCTATGAAATTAGGGATACGAAACTAGGCTGAGTTGATTTGGATGAATTCTAGAGAAGGGTAAATAACCTAGATAAACACCCAATTACCAAGAAATCGACAAGAAATAGTTTATTGCAAGCAATCAACTTTCTTGTTGTAGTGCAATGTGCTAAGTTGAAATGGAGTGCATAAATCAGTATAATCCAGAGACAAGGAAAATAAAGAAATAGAATGAAGTTATCATTACTCTCAATAGGGAAACCATTCAGAATTCTTTCTATTTACCAGTGAGAGGAATATGCCAATTGACATTTTTCTTTGTCATAGTCATATTTTAGTGAAAATTAAACTTACTAAAGAAGTGTAATGGTTGGAGAATGGTTTCAACCAAAAAGAGTAGGCTAGTCCAAGCTTTCAAAAATAATTATTAGCACAAATCTGAAAGGAGAAATCGTAGATATTATTATTTTGCTGCACTAGTTAAGAGGGAATGAAGATGCAATATTCCTTGATGAGTGGATATTTTTCATTATACAAACAACCTGTTCTAAGGTGGGTTATATTGATTGGGCTAAAATTATCAATGACCAAATACACCAATTGGTCGACTAGTTCCTCTTGAATAAATTATTTTACATGTCTTCATATCTTATTTATGCCCTAGATTGTACACAATATTGGTCTGGCCTGGAGCACGTGGAGGAATTTGATGATGACATCAAAATTTATGATTTCTACCCTAGCTTATAGCTACATAAGAGATATACCAATTTTCAAAAAGATAATGACACCTTCACCATGAAGTTGACTCAGGAGTTGTAGGGATGTCCTAAGCAAAGAATTTCCCCTAAAGCTATTATAGTGATCTTAGGGTATGACAACTATTTTATATAATTCTTGACATTTATCTACATCGGGGTAGGATCCTTTGATGATTTATGTCACAAGAAACCTAGGTATGTTGATGATAAGATGATTTTGATTGAATTTTGTAGACAGATTGTTGAAGTTAATAAGAGGTGTGCTGAGAAACATAAATCTACCATTCCATTTCCCAATTTAGTTGGTGCTTACTCACGTTCTTAGAATTTGAATGTCATTAATGTTACAAAAGAAGTTGTTAAGTACTCTTTTGAAACATATGATGTTTTGAGGCCTCACTTTGATTCTAGCAATTTTGTGAAGAATAATGTACAACTAGGCCCAACTTACCACCATGTTCCTACTCTAGAATATTACTGGGCCAATTGTGCCAATATTTTTGAGTTGAGGAAGAGACTATGGTCTTGGTTAACCATTATCCAAATTCAAGAGTTTAAATTATCACTTGACATTCAAGGGGTAATAGAGGATGGATCTGATCTAACAAATCTTTAGTATCATGCAAAACTTGAGAATAATCCCTTAAATCTAATCAATTGGGACTTATTTGAACTAGATGATATTGATCTAAGAACAACCCCAATTCTAAAAAGAACTAAAGTATGGGTAGAGAAGAAAATGGGTGGAAAGAAAGGAGCTACCTCATTGCAAGCCTTTACAGTCCCTACACAAAACTCACTTGCTGCTACAATATTTATGGTCCCTATTTCTAATGCACCCATTTAGACTTCATCTAAAGTTGGAGGTGGAGGAGATGAACCACCTAAGAAAGAGAAAGGCATGAAACCCACCTGTGGTTTTGGTTCTCTACCTCATATAGATCAAATAATAGAAGATGAAGTTAATAAGAAAAATCTAGAGCTTCCAAAAGAGTAAGGAACCCAAGAAAAAGAATCTCAAGGAGAGATTTACCAAGGAGGAGGAGAAGAGACTCTCCAAGAAGAAGTTGATCATAGAGAAAAGGTAATACAAGATCACCCTCCCTCAGGTTTAGTTTCTAGTTAATTTCCAAAGTTTCCTTTTTTAAAACCTTATTAGACTGTAACCCCACCTATTAAGAGAGCTTTGTTTCTCAATTATGAGTTCTTTAAAAGTGCCTCCCAAGTTCTTACCACTCCAACCTGGTTGGAGGAGAGTTTTGAAAAAAATGAAAAGGGAGGAGGATAGACAAGCCTCAAAAGAGGTTGTCTCACAATTATTGCAATTTTCGTCAACCTAGAAGAGCAAGAAGATGATAACTATCTCTAACCTAGTAGAGGATAAATAGAGAGGGCATGTTTTTTTGGAATTGGCTCAATCCTTAGCGAAAAAAGATCTTGATGTAATCACATCAAGTATTTTCATATAAGAAGGTGATGCAAGAGCATCCTGGGTTTCCTTTCTATCCTTCTCATCTTTGTTCATTCTACTAGTAAGTGTCAAGTTGTAGTCTTTGTTGAGCGTTCTTGTATGTTCTGAGCTATCCATTGTTGGCCGAGTGTTCCTGTATGTGTCGGGGTGTCCATTTTTGGCTGAGCATTCCTTCCTGTGCCAAGTGAACTTGATTTTGTTGATACTTGGTTCTTAGTTGGAGCTGACTTAAGTATTTAATTTGGGTTGTGAATTTCATGTAAGGATCTTGTCTTGGGATGTGTGCAAACTATTTTGAGGTTGACCTTCTATTATGTAATGATCTATAATCTTGTGTAAGCCATTTTAGCAAGTATAAATAGGTGTGTCTAGGTTTAGAAAAGAGGTGGGAAGGTAGGATAGAGAAGTTAGAAAAGAAGTGATAGAGTCTAAGTCTGAAAGTTCATAAATCTTGTTGGTTGTAACTGTTAGGATAGAGTAATACTGAGAGGGGGGTGAATCAGTATTACAACACTTTAAATTAAACTTAAAGCAATTCAAAATAAACCATATGATTTATAAAATGAAAAGAACATAAACAAATAACAAATAACTCATAACACCATTATTTGTTTTCGAGGAAACCCTGGCCAAGGGAAAACTCTGGTGGGGATGGTACCCACAAATATGCACTAAAGTATAATGTCTCTGTTAGGTGACCTATCCTTGTTAGGAGATGAGTATTACATAGTACATTTCCTTGTTAGAGGAATATCAACCTTTTTAAAGGTATACAAAACCCTGTTAAAGGTATACTGAGCTTACAACTCTTATAATCAATAATTTAGTTACAAAAGTGTTCTCAAGAGTGAACAATACAAGCATCTGATATGCTTTGATAGTTCCAGTTATAGTCCTTAATAGTCTCTGTCAATCTATGATCTCACATATTCTTTCAACCATCACTGACATCTCAAACATGCATCTATCATATTCCATCCATAGCTCATCCCTATATCGCTTTCACAAAAAACTCTTCATTTATATGTATTTTGTCATCCAATCGACTTCCAAATACAATACAAAACATAATAATAACTAATACAAATAATAAATACTAAGTCAACGATCTTTTATTACCAAAGTGTCAGAAATATACAATCTTTATCTAACTTAACACATTACCATTCCATCTAGCATTTGTTAGAGTAGTCATATTATAGCTAATAATTAATTAATTTAATTATTAGTCTATTATTCTCTACACTTAAGTTAGACTTAGGCATCTTATTATTCTTTAGGGTTTTCACCTTTACGGTTTCGGTATCCTTTTATAAG
Source organism: Chamaecyparis obtusa (assembly GCA_027943335.1). NCBI lineage: Eukaryota > Viridiplantae > Streptophyta > Pinopsida > Cupressales > Cupressaceae > Chamaecyparis > Chamaecyparis obtusa. Next base: position 874,017 of record BSBK01000167.1, read on the forward strand.
GATTCCCTCTTTGTATTTTATTCATTCACTTATTGGATCAATTAATGGAGAATAGATTATTGTATTGAGATTTTCTCTCTCATTTGTTATTCTCAATCATGACTTCTCTTTCTCAGATCTATGATTACATGCCTACATAGTTTTTTCTCTCTTTCTGTGACAGGTGTTTGCATGTAGGGATTCTTGGGAGTTGTGGGTTGCTTTTTGTCAACTCCAACATGGTATCAGAGCTTCAGATCTTCATGCCCCTGTTCGTTATTTGAGAGGGTTTGGTTGTGTTCTTTAGATCTATGTTTTTTAGAAGCTTTTGATGTGGATTTAGGGGGGACCTTTGTTTTTGGTCATTTTGGGCTCAAACAGACATCATCGTTGCGCTCAGAGTGCCCAAAAACCCCTGAATCCATATAAAATTTGTTCATTTTGGACAACTTTGCAATTTGAGGAAAAAAAATTTGGGCCTATAGCCATATAGATCTGGCACGCATCCTAAGGCGGTGATTTTTTTTTGACACACATCTCGATGCAAAAAAAATTGGCATGATTCTCATGATAGTGATTTTGCACGCATCCTGAGGCAAAAACCTGGCACAATTCCTGAAGATTCATTTTTTAATTTTTTGGTACATTTCTCAGAGTAAAAAACTTGGCACGCATCTCAAGGTGCTTTGCATGTGTTTTTTGGCTTTTTTGTTCTCCAGAGTGGCTTATGGTCTTTTCACCGTATCTTGAGCATACGGTATCGAATTTTTGATTTCTTTATATCGTCAGAAAGCTCTTTTCAAGCCTGATCCAATGGCAGAGGTTTGATTCTCTGATTTTTCCATTTTGATGGCATTTTTTCCTGTCAAAGTTGATATTTGTTTTTTGCCTTTTGGGAGCCATATCTTGGTCATCCGGACTCCTTTTTTGGAAAACTAGATATCGTCAGAAAGCTGGTTCTGTGAGTTTTGCAGTGGCAAGGGTCTTTTATTCATATTATGCTCTAGGTTCTTTCTCATCTGAGTTTTGCACTTTCACACTCTGGCAGATTACTTGGATTCTACAGGTCCTCGGATCTCTTCTTTTGTTCTTCTGGCTCACTCTTCTTTCTCTCTTCTGAGCATTGTATAATTCTCTTATGTAGCATTCTCTTTTCTATAAAAACATTAAGATAAAGTGCCTGCTTCTGCATATCTAGGATTTCGAGCACCTTTTGTTTGTTTGTACCCACACTCAGTTATAGAGTGCCATGGGGGGTTATGATGTTTTTCCTTTTGTGCTCATCCACCTTTGTCAAGTGAGTGTACCTTCCATGACATTATCCCATGGTGTGTGTCGGTGACACCACCCTTTATCCTGTGCTTGTACTTTTGTTGCACTGTTGGTGTTCCTTATTCTTCTTCTTGCAGATGTTTCTAGCATTGCATTTCAATGTTCCTATCACCCCTCTCCTTGTTCAATGTTATGGGGGGGTTCACCTGTTGGTTCTATTGCTTCCTTGGATCAGTTGAGTGATCTACGTATTCATTTTTTGTTCCTATGTACTAGGCGAATGCAGTGGCTAGGCACCTATGCATTTCGATGAGATGGTTCATCTACTATATAGACACTCATTCATTCCTACTTTTGGAGGTCACCTCTTTGATTGATCAGCTATTCAGACTTTGTCTTCTCTACCTTGTCATGCACTATTTCAGTGGGGGTTCCAGCAGTTACGTCTGACAGTGTTTACAGCTTCATGCTTCAGAGATGCTTTACATGCTCTTTCTTATTTCTTGTATTTGGGTACCTGATCAGGCCTTGTTGCCAGGACCCATTGCTCTTTCATGCATTTTTGTTTTCATACATCTTTTAGTCCTTAGTTTTTTAGCTTCTCCCTAAGTTACACTTAAGGGGGGGTGTTAGAGTAGTCATATTATAGCTAATAATTAATTAATTTAATTATTAGTCTATTATTCTCTACACTTAATTTAGACTTAGGCATCTTATTATTCTTTAGGGTTTTCACCTTTAGGGTTTCGGTATCCTTTTATAAGGATTCCCTCTTTGTATTTTATTCATTCACTTATTGGATCAATTAATGGAGAATAGATTATTGTATTGAGATTTTCTCTCTCATTTGTTATTCTCAATCATGGCTTCTCTTTCTCAAATCTATGATTACATGCCTCCATAGTTTTTTCTCTCTTTCTGTAATAGGTGTTTGCATGCAGGGATTCTTGGGAGCTGTGGGTTGCTTTTCATCAACTCCAACAGCATTCCCTTAATCACTGCGACTATTCATATGCCCCATTTGACTATTCCTCTGTCTTCGCATGCCTTCATATCACTGTAACTAACTTATATTAATACCAAAACACATGTGACCTTAAATTAAGATCATACATATCCCAAAATTTCTTCCTCTAAGCTCACAAGCCATCATATAGCATATATTGTCTTCACTGACCAAAATAATACTGTAGTACTCTGTAAATCAGATTCTATACTTAGTCATTTTCATGATTGTGTCTCCAACACTCATACTTACTTCATGTGATCACTATAACATATGTGTTGCCATAAATGATAACCCTCAAGTGATCCATAGTTCTCTCAAAACATCACTTTGCAACAATCTTTCCATAGTTCTTCTTCTTGCTAGCCCTGCTCTCATGAATAATTTGTTGATGACACAGTCCTCATGGGCTCTTCGTCAATTAAAGAAGCCAAAAATTGTAAGTTAGCTCTCAATATTTACTCTTCTTCTACGAGCCAACATATCAACTAGGAGAAAATATCTCTCTTCTTTATCAATACCCCCCTATACAGACAACAAAAAATGGCATTTATCCTTGGTTGTAAGATCTCTTCTTTCCCTTCTAGCTATTTGGGTCTTCCTCTAGGTATCAAACCCCCAAATTCCTTCTGGAATGGCATTGTTGAAAAATTCAATAGGAAGCTAGCTAGCTAGAAAGGGGCTCTCCTCATCCAAGCTGGTAAGATCATTTTACTCAAAACCTCCCTTCAGAACCTTCCTGTTTACACTTTGAGCCTTTTCAGAATCCCTTCTAAGTTTGCGGACAATATTGAGTAGATACAGAAAAGATTTTTGTGGTCAAACACAGAGGAGAAAAGTAGAAATCATCTCATGTCCTACGAGAATGTTTGCAAACCTATCAAGTTTGGTGGCCTTGGTATCAAGAAAATTAAAGATTTCAATCCGGCTTTGTTGGCTAAGAAAATTTGGAGATCCTTTGAAGAAGAAAAAGAGTGGAATGAAATTCTCAAATCTAAGTACCACTTTTCCATCTCTTCCATTGATGCCTTTCTTTCTTCCCCCTCCATGTTCCTAGCTCCTTCATTTAGAATAATATTCTGAAAGCTAAATCTCTTTCTGCCAAAGGTGCTAGGTGGAGTATAGGCAATGGTAAGATCAACTTATGGGAAGATCCTTGGACCAAAGATAAACCCCTCATCCAGCTCAATCATTTGGCCCCTCTAGTGAAAGTATGTTCTAGCAGATTTGAGAGAAAAATATCTAGCTACTGGAGAAATAATGAGTGGATTAGACTTGGTGACATAGACCCCCAAATGAAAAATGTAGATCAGGACTTAATTCCCTAGTCTATTAATGAGAATTCTAATGATCAACTCATCTGGTCCCTTAATCCTAGTGGAAAGTTCTTGATGGCTTCCACATACTCTCTTCCAATTTGGGCTCCAAGCCTTTTTGGGCCAAGGTTTGGTCTCCTTCCCTTATCCCTAAAATTAACATTTTTTACTAGTTAATTATTCAGAACAAAGTGCTTACTACAGAGAACCTGGTTAAGAAAGGCTAGATGCTTCCTAATAGATGCTACCTCTACTTTTAAGCTATTGAAAATTCCCTCCACCTTCTCTTACACTACACCTTTTCCAAAGAAGTTTGGTCTGTTGTTTTGTAGTACTGGAATATTAGTTGGGTGTTCCCTAACACCATCTATGACATCATTTCCCAATGGAACTCTCCTTTTTCCCATAATTTGGGTAAATTGATCTGGAATCTTACTACCCCACCCCATGTTATTTGGTCAATTTGGAAAGAAAGGAACAACCAAATATTCAAAAACAACCTTTCCACTCCTTTGCTAGTTGGATTCAAAGCTACTAGGAGTATTACTGAAAATGCTCACATGGCTTGTGACCAAAGACAAAAATTGTTGGAAGGCATCATCGATAAGGAGGTCATTAATAACTAGAGGTTCTCTTCCATTCCTAAGGACACCCCCAACAATCATGATGGTGCTGTCTGGTTATCTCCTCCTCCTGGATGGTACAAAGTTAATTTTGATAGCTCGACGAAGGGCAATCCCGACATTGCTAGTTGTGGGAGAATAATTAGAAACCCCCAAGTTTGTTGTATTTTTGCTATGGATTTACCTATTGGTATCCAATCTAGCCATGTTGCCAAAGCTATGGCAGCCCTTTATGCTTGCAAGTTAGCCAAGGACTAGAATTACCCCAAACTCTAGCTAGAAGGGGACTCCATGAATACAATCAGCTATATCAAAGGTAATCATAATCCATCATGGAATATGAAGCCCATCATCATCTAGATTAGAAGGTACCTTAATGATTTTGAAGAAACACGTCTCCCACATATTTAGAGAAGATAACTCTATGGATTATAGCCTAGCAAATGTGGGAGCTTGAAGTGATGATGTCAGCTAATGGAATGGTAATCAAGGATTAAATAATGAAGTCCTTAGCCTCATAAGGTATGACCAAATCCATCAAAATCTTGGATTAATTAGAAATTATGATGATTAAAAAGGATACTTGGCAGAGTTTCCTCATGATTAAGCCTTCCACGCTTAAATTCTGGGCGAAAAAAATACAAAGTGTGCATCTTGCATCCTCACTGATTTCTTTAATCCTATTAAAGTGGTTGCCTTCAGTAATTTTTCACTCTGCATTTGTGTCTTCATATTTGGCAACTTCCTGGTGACTAAGTTTGGTTTCTAGAATTTTGGTATCATGGGAGGTAAATTGAAATGCGAGGGCCAATTATGTGGAAATGGAAAAATGAAGCCACAGTCTGGGAGAAGCTCCAAGAAGGTGGTGTCACACCCTATATGTAGAAATTACATGGCTATGACAAGGACATCTCCAAGGAATTTTTTGAAAGTTGGGATAACAGTAAATTTACCCTTTGTGGTAAAACTTTTAGCATTACTGAAAAACTTATCTCTGAGATTATAGCTCTTCAAATGTCTGGGTTAAAGTACTATAGAGGTAGGATCATGGCTTAGAATGTGATTAAAATGTACCCTAAGTCTGAAGGTGAGAAATCCCTCCTTGTGAAGCAGTCGGGAGATTTTGTTCTTCGTAGTCAAATGAAACTACTCTGGGCCAGACTTGTCAAAGCCCTTATGCAGTATTTTAGTCTAGAGGGTCGATACACTAGAGTATATAATTTTCATTTCATGTTGGTGAGTCACTTCCATTACAAAAGGAGAATATATTTTCCTTACCTTTTTTTGCAGTCTCCTGGTGCTAACATTTTGGAAAATAGGAAGAACCTTGAGAAGCCTATTCTTCATGATGGGTTGATTTTTCTCATTTATGAGTATGCCAAGTCTAAACTCCAAGATGCAGCTCTAGTCCCCAGGAAGTTCAAGGAGAGTAAGGATAAAAGATCCCTCCTAACTAATAGTAACAGCCCCAAGAAGAAAAATAAATATAACCCTTCTGGTGAGATGTTAGAAGTGGCTAAATTATTCACAAAAGAGGCAGGTATGAACACTGACGAAGACATTGGTCAACCAGAAGGAGATAATAATAATGTAGTGGATGATGCAGCCAAGTTCCTCTCTGAGGAGGTAGGTATGGATACTGAGGAAGATACAGAGGTGCAGGAAGAGGATCATAATCTTAGTGGCTATCACGATGAGGAGGACCAAGTCCCTTTGGTTTCTACCTTTGAGCCTTCCTCAGATTCAGAGAGTGACAAAGCCAATAGTCCCAAAATTAGGGATCTACAATCTAAAGGCCTTGATAATAACTATGTTCCTAAGGAGGCTATTGACATGGAGAAAGCTATCATGGGTGCCAGCCCTCAGGCTTTGGCCGATTTTGACCCTCCTAGTTCTGTTACTAGTGCTTATGTTGAAGATAGTTTCAACCCTATTACCGACACCTCCCCCATTCTTGTGGATTATGATGACTCACCTTCCAAGGAGGAAATTTTTTCCAGGGCCATCTCTAAGAAGGTCATTGAGAAAAAAGAAGAGGGCAGTGACAAGAACCCTGAGAAGAATATTGGGAACAGCCAGGAGGATCACACTAATAAGGGTAAAGGTATTTTTGGGTTCATGTAGGTTATCAAAGAGCATGTTGGCATGGACATGAAAATGAACTCCTACCTATATGAGGAAATTCAAGACATTAGAATCAAGTATTCTGAGCTAGAAGACAGAGTTAATAAAATCACCCTATTAATGGTTAAGCCCACAATCTCTGCCTCCACTGATAATGTGACGGGTGATGGATCTACTGGCCAAGGCCTAATGGAGAAGTTGTAACAAAAAATTAATACCATTGTCAACTACCGCATGCAGACTAGCTCCAACTACATCTTGAGCATTGAAGAAACCCTTAGCGGAATCATGAAACAAAACTTTGAAGGCATGAAGGTTATAACTGACAACCTGAGCGCCCTTCTCTCTATTTTGGAAGGGAATAAAAACCATATTGTTTTTAAAGGTGAGGTTATTGGTTCTTGCACTAGAGAAAGTACGAGGAAAAAGAAAGTAGTCAATTCAAAGGAAATCACAGCTCTCTGGGAGTCCATCTATCAATTTGATATGCTGAAGGAGGACACTAACAAATATATGGAAAAAATGTCATAAGCTATGCTAGTTGGTCAATGCCTTGCTTTTTTGGTGTGCTAGTCTGGTTTTGTTGGGTTCTAGTGCTGGGGGGGTTTCAATTGTTCTATGTTGTTTCCCCCAGTTGCCTCTTTTTGTGTTGTGCTAATTTTTCTTATCTTTTTTTCCTTTTTCAAAGGGTTACTGTTCCCTTCAAAAACTATTTTTACCTTAATAAAAAAAATTCTCTCCCTTAGGCATTGATCGTAACACTTAGCGAAAAATGACTAAGTGTCCAAAATACTAACTATACTAACTGTACTCTTCCTTCTTGTTTTATTCTTTCTCTTTTAAAAAAAAAAAATTATTTACAATTTTCTTTTTCCTTTTCTTCTTTTCATTTTCTCTTCTCATTTTGATCTTCTTCTCCCCCTTTTGACATCAATGGAAAAGGTACAAACAAAACTTCAAAATTTCAAAAATGTAGGACTTAGTGCTTACTCACCAGTTTCAGAATATCTTGGAAGGAATTTTCCAAGGTCTTCACTTCATCATTCCATGGCTTAATCAATAGTTCACTGGCATGAATCAAGCCATTTAGTGCATAGGATGCAGTCTCTACTTCTTTCATCTCAGTGGGTACAAAATTGGCTATTGAATCCCCAATATTCTCCATCTCAGTGAGATGTGCATCAAGAATTGATAGCTTAGGACTGATTAAACTCTTCAGCAAACCAAATCTTTTCATTACTCTCCCTTTCTCTATATCCAAGACATTCACCTTATCGTAGATTTTTTATGTCTGTTTGTCCATCTTCAATACAGTTTGTGACGTCTCACAACTGTCCATCATTATGTCCAAGGTGGCCTTTTTCTTAGCTATTATGGCCTCAATGTTATTTATGTGTCTGATAGGATTGATGCAATAACTATTCAACTTTCTTCCTTATGCAACACAACTTTTGGCCTTAGTTGTAGTTTCTTTTAGAATGCCCAAGTCCCATGAAATAGACTAACATACTTCCTTCAACTTTTTCTCTAGATATCTCTTCTCCACCTTTTCCTTTGCAATCTACACAAGTGACTCATAATGGCTATTGAAGTTTTCTAGTGCCATGTTTTGGATCTCTACATCATCTTTTCCTTGAAATTCAAGAGGTATAGGGAGTATTTTGTTTATTGAATCTACTTCTGTAGCGATCACCTTAACCTTTTTATCACCTTTTTGTTCTGACCTCTCGTTTGCCTTAGTACAATGAAGGATAATCTCATTAATTCATCCTCATCCATGGTTTCTAATTTAGTGCTCATAGGCCTATCCATACTTGCCAACAATAAGGTGGTGGAAGTATCAGGTTCTTGTTTTTTCTCAACTCTTACCTCTTCTTCCTTGTCTGTCCCTATCTCTATTCTCTATTCTTCCTCTTGTTGTCCTTCCTTTTCCTATCCTTTCTCTTCATGTATTTCTTCTTTCTATCCTTCCTCTTCTTATGTCATCACACTATCTAATTTTCCTTGAAACAGATCACTCTTATCCAGTGTAGTGTCAAGGGTCACAGGAACACTGACAAGAAAGAAATTTGGTTGCTTGTCAACTTTGCTTCCTTTCATACTCTCCTCAAATGTCTTAGAGCTTTCTACCATTCCTAGAGGCATAGGATTTGTATCTTTGGGAGGTGAAGTCTTCTCAGGTATGTCGCTCATTAGTATTTTATCTAGTGTGTTCCATGTATCCTCAATTACCTCATCATATTTCCTAGCCATTATTTTTACAAGTCCAGCTTTAGTCCTCAGTAGGGGTTTGAGTTCCTTAATTATTTTCTCCCTTTCCTATATAGAAACTATAGGAAACATGTCTTCAATGGATTTGTTCCTTATTGTTTCATGCTTTGATTGTGCTATTTTTTTTTTCTAATTTCTAGCTTCCCATACAAATATTTTGGAATACTGCCTTCAATCTCTAATAATAAGTTCTTTTTGTAAACTAGTAAGTGCTCAATCACTATATCTTTAATCATTGATTGATTAGCAGAATCATAACTTTCATAGTATCTATTTAGAGTTTTCAAGTTACCATATGTTATTATCCTTTTCTGCAATATTTTGATGTCTAGTTTCCATAGGTTCTCTGCTTTCTTTTGTTCTACTTTCTCTTCTTTCTTCTCTATCACCTTATCTTCTTTTCTCTTTGCTTCTACTTCAACATTTTGCTTCTTAGGGATATTAGGTTGGTTTGATCTTTTAGATCTCCTAGGAGTGTCCATAGGTACATCCTCTTGTGCTATCTTCTCTGGGGTGATTGATAAATCAATTATATTAGAAGTGGTACTTACTATTTTTTCTACTTCAGAAGGTGGAGGAGCTTCAATTTTCATGATAGAAGATCCTTATGTCATTTTAGTCGACCTTACATCTTTTAGTTGTTCTTTTGTGATTCTAGCCTTCATTTCCATATCATCAACTATCTTCTGTATCTTCCTCTTCCTTGTTCCTTCATCTTGTTCTTCTCTAACCTTTGTTGAATTATCTAGATATGTTTCCCTTCTTTCCTAAAATGTGTCAACTTTAGTTGCCAGCACATGCTCTATCTACATTATAAGTACTTTAGAACTAACCTCATATCTTATAGGGTAGCACTATTTCTTCCTAGGATCAACTACTTCAAAGCATACATAATCAGTTTCAACCATGAAACAGATTGTATCCTTATACCTTTAAACTAGTTCCCCAGGGATTTTGTACCTTTCCTTCATTTTCCTTTATAGGATCTTGATCATGGAAAATAACTCTCCATCTAACCATGTACTATTTTGTCTCTGGTAGCTCTCTGATATTTGAATACTGGTAGGTATGTTGAACTTCCATTCTCTAGGGTGCATAATTGGAAACTTGTGTCCAATGTGAATATATATATATGAATAAAAAGTGAACCAAATCTAAATGCTTTTGACTTGTCCTTCTTAACAATCTTTACGTTCTCTAAGAATTGTTGTGCCAGAATATCACATAAGTTATATTTGGTGTTTTCCTTTACCATTTTGTAAGCAATCATTATCACTCCTACTGATATTGAATTAGGTCTACTGCTATAGTATAGCCTATAGCCTATAAGCATTGCTACTAGTCTCACATCTTGCTGAAATATGTCATTTACTGTCATAGCTCACTTATCCCATTTAGAATGAGTTCAGGTTTCAACTTGATTCTTAATGTTTTTCTCTACCACAGGGATGGCTCCAGTGTTTTCCATTCTAGTTATATCATGAATTAGATAACTACATATCTTCACAGACTGCTCTCCTATCCAAATAAACTAATCATGCACTCTGCTTAGTATAATCTTAAACCATTTTGTCTCACTGAATTCATTCAGGAGGGTTATCTTTATGATACATTGGTCATTTAGGTTCTTGAATTCATCCTTCATTTTCCCATCAAATTCTATTATCTCATCTATTTCCCTATATATATTTGCATCTCATATAGTTTCATACTTGCAATGTATGTAAGCCCTAAGTCTTCTACGTGCAAGACGTCATATGGTGTTTGTGAAAAAGCTCCTTCAGGTTCATCCTCACAAGACTTAAAGGGATGTCTTTTGAACTTTTATCTAGTCCTATCCACAACATCATATATCAAAGGTGCATCCATAGCTTGTTGATAGCGTAAATAGTCTAAATACCTTGAATACACTAAATTCTAGAACTTCTACTTCGATCGATCACACAATGTAGTTGCTAGGTGATTGATGTGCTTCTTAAATCTACTTTCCTTGCTCAATTCTTATCAAATGGTGAATAAATGAGATGCCTTGAGGTCTTTTATCAATCTCTAGGTGATTAAATGCATTTATCACAGTTATCTCAACTTCACACACTGTCCAGTCAAATACAAATATTGCGCTCATAGGATATGAATCTCCAAGTGATGTGATCATATATATAAACTCCATAGTGTTTGTATGCATCATATCTAAGCTCACATGATCTCATTCCACATAATAAAGGGATGGATATAATCTGTTGTCTCCATCCAATGTGCCCCCTAAGGCCATGCTCGGCCTTTTAGGTTGATGTAGAAATGTTAACATCATGCGAAGACAAAGTAGCATCTCTTGTCTCTCCCTGAACCAATGCTTTATTGAAATATTTTACTTTCCATATCTTACCATCATCTTCATCTGCTAGTTTCCTAAAATGGTTCTTGAATTCATCCATGTATTCACCAAGACTCTTACCACTATCACCAATATTTTTATTTATAACCATAGGAGGTGGTCCTCTTCTTTTGTCCATTCCATTATACCTGCAAAACTTTGCTATATGTCCTAAGTTGTTTCATTTGTAACATGTGGGTGGTCTTTTGTCCTAATTAACCTACAGTTTACAATACCTTGAATTATGCCTAAGGTTATTTCATTTGTAGCATGTGATCTTTTCTATTGATTCTTATCTTATGTAATATTTCCTTCATCTTGATTGATTAGGTTTTTTGCATTCTTCTTTCTTGTGTCCATATGCATAACAGTTATATCAATAACCAAGCAAGGGTTTGAAAGGGCCTTTACCTCTACAATCTCTTTTCATGTGTCCAAATTTGTTGCATCCAAAGGATCTACCTCTAAAAGGTCTGCTTTGATCTTTAGGTTCTTCAAAAGTTGATCTATCTTTAGTCTTCACTTCATGTAGTTCTTCATGAGTCTTAGAGCATTCTCCTTTATTGTATCCAATTCTAGTCATGTCACCTTTAGGTTTCTCTCTCTCTCTCTCTATGTTCATCAACTTTATCATTTCTCATATGTAACTTCTCAATGTGTAATTTAGCTTAAGTGTGTTCACCTTTAATGATCCGATTGTATTTCTCCAATTCCAGACATTTATCCTTATAGTGATCAAGTTCAATCTACATTTCTCCTATATGTATGTTTGTTCCTTTGAGAGTCTCTTCAACTTTGTATCTTGCATCCTTTTCATGTTAAATCTCCTCAATCATTAGAAGATTAATTTGTTCTTTTTCTTTCTCTAGCTTCTTTACTTGGTCTGATGTATCATTGTCTGAATCCTTTTGGATATTTTCTATAAGGTATTATCTTTGATTTCTTAAAAGTTCAAGTTGTTCCTTTAGTTTCTTGATAAAATCTTCTGCTCTTCTTAATTTGAATTTCAAATATCTATTCTTAGCCTTTTCTTTGTCCTAGTCATCAAGTGTTGCTTCAAATTTCTCTTGCAAAATTTTTGAATCCATTCTGATCTCCCTTAAGCTATTAGACTTTCTCTCCAAGGGCCAGTAGCTCTGATACCAATTGTTAGGATTGAGTAATATTGAGAGGGGGGGTGAATCAATATTACAACACTTTAAATTAAACTTAAAACAATTCCAAATAAACCATATTATTGCTGAAATGAAAAGAACATAAACAAATATCACATAGCTCATAACACCATTATTTGTTTTCAAGGAAACCTTGGCCAAGGGAAAACCTCAGTGGGGATGGTACCCACAAATATGCACTAAAGTATAATGTCCCTGTTAGGAGACCTAGCCCTATTAGGAGCTAAGTATTACATAGTACATTTTCTTGTTAGAGGAATATCAACCCTATTAAAGGTATACAAAACCTTGTTAAAGGTATACTGAGCTTACAACTCTTACAATCAATAATTCAATTACAAAAGTGTTCTCAAGAGTGAACAATACAAGCATCTGATATGATTTGATAGTTCCAGTTATAGTCCTTAATAGTCTCTATCAATCTATGATCTCACATCTACTATCAACCATCACTGATATCTCAAAATTTCATCTATCATATTCCATCCATATCTCATCCCTATATCGCTTTCACAAAACACTCTTCATTTGTATGTATTCTGTCATCCAGTCGGCTTCTAAATACAATAAAAAAATAGAATAATAACTAATGAGAATAGTAATTACTAAGTCGGAAATCTTGTATTATGAAAGTGTCAAAATATATAATCTTTATCTGACTTAGCACATTACCATTCCATCTAGCATTCCCTTAATCATCGCGACTATTCATATGCCTTGTTTCATTGTTCCTCTATCTTCGCATGCCTTCATATCACTGTAACTAACTTATATCAATACAAAAACACATGTGACCTTAACTAAAGATCATGCATATCCCAAAATGTCTTCCTCTAAGCTCGCAAGACATCATATAGCATATACTATCTTCGCTGACCAAAACAATACTGCAATATTCTATAAATCCAATTTTGTACTTACTCATTTTCATGATTGTGTCTCCAAAAATCATACTTACTTCATGTGATCACTATAACATATGTGTTTCCCTAAATGAAAACCCTCAAGTGATCCATAGTGCTCTCAAAACATCACTTGCCAACAATCTCTCCCTTTGGCATTGATGGCAACACTTAGCGAAAAATGACTAAGTGTCCAAAATACTAACTATACTAATTGTACTCCTCCTTCTTCTTTTATTCTTTCTCTTTTCTTCTTTTTTTTAATTTACAATTTTCTTTTTCCTTTCCTTCTTTTCATTTGATCTTCTTCTCAATTTTATCTTCTTCTTCCCCTTTGACATAAATGGGCAAAGGTACACACAAAACTTCAACATTTCTAAAATGTAGGACTTGTTAGAACCTACAAAAATTTTCATGGATATATAAAATTTTCTCTGGTCTCTGCTAAGTTTTCTTGGTCTCTTGCCTTAAGCCCTAGTTCTAAATTCATATTTCTAGCCGTTGGAGGGTTAAACCCTAGTTTATCCAGGCCCTGTTCTAATTCTTCATTACCTTTTTCAGGCCACTTAAGTGATTTATAATGCATGTGCGCATTTTATCCTCTTGGTTAGTCGCTTGATCTCCTTACCAAAACAACGTATTCCTTTCCTTCCTGCGACTACAAGAAATGCTTTTGTCACCCAGTCTCTTAATGTTTTTAGAATATTCCTTATCCTTCAGTGATTTGTCGGGCGGTCTACTTTCCTCTCTTGTCGCTAGCTCTAGATGTGGCAGTGGTCATCAGATCTCGGCAGTTAAAATTGACATTCAGTAACTCATCGATTGGCTCTTTGTCGCCAGGTCTCCAGATTTTATTTCAAGATTTAACGACCACTATATTAATATTTTCATGATGGCCTCAGTCGCCAGATCTCCTGAGAAAAGTCAAAGTCAGCATAAGGTTTGGAGGTCCAACGACTACCATCAGATTAGGATCGTGTGGTGGAGATTTATTCATTGAATCGCGAGATGGTAGGCCCATGTTAGATGAGGAATGGTATAGGTGGACCTGATGTTAGAAGATGCTGAGGTGTCCATTTCTTATTGGTCGCATGGCAATGAGTTGGCAGTTGTCAATGGGCTCAGAGGTTATAAGGTATTCAGTGATCTGGTGACTTAGGGTTGTCTGGCAGTCTCTTAATCTAGTAGTTAAGTGCCAAACTTTCAGTGACTTGGTAGACGGTTATGAATCTCTTTAGTTTCTCAATCTCGAGATCAAACGGTTAAGTCATTTAACATTCTGAGATTGAGTGAGGACTGTCGATGGCCACATGATAGAGTTGAAGATCAACGATCAAAATTTAATCTCAGGATCTAACTCAAGGTTAAGAAATGTTTCCGTGACTTGGAGATTGCCTCAATCACATATTCTCATGGTTTAACCCTAGTTAATAAAAATATTATGAGACTCAGTGAATCTCATTGTCGCCAAGTCTCTAGATAATGCTCGGGTTAAAGATAAAGTTAGCATCTCATTTTCCTCGGTGGTTAATTTTTCAATTTAGTGACTTAGTGACCGTATGGTCTCAAAGTCTCAAGTTCCTGATGATTAAATAGAAAACCTCCAGTGTTTCAATGACATGGTTAGTCTCGTGGTCGCTGGATCAAACAGTTAAGGCAAGAATTCTTTCGTGACTTAATATAGACTGTAGGATGGAGGAAAAAAGAAGATCAACGGTGGTCACAAAGTCTCAGAAAGAAAGTTGAAAAGTGAAAAAGTTGTTGTGATTACGAGACTCTCTTGCTAGTTGCCAGGTTGCCAGATGGAAAATTTGGAGGAGCTCCTGTAGTTGCTAGATCAGGGAATCAAGAAAGTCTATTCAGTGACTAGAAGATATGGTCTTAGTCACGTGATCTCCAGATAAAGTCAAAGGGTTTCAAGACAGTTAGTTTACCTACAGTCCTATAATCTCATGATAATATTGTAGTTAGTGATTTTGTCTCGTGACTAAGAATATTTTCAGTCCCGTGATCTCTAAAAAGTATGGCGGCTAAAGAGATGACTACGAGATTACGAGATTGCAGTTGCTGAGTCTCTAAAGGTAACCAAGGTTATAGGAATGTCTGGTGATCTTGCAACTAAAGGATAAATGTAAACCAAGATTCCTATAGAGTTAAGCTCTGAGCCTGGGTAAAATGAATAGATTTGATGGTAGGGATATAAAGTAGATCTAGTTTTGAATGCTGGTTGTTGATATGTTGTCTGGCACCATAAAGTAGCCGTTATTTTTCAAATTCAAATCTTTTCAGGGTTTTCTCTGCAAGGTTTGTAACAGTAAGCCATATAAGACAAATAGTTCTTCATAATTGATTTCTCTGTGATAGTTGCAGTTAGAAATTGATGAGGAAGGCATGGGTTGCTGCGCAGATCTGATCTTGCTTTCTTGGGGTGCCATGTTGTTTTAAATACAAAAGATTGTTATTTGACACAGGTAGCTAGGTTTTTGATTGATGTTAGAGGTTCCCATGTTATGTACACGCAAGATCTATGGCTGGCTCTGGCATTAAATTTTGTTTTGTTAGCAGCAAGAAATTGGTTGGATTTGTAAATGCTAGAATATAAAACTAAATATTTGTACATCAAATTTGATCTAATTTTCCTAGGTTTCTAGGCTTTTCCTGCATTCTTTTATTTCTTGTTCAATCTAGTTGGTGAGGTTGTTGTAGACCTAATCTTGCTCTAAATTATTTGTAGCTTGTTGCAATCCTTGTTCCTATAAAAGGATTTTCAAGATCATTTAGAATGGTTCCAATTTTTGAGTTCCAGATCTTGGTTCCATGAAGGGTCCTTTTCCTATAGATATTTTCCTTCTTTTCTACATATAGGGTGTTCCCTCTTTCCTTTCTAGTTTGGAGAAGATAATATAAGTTGTAACAGTTTGTCTTATGTATAAGAATTCAATATATTTGTACTGTTATCAGATTGTCTCCATTTGAATCTTGAACTTGTTGATTATAGCATCAAGGATGTTTGATCTTTCTATTTGTATTTCCTATGTGTTTGCAATAGAGTTGTCTTCGTAGAGATAACTGAGTTCAAGATTAGTTTTTAGATGTGTATGAGCTGGGGTATCAAGGGTATCTCATGCTTGTCTTTTAGTGGATGCTAATTAATGTATTTCTTGTTTATAGGTCTCTTCTAAGGGGAGGGTTAAAATCCTTTGAATAGGTGATAGCATATCTGGGTACACAGGTGGATTGTTGAAGTGAGGTCTGATTAATGGTGTATGATTAATGTAAGGCATCAACATATTAGAATGTATTATCTTCTTGTTTCATAGCTCTCTGCTGCAATGATGTATTTGACTCTGTTGCCCATTGGATAAGGCACTGGTCTATGAGAGACTTAGGGTATCTCAGGGGTCTTTTCAACCCAACATTAATCATTCAAATGAAGTATCTTTCCTTTCATGTTGGTAGGAGTAGTTTCTAGTTTTCAAATTCATTCTATGCAAATAGGCTATTGCATAAGATTTGGTGAGTATTGAGGTATAGGATACCTATAGGAGTCTGAAAGCTATTCCATAGTCAGTTACCTGTAGGCCTATGGTTTGACAAAAGATGTATGTGTGTGCAGATGAGGTACACCCACCTGAATGATGTGGAGCTCAAAGTGTAGAAAGCCCTTGTGCTTTGTTCGTTGTCCCTTTTTCTTATTAGATTTGGATTATTTATTGAGTGTGACACTAGCCATGTCAATCCTAGTGTAAATCTGACAGTGTGGGAGAAAGGAACACCAACAGGACTTAGTGTTCACTTACCAATTTCAAAATATCTTGGAAGGAATCTTCCAAGGTCTTCACTCATCATTCCAGGACTTAATCAATAGTTCACTAACATCAATCTGGCCATTCAATGCATAGGATGCAGTCTCTACTGCCTTCATCTCAATGGGTACAGAATTGGTCATTGACTCCCCAATCTTCTCTATCTTAGTGAGATGTGCCTCAAGAATTGATAGCTTAGGAGTGATTTAACTCTTTAGCAAACCAAATATTTTCATTACTCTCCCTTTCTCTATATCTAATACATTCACCTTATCCAAGATTTTTGATGTATGTTTGTCCATATTCAATATAATTTGTGAGGAGGTCTCACAGCTGTCCATCATTCTGTCTAAGGTAGCACTATCCTTAGCTATTATGTCCTCAATGTTCTTTATGTGTCTAATAGGATTGATGCAATAACTATACAAGTTTCTTCCTTGTGCAACACAACTTTTGGCCTTAGTTGTAGTTTCTTTCAGAATGCCCAAGTCCCATGAAATAGACTGGCATACTTCCTTCAACTTTTTCTCTAGATATCTCTTCTCTGCCTTTTCCTCTGTGATCTTCACAAGTGACTCGTAATGGCTTTTGAAGTTGTCTAGTGCCATGTTTAGGTTCTCTGCATCATATTTTCCTTAAAATACAAGAGGTATAGGGAGTATTTTATTTAATGTATCTACTGCCCTAGCGATCACCTTAACCTTTTTATCTCCTTTTTGTTCTGACCTCTCTTTTTCCTTAGCAAATTCCATGAAGGATAATATCATTAATTCATCCTCATTCATGTTTTCTACATTATTTCTCATAGGATTATCCATACTTTCCAACAATAAGGTGGTGGAAGTATCATGTTCTTATTTGATCTCAACTCTTACCTCTTCTTCTTTGTCTATCCCTATCTCTTTTCTATGTTCTTCCTCTTGTTTTCCTTCCTTTTTTTGTCCTTTCTCTTCGTGTATTTCTTGTGTCTATCCTTCCTCTCTATGTCCTTCCTCTTCTTTTGTCATCGCGCTATCTAATTTTCCTTGAAATGGATCACTCTCATCCAGTGTAGTGTCAAGGGTCACAGGCACACCAACAACAAAGAATTTTGGTTGCTCTTCAACTTTGCTTCCTTCCATACTCTGCGCATATGTCTTAGATCTTTCTCCCATTCCTAGAGGTGTAGGCTTGGTAGCTTTTGGAGGTAAAGTCTTCTTAGGCATGTCATTCATCAATATTTGATCTAGTGCCTTCTATGTATCCTCAGCTACCTCATCATATTTCCTAGCCATTATTTTTACAAGTCTAGCTTTAGTCCTTAGTAGGGGTTTGAGTTCCTTAATTATTTTGTCCCTTTCCTATATAGAAACTATAGGAAACATATCTTCACTAGATTTTTTCCTTATTGTTTCATCATCTGATTGTGCTAATTTTTTTTCTAATTTCTAGCTTCCCATACAAATATTTTGGAATACTGCCTTCAATCTCTAGTAAGTTCTTTTTGTAAACTAGTAAGTGCTCAATCACTATATCTTCAATCACTGATTGATTAGCAGAATCATACCTTTCATAGTATCTGTTTAGAGTCTTCAAGTTACCATTCTTTAATTATCCTTTTCTACAATATTTTGATGTTTGGTTTCCATAGGTTCTCTTCTTTCTTTTGTTCTACTTTCTCTTCTTTCTTCTCTATCACCTCATCTTCTTTTCTCTTTGTTTCTACGTCAAGTTTTTGCTTCTTAGGGCTGTTAGGTCTGTTTGATCTTGTAGATCTCCTAGGAGTGTTTGTAGGTACATCCTCTTGTGCTATCTTTTCAGGGGTGATTGATAAATCAATTATATAAGAAGTGGTACTTACTATCTTTTCTACTTCAGAAGGTGGAGGAGCTTCAATTGCATGCTAGAAGATCCTTTTGTCATTTTAGTTCTTATATATTTTATTTTTTCCTTTGTGATTCCATCCTTTACTATCATATCATCAACTATCTTCTCTATCTTCCTCTTCCTTGTTCCTTTATCTCGTTCTTCTCTAACCTATGCTGACTTTTCTAGATATGTTCCCCATCTTTCCTCAGATTGTGTCAACTTCAGCTGTGGGCACATGATCTATCTGCATTATAAGTACTTCAAAACTAACCTCATATCCCATAGAGTAGCACCATTTCTTCCTAGGCTCAACTACTTCAAAGCATACACAATCAGTTTCAACCATGAAACAAATAATATCCTTATAACTTTCAACTAATTCCTCAGGGAGTCTATATCTTTCCTTCATTTTCCTTTGTAGGATCTTGATCATGGAAAATAAATCTCCATCTACCCATGTACTATTTTGTCTCTGGTAGCTCTCTGATAGTTGAATACAAATAGGTATGATGTACTTCCATGCTCTAGGGTGCATTCTGGGAAACTTGTGTTCAATGTGAATATACATATGAATCAAAAGTGAAGCAAATTTGAATTCTTTTGACTTGTCCTTCTTAGCAATCTTTACATTCTCCAAGAATTGCCTTGTCAAAACCTTGCATAGGTTATATTTGGTATTTTCCTTTACCATTCTGCAAGCCATCATTATCACCCCTACTGATACTAAATTCGGTCTACTATTATAGTATAGCTTGTAACCTAGAAGCATTTCTACTTGTCTCACATCTTGCTAAAATATGTCATTTACTGTCATAACTCACTTATCCCATTGAGAATGAGTCGGGGTTTCAACTTGCTTCTTAATTTTTTTCTCTACCATAGGGATGGATCCAATGTTTTCTAGTCTATTTATATCATGAATTAGTTGACTAGATATCTTCACAAGCTGCTCTCCTATCTAAATAAACTAATCATGCACTCTACTTAGTATAATCTTAAACCATTCTGTCTCGTTGAATTCATTTAAGAGGGTTAGCTTTATGATAGATTGGTCATTTAGGTGTTTGAATTCTTCCTTAATTTTCCCATCAGATTCTACCATCTAATTGATTTCCCTATATATTTATGCATCTCCTATAGTTTCATACTTGCAATGTATGTAAGCCCTAATGTCTTCTATGTGCAAGACATCGTATGACATTTGTGAAAATGATCCTTAAGTGTCATCCTCACAAGACTTAAAGGGATGTCTTTTGAACTTGTATCTATGCCTATCCACAAAATCATATATCACAGGTGCATCCATAGCTTTTTGATAGATTAAACAGTCTAAATACCTTGAATACATTGAATTTTGAAACTTATGCTTCAATCGATCATGCAATGTAGCTATTAGGTGATTGATGTGCTTCATAACTCTCCTCTCCTTGGTCTCTTCTTATCAAATGGTGAAGAAAAGAGATGGCTTGAGGTCTTTTATCAATCACTAGGTGAGCAAATGCATTTGTCATAGTTAGCTCAACTTGTCACACTGTGCAGTCAAACACAATCTTGTGCTCATAGGATATGAATCTCCAAGTGATTGAATCACAAATATAAACTCCATAGTGTCTATATGCATCATATCTAATCTCACATCAGTTTATTCCACATAATCAGGGGTTGGATATTGTGTGTGAAAATTGTACCTAATCTGTAGACACAACACTTCAGTAAAACATTAGAGGTTAGCTATAATCAAAATCATGCAAAATTGAAATCTACTCTAACCAAGCGATTTACTGCCTTCTAGTAGGTGCGAGATTAATGTTCTCAGATTTCTATCGAGATCAGTGACCTAGATGACACCTAAATGAAGGATTTGAATGCCAAACTAATATGAAATATGAATACAATTAATCTATATTTTTGATATTTTCTATGTAATAAGAATGATAAAAACTGATATGAATCTATGCTAATATGAAAATTGATATGCAATGCTCAAAACTAGAAATGATATGATATGACAATGAAAATTCTAACAATAATATGAAAGCTATGAATTTGAAATTGATCTCACAAAGCTTCGAATCCTCAAATTTATCTTTCAAGCTCCAATTGTGCAAATTCTCCAAATCTGATATGCTATGATTCCTGTAGAGTAAGTTTGCAATTTGCGAGATGAATTATGAAGAGCTGAGCCTTGGTTTTATAGAAATCCCGAGCTTTGGAGGTGCATGAAAGAAAGCCATAAATCACTCAAATAACTCAGGTTGATTTTTGAGTTATTTTTAAATAAAGATAATTAAGTCACAAAAATCATGCAAAAGCACAATTCAACTCGAATTAGAAGTTTAGATCAACTTTAAAACTCAAAAAGATGTTGAGTTTCAAAAAGCTAACAACTTGCATTGATTTTCCAATTTTGAGTTTAACTGGTCCTTGAATGTGCACATGGATAATTATGATTTAATAAATAAATAAAGTGATTTATGCTCAACTTAACTGATTTTTGAAATAAATAATTGATTTATGGGTTAATCAATTATTTTATCAAACTTTTATTAAAAACTATATTATTAAATAATGACAACTTGCTTTAATTAATTAAATAAGAATTTAATCAATTATTCATAGGATATTGGATTTATTGTCAAAATTAAATAATACAATTAATAATAGATAGAATTAAATTTAATTAAACAATTAAGTGGCAAGATATTAAATCTAATTAATTAAATATGAAAATATTCAATTAATCAAACTTAGGATAAATGTGATTTATCACCAAATAATCATTAAATTAAAGATAATTAAGATAATTAGGAATATTCCCCGATGCAGAATTTAAGATAATCAATTAGGATTCGATGATGTTTAGATGTGCCTTAGGTTAGGACTTTGATGTTGATTTCATTCGATTTGTAGATGTAGGAGGTTAATGAACTTATAGCCCATTTTTGGGGTATTATAGATATAATCTATTGTTTGCATCCAATGCTCCCCCTAAGGCCATGCTCAGCTTTTCAGGTTGATGTAGCAATGTTAACATCATGCAAAGACACAATAGCATCTTCTGTCTCTCCCTGAACCATTGCTTTAGTAAAATATTTTACTTTCCATATCTTACCATCATATTCATCTACTGATTTCCTCAAATGGTTCTTGAATTCATCAATGTATTCACAAAGACTTTTACCACTATCACCAATATTTTTCTTTGTAACCACAAGAGGTGGTCCTCTTCATTTGTCCATTCCATTATACCTGCAAAACTTCACTATATGTCCTAAGTTGTTGCATTTGTAACATGTGGGTGGTCTTCTCTCTTGATTAACCTAGAATTTACAATACCTTACAGTATGCCCAAGTTATTGCATTTGTAGCATGTGATATTTTCTATTGATTCTTCTTTGATGTAATCTTGCCTTCTTTTTGACTGATTAGGTTTTATGCATTCTTCTTTCTTGTGTCCATATGCATAACAGTTATAATAATAACTAGTAAAGGGTTTGAAAGGGCCTTTACCTCTACAATCTCTTTTCATGTGTCCAAGTTTGTTGCATCCAAAGCATCTACCTTTGAAAGGTATGATTTGATATTTAGGTTCTTCAAAGGTGGATCTATCTTCAGTCTTTGCTTTATGTAGTTCTTCGTGAGTCTTAGAACATTCTCCTTTATTGTATCCAATTCCAGTCATGTCACCTTTAGGTTTCTATCTCTCTCTATGTTCATAAACTTTATCACTGCTAATATGTAACTTTTCAATGTATAATTTGTCTTGAGTGAGTTCACCTTTAATTATCTAATTGTATTTCTCCAATTCTAGGAATTTATCCTTGTAGTGATAAAGTTCAATCTTTATTTCTCCTATCTGTATGTTTTCTCCTTTGAGAGTCTCTTCAACTTTGTATCTTGCATCCTTTTCATGTTGAATCTCCTTAATCATCAAAAGATTAATTTGTTCTTTTTCCTACTCCAACTTCTTTACTTGGTCTGATGTATCATTTTTTGAATCCTCGATCTTTTCCAAGAGGTCTTGTCTTTGATTTCTTGAAAGTTCAAGATGTTCCTTTAGTTTCTTGATAAAACCTTCTACTCTTCATAATTTGAATTTCAAATTTCCATTCTCAACCTTTTCTTTGTCCAGGGTATCAAGTGTTGCTTCAAAGTTCTCTTGCAAACTTTCTGAATCCATTCTAATCTCCCTTAAGTTGTTAGAATTTCTCTCCAAGGGCCAATAGCTCTGATACCAATTGTTAGGATTGAGTAATACTGAGAGGGGGGGTGAATCAGTATTACAACACTTTATATCAATCTTAAACCAATTGAAAATAAACCATATGATTTTTTAAATGAAAAGAACATAAACATATAACACATAACTCATAACACCATTATTATTTTTTGAGGAAACCCTGGCCAAGGGAAAACCCTAGTGGGGATGGTACCCACAAATATGCACTAAAGTATAATGTCCTTGTTAGGAGCCCTAACCCTATTAGGAGATGAGTATTACATAGTAAATTTCCTTGTTAGAGGAATATCAACCCTATTAAAGGTATATCGAGCTTACAACTCTTAAAATCAATAATTCAGTTACAAAAATGTTCTCAAGAGTGAACAATACAAGCATCTAATATGCTTTTACAGTTCCAATTATATTCCTTAATAGTCTCCATCAATCTTTGATCTCACATCTAATATCAACCATCACTAATATCTCAAACTCACATCTATCATATTCCATCCATATCTCATCTCTATATCACTTGCACAAAACACTCTTCATTTCTATGTATTTTTTCATCCAGTCATCTTCCAAATATAATACAAAACATAATAATAACTAATGAAAAGAATAAATACTAATTCAATAATCTTATATTACCAAAGTGTCAACAATATACAATATTTTACTGACTTATCATGTTACCATTCCATCTAGCATTCCCTTAATCATTGCGACTGTTCATATGCCTTGTTTCATTGTTCCTCTGTCTTCACATGCCTTCATATCACTGTAACTAATTGATATCAATACCAAAACACATGCAACCTTAACTAAATATCATACATATCCCAAAATGTCTTCCTCTAAGCTCACAATCCATCATATAGAATATACTTTCTTCACTGACGAAAACAATATTGTAGTACTCTATAAATCCAATTTTATACTTAGTCATTTTCATGACTGTGTCTCCAACACTCATACTTCATGTGATCACTATAACATACATGTTTCCATAAATGACAACCCTCAAGTGACCCATAGTGCTCTCAAAACATCACTTACCAGTAGTAACCTAGAAGGCCTCACAGCCGGGCATGTATGCAGATAATTGGATGAATTAATAAGGTATCTATTGTTCCTTCTCACCTTGGTGTTGTTCTCTATGTTGTTTTCTTTTGTGGAGTTTACTCTACAAGGTGGTTGGATAGTTAGGTTTTCCCTTGGCCCTGGCTATTCAAGGTCCCCTCCTTGCACCAAGTGGTATTAGAGTATGGTTCATCCTTGAGGATATTAGATTGTGTAGAACCCTGAGTTGGATTTAGTTATAGGGTGGAAGATCTGTGGATTTGACCTATAACTTTTGGAGGGTTATAACCTTGCAGGAACCTATTGTCAAGATGGTTTGAGGTAGAGGAAATGCTGATAATTCATGTTAAGACAAATTTTAGCCAAATTAGATGTTGTGGAGATAGCCCAGAGGAGAGGAGCACATCTTGATGATGTGAGTGATGATAAAGTAGTGGCACCAGACCCTAATCCAAAGCCTCAGAGAGATCAAGATGAGGAAAGATTGTTGAGAGTATTGATTAGGGTACATTCAAAGCCTATTGTTGAAGTTATTCCTTATTATGGCAAGTTGGATACTAATGTTGTGTTGGATTAGATCTCTAATATGGAAAATTTATTTGAGTTTGAAAGAACTCTTGATAATAGGAAGGTGAACATTGCAGTTACTAGGTTGAAAGGTCATGCCTCACTGTGGTGGGAGCATTTGCATACTAATAAACAAAGAAGAGGAAAGGAAAAGATCAGAACCTAGTTAAAAATGGTGAACAATGTGAAGAAGAAGTTCCTTCCTGCTGATTACCATGTTAGCTTGTTGAGGAAGATGCAAAACCTTAGACAAAAGGACATGACTGTGAAGGAATATACTGAGGAATTCTATAGATTAGACATCAGAACTGGACATGTTGATGATGAGGTTAAGAAAGTTGCAAGGTATCTAAATGGATTGAGATCTAGAATTTAAGATGAAATAAGTTTTGTAAAATTGGATAGGGTGGAAGAAGCATATCAATATGCCTTGAAAGCTAAGGAGATCTTGACAAAGAAGCATGAACAAAGACAAAGAGGTAAAGGTGGTAGATTCCAGAGAGGCAGAGGTAGACCCTATGGTGAAGGTGGAAGATCTGATAATTTTGTGCAAGATAAGGGAAAATCGGAGTGGAAACCTAAAGATAAAAGCAAGACCGAGTGGAAAGGTGGTAGATCTTATCAAGGAGGTACTAGTTCATACTGAGGAAGAGGTAGTTCTTATTCCAGAGTTGGTTTTAGTGGTAATTTTTTCAGATGTGGAAAATAAGGGCATAGATCCTTTGAGTGCAGACACTTTGATGGAAATGAACAAAGTCATAGAAATTATATGGTATAAGAGGATCTTGAGGGTTGACCAAGTGGACCCGAGGTTGGAGAAAACTTGATGGTAAGGAGAAGTTTATGTAATAAAAGATTTGATGAAGAACCTATCCTAAGGAGAAGTTTTTTGAAGACCAGGTGTAAGATGGTAGGAAAATGTTGCAAAGTGATTGTTGACAGTGGCAGTTCAAAAAATTTGGCATCAGAGGAGTTAGTTACAAAGTTGCAATTTCAGAGGTTGAGAGACCCTAAACCCTATCATGTTTCATGGATCAAGGATGAGCTAAATTGTTGGTAAGTGAGCAATGTATTGTAAGATTCAAGATTGGAAATTACTTTGATGAATTTTTGTGTGATATTATGCCTATGGATTATTGTCATATTCCATTGGGTAGACCTTGGTAGTATGATAGACATGTGCATGATGGTAGATTGAATCAATATACTCTTTGGGAGAATAGAAGAAAGAAAACATTGTTACATTTGATTGAGGTCCCAGATGTGATAATTTTCATGGTTAATGGAAAGAAATTTGAGAAAGACATGAAGAAGAACCAAGTCTATTTTTATATAATTCCTAAGGGGCCGAGTTGGGGTAGTAATGGCCGAGTGACATAAAATAGTAAAGGTCGAGCAACAGAAGATAGTAGGGACTGAGTGCCAATAGAAATTGAATTTTTTTTTAATGGATTCAAGGAGGTTGTTGCAGAGGATATTCTTGATGGTTTACCACTGGTAAGATGTGTAAGTCATTGTATGGATCTGATTCCTAGAGCTATTTTTCCGAATAAAGCACCATATAGATTAATACCTATTGATAGTGAAGAACTTAACAGAAAAGTGCACAAGTTGTTGCAGAAAGTTTTGATTAGAGAAATCTTGAGTCCATGTGTTGTACTTGATGTACTAACACCTAAGAAGAATTGAGAATGGATAATGTGTACCGATTCTAGAGCTATCAACAAGATAACAATGAAGTATTGGTTTCCTATGCTGAGGATGGATGACATAATGGTTTGTTTGAGTGGATCAAAGTATTTTACCAAGATTGATTTGAAGATTGGTTATCATCATATCAGAATTAGAGAAGGTGATGAATGGAAGACTACTTTCGGGACAAAAGATGGTTTGTATGAGTGGTTCATCATGCCTTTGGTTAGATTAATGCACCTAGTACTTTCATGAGGTTGATGAATGAAGTTCTCAAGAGATTTTTGGGTAAGTTTGTGATTGTTTATTTGGATGATTTTATGATATTCAGTAGGACTAAGGAAGAACACCTTGAGAATATTTGAAAAGTGTTGCAAAGACTAAAAGAGGAGAAGATACTGATTAATTTGAAGAAGTCTTCCTTTATGCAAGAAGAGATTGTATATTTAATATTTTTAATTTCAAATGATGGTTTGAAAATAGACCTTGAGAAGGTTAAAGAAATTGTGGAATGGCCTACACCTAAGAATGTGGGTGAGGTAAGATCATTTCATGGTTTGGCTATTTTCTACAGAAATTTCATTAAGAATTTCAATTCTATTTGTAATGCTATGATTGAGACTATGAGAGGAGATAAAAAGGATTTAAAGTGGACACATGGAACTAACAAAATTTTTGAGACTTTGAAAAAAAAGGTTTTCGAGTTACATATGTTAGCTTTACCTAATTTCAATAAGGTATTTCAAGTTGAGTGTGATGCAAGTGGTAGTGAAATAGGAGTCGTGTTGAGTCAAGAAGGTAAACCTTTTGCTTTCTTTAGTGAGAAGTTGAATGATGCTTAAAAGAAGTATTTTGTGTATGATCAAGAGTTTTATGCTATTGTTCAAGCTTTGAAAAAGTGGAGACATTATTTGATCCCTAAGGATTTTGTGTTGTATACTAATCATAAAGCTTTGCAGTATTTGGGAAGTCAACATAAGTTGAATCAAACACATATGAAGTGGGTTGAATATTTACATAGTTTCACATTTGTGATCGAGCATAAGAGTGGATTTACTAATCGATTTGCAGATGCACTAAGCATAAGACATTCTTTGTTGACCGAGATGAAGGTTGTAGTTCTTGGTTTTGATGAGATGAAGGAGTTGTATAATACTGACCCTGATTTTTCTGCAGCATGGAGAGAGTGCAAAGCACCAAATCTATCAAAACATCCAAGTAATTTTGAGGAGTATTTCATCCAGGAAGGTATGTTGTTCAAAGGAATTTAGTTGTGTATACCAAGAAGTTACATGAGAATTAATTTGATTAAGGAAAAGAATTGTGGTGGATTGGCTGGATATTTTGGAATTGATAAGACATTGAGTTTTCTTAAGGAAAAGTATTATTGGCCACATATGTATAAGGATGTTCAAAAGTTTGTAAGGAGTTATGGAATTTGTCAAGTTATAAAAGGAGTTGAGAGTTAGAATACTGGATTGTATACACCTATTGTGTTCCTGAGAAACCTTGGAGTGACATCAATATGGATTTTGTTCTTGGATTATCTAAGACAACAAGAGGGTATGATTCCATATTTATTGTTGTGGATAGATTTTCCAATATGACACATTTCATACCATGTAAGAAGACATCAGATGCAGTGCATATTGCCAAGATTTTCTTCAAAGAGATTGTTAGATTTCATGGATTACCAAGAAGTATTATCTCTGACCGAGATAACAGGTCTATTGGTTATTTTTGGAGGACTTTGTAGAAGAAGAAGGATACTGAGTTGAGGTTTAGTTATACATTCCATCCACAGACAAATGTACAGACATAGCTTGTGAATAGAAGCTTGTGTAATTTGTTGAGATGTTTAGTTGGAGATAAGTCGAGTAATGGGGATATGGTATTGGCACAAGCTGAGCTTGTATATAATAATTTTGTGAATAGGAGTACATGAAAAACACCTTTTGAGATTGTTACTGGAATGTAGACTTGAGGAGTATCATATTTGAGGGATATTGTTGGTGAAGAAAAGAGAAGTGCTTAAGGGTAAGTATTTGCTGATTTTATGAAGTCTGTACATGAGGATGTAAAGTTGAAGTTGGAACAAAGTAATCAGAAATATAAGTAAAATGCTGACAAGTCTAGGAGACATCATGTTTTTGAAGTTGGTGATGAGGTGGTGATTCATTTGAAGAAGGATAGATTTTTTGTTGGAACATATAGTAAGCTGAAGATGAATAAGTTTGGTCCTTGTAGAATTTTGAGGAAGTTTGGCAGTGGTAATGCTTATGGAGTTGATCTACTTGATGACATTGATATATCTCCTATATTCAATATTGCTAATTTGCATAAGTATAATGAGTCAGATGATGAAGTTGTTATACCAGATGATTATCCTAGGAAGCAGGTTGAAGAGGTTGAATAGATATTGGATCAAAGGATTGGTAAAAGAACAAGAGGAAAATATTACTATGAATATTTGGTGAAGTGTACGAATAGACTAGTTGAAGATGCTACATGGATTTCTCAATCTAAGTTGGATTCAGCTCAGGTTGTGACATCTCAATGATTCAGGAGAATCATTTCTTTCAACCCTGGTTGTCTAATGTAGGAGCATCCTGGGTTGCCTTGCTATCCTTCTCATCTTTGTTCATTCTACCAGTAAGTGTCTGTAAGACTAGAAAATGGCATGGAAAGCATAAATGAGAGAACCACAAATCTCATAAATAAAATATGCAAACAAATCTAATCTACCATAAAAGCAACTTGAAAATAAAAGAATTTAAACAAGAAAACTCCCTTTCAAGTGTAGCTCCTATGTTCTCCTTTCATCTCCATAAAAATGATGTGATGTTGCTCTTGATCTTGACCAAAAATCTGCACTATAATTGAAAGCAAGATGATAGAGAGAGAACACTAGGAGTGTGGTTAAACAAAAATGAGAGAAATGATCTCAATTTATAGAATTTAAAGACCAAATTTCAAAATTAGCAAATTGATGTGCAAAATGGAAATTGTTATAGATTATAGAAATTAGCAAATTTGAAAGAGGAAAATTGTAATTAAAATGACAATTTATGACAAATTGAATGCACAATTAGAAATTAGTGAGTGAAAAAAAGGGAAATTTGTCATAAACTATGACAAATATGACAAAAGGAAAAAAAATGAAAAATTGTCATAAACTATGACAATTTATGACAAAAGGGAAAAAAGGAAAAATGTCATAAACTATGACAATTTATGACAAAAAAGAAAAGGGAAGGTGGAGGCTAAAAAAGAGGAAGTGGTGGCTAGAAAAGTGGGTGAAGCACAAATTAAGGGATAAGATCCCATTTGGCAAAAAGGAGGGAATTATTAAATTTTAAAATTTATTTATTCCCACAAAATGGAAATTAGGATTTAGGAATTATGAAAATGCCATAAATTAATAATTAGCCAATTAATTAATAGTGAAACTATGGGAAAAGGGGATAAATAAATGTAATTTATTTATCAAGGCTACGACTTAGGGATAAATTATGGGTTATTTACCCCTAAAGAAGGGAAATTAATTGATTTGACCAAATTGATGACTTTGATGAGACAACTGATCTATTTTGATGGTTTTGATAATGATTGAATTGATTTCAAAAGAGATTGATTAGGTAAAAAATAAGGAAAAATCGAGGAGAAATATTAGTAAATTAGGGATGAAAATTAGACATTGAAGACATGTTAGAAAAAAGGGGACACATAGGTATGAACCATTTTTGAGTGTCTACATTTTGCCTCTTTGAGACAATGCGATTATGAGCGTTGGTTCAAAGAAAAATAAAGAATCATGCCCCAGTGGTTCGATAGAAGGGAGGTAGGATGCCCCCTCGAAAAATTGGGCGAAAATTGATTCAAGGACAATTTTTTGAAAAGAGAATGATTGGAAGGACTGATAGAAGGAATGTTATTAAAAGGCTAAAATCAAACGAAGAAAAAGTTAGTAGTGATGAAAACTTGCTTTCATAAAAGTGCACTTTATGTCAGGAGAGCTTTATTTAATATGGGAAAATGGATGCATCGCACCATGGAAAAAAAATCCATGATGATAATGCAATCCATTTGCGTAAAAACAAACACAATACAGACAAGGAATCTTTCCATTCATCCTGAAGCATATGACCTACATGCCCCAAAACTTTATGAAAAACAGCCCACAAGCAGAAGACAAAATAAAAATAAAGGACAATGAACCATCCCAGCCACTCTCATCACTTAGTGATATTCTGGAGTAGCATAGGAACATGATCAAAAGAAAAATCAATAAAAGATAAGACTCACTAAACCAAGCAAGCCAACAACCATTCAAATCTAGTTGTCAAAATTGATAGTTTTGGTTTGATAATGATAGCTTCTGGTTTTAGGAATGAAGTACCCCATCTACGACAACTACTGTTTGGTTTCGAGTATACAACACCCTGTATAAGACAAGTGACAAGTTTGATAAAGGACAAATTATTGTTGATTAATTGATACAACAAGTTTAATCTGATTGATTGCTAACATGATTAGATAGTTTGTGTGTTGAAGCATGATTTCGTTAAGTGCAATGTTTGAAAAGTCTTCAGATTGTGTATGTTCAAATGTTTGTCTTGTTGCAAAGGACAATCTATTGAAAGCATAGAATGGTTATGTACAAATTTATTGTGTGATTTTTGAAGGATTTGATTTTTCAATTTTTAGGATTTTGAAAATATTTGATTTTTTTGGTGCTTTTTTCAAGACATTTTGCAATTTTAAAGATTTTTTCAGCTACGTATTTGAATTTTTTAGGATCATTAAGGATATTTATAGGAAATAATTGCTCCCAGTGTCTAGCAAGGTAGGGACATTATGGATTGATGGATAGGTTGGTAAAAGGATGAAAGACAAAGGGTTGTTTGATATGTCATTGAAGCTTTTTTTGGATTGCCAAGGACCATCCACATAATGGAAGGACATGTTTCTACCAAGCAAAGGAATTGGACAAGACAATGATAGGATATTGGAACTATTGGCATTGCATGGCATGTGATGCATAGGACTGGACATGTCAAGAGGTTTTTGAAATATGTGTTGTATTTTTATGTCCTTATTTTAATCAAGACCAAGATAGGGATTTGGGTATGGGAAAAGGATAGGATAATGACAAGACAAGAAAGATCAAATAGTAGACAAAGGGAATGTATATGGATAGAAGGATGAAGGTTGCAATATGATAGGAAATATGGACCAAAGGGATGTGGATACGATAGGCATTATGACATGTAATGCCTTTAAGATAATCTCTAACCTTGTCAAGATCAAAGTTGGGAAAAAAAGAATATGGATGTTGATAGGATAAGGATATGAGAGGAAATAGGATAATGGAGGAGATGATAAGTATAATGGGGGAAAATGATAAGGGCTATAATAGGATATGGAAATATTAACAAAAATCTACCCCCAAGTATGGAATGCAAGAAGTTCAGAAACTACGCATGACACCTGTTTGCCAGGTTTTCATCATGGTACTTGCCCAAAGCGCTTGTTTGCCATGTTTTCACTATTGGATGAAATTATTTCTCTTTATTGTTTTTTTTTGTGTTACCAAGATGCCTGTTTGCCAGGTTTTCATCAAGGCAACTATTTTTTCTTTTTTTGTTCTTTTTTCCTTTTTGACTTTTTTTGTAGTTTTGATATTTTTCAGAAGAAAATGGATGCATGACATGACATGGAAAAAGGAATCAAGAACCTTGTTCTTTTGATAATGTTCTTGAAAGGACATGTAAGGATGGACCATGACTATGATAGTATGTTCAATGACATTGGTAGGGTAATGATAAGGATTAGGTAAATGATTGGATAGGTTGAATGAAAGGCTGGAAAAGAGGTGTTGGAAAATGGAGGGAGTAGAAGAAGGCCTGATTTTGAGTGGATGGAAATGGATGCAAGAACAACATTGGCACACACCTTGAGGGGTGATGGGGTGATGGAGGAAAAGGAGATTTTGGATTTGATGGAGGATTGGATATGGATTTTGGGACAAAAGGACCCAAAATGGATTTGGAAGATGGAAGGATTTTAAATGGAGGAATAGAAACTTTGGATGCCAACTTAGATTTTTATTTAGGACTATGTCCTTCAAGAAGCTTCTTAGGAATCCACATGTATTTCATCTTTTCATTATTTTGTGGGTTCTTTGATTGCATTATTTGCAAAAGATATTTAGGAACCCATATTGCTTTTGACTTTATTTTTTCTTTAATGGGCCTTTGTGGCCTTTTTGACATTTCTTTTTCTTTTTCTTTTTCTTTTCGGATCATATTTTTCTTTGATTTCACATGTCAATTAGACTGGACATGTTGATGCTTGAATGCATGTGGATTTCTTGAATTATGGACTTTATGCTTGGCATCCAAATTGCTTGGAAAATGAAGGGGATTCATGGATGGAGAAGAATTGTATGGATTCTTTTTGGATAGATGTAAGTTTCTCGAAGATGTGTACCCTTTCTGACTTGCATATGGGAAAGGATAAGTGGATTGTGAACTAGTGGATGGAGGAATATATGGACATAAAATGGATGGAAGGGGTGAAGGTGGAGGTATACATTTGGATTTAGGTTTTGAAAAGATACCAATGCCTTGAGAGTGAGCTTTAGGAATGAGGCCATTAACTTTAGACTTTTCTTTGACATGTAATGGTTTTGATATACTTTGTTCTTGAACTCTTACCTATTTAACTTGACATTTCTTTTGAACAATAGGATACTTGCTACAAGAAGTGATTTTATTTTGAGGTATGCATGATATGGAAGGACTAATAGGAACATGAGATGGACTAGACTTGATAGAACTAGGGGAACCCATTTGAAGTGTAAGGGGTTCTGAACATCTTGCATAAATGTGTTTTCATCATTAGGGGGATCAGGAGGAATAAGGGGATCCTATGATGGAATAGGGATAGTGATAGGATTATCTAGTGGGATGGGGTCTTGAAAAGGATATGGAAGATAAGAGAAAGGAAATGGAGGAATGGATGGATCTTGAGAAGGATTAAAAGGAATGATGGGATCTTATGGAGGATCCAAAGGGATGATGGTTGTTGGAGCTCTAAATTTTGGGCAAAATTTGGAGTCCTATATAGTGATAAAACTTAAAAAAATGGCCTCCTAAACTCCATGCCCAATAATTAATGATGGAGTATATGAAATGGGATAAAATATTACATTAATTTTCAATTAAAAAGTTGAGGTATTATGAAAGGAAGCTCTGTGACAAGAACAATCAAAATTCTATGATCAAAGCCTTCAGAAAATGTTGAAATTTCGACCTGTTGCAAAGATGATGTTGATAGAGGAAGAAGATGGTCGAATTTTTAAAATATAAAAAAGACCCAATTCGGAAAATCAAATTTCCTATCTCCCATGAAAATATTAGCTTTCCGTGAGGTGTTTTGGTTTTTCAACCAAGCCCAAATCTGAAAGTTAGGTAGTATTTTTTAGTTAGTTTATCATTTTTTCAATACAATTTGTAATAAGGGTGTGTCTCTTCACCTTAAAGAGGTGTGAAAGTCACTCAAACATGTATATATACATAATGTAAAATGTAAAGAGAGACAATACAATATAAGATATATTTTCATACGATATAATTCGATCAAAACTACAATATGAACTCTAATGTACTATTTTTTTCAACATTAATAAAGATAAGTGCTCTTCTTTTTTATTTGTGGTTATAAGTTATATGTTTTCAATTAGTCTTTCAGATTACTCTATAAACTAGGGTATCCTACTATGTTTTTCTATTTGATGCATTTATTTATGACTAATTTGTACAATTTGAATAATGGTAGCATGGTCTGAGAACTTGTTATTGTTTCCTTTCGGGCTCTTAAGTTTGGTTAAAAACCATAGGACCTATTGTATAAGTTGTTTCAAATTTTGTTTCAATAGAAGCTTGTAGGGTGATGGTTTTGCTTTACAAGAGTGAGTTACCTTAAAACCGTCTCTGATTGTACATAGGATTGAAATTTTTATGACTCTATAGCCCAAGTATTTAGAAGGCACTGATCTAACTATAATTTGGAAATTGTCATTTGGTTCATACTTTGTGGTTTGTAGATTATATAATCATTATTTCAAAAATATTACTTTTGAGTCCTTAGTTTAATCCACTTTAGTCAAGATTTATAGAATAGAGATTATTAGAGGATTTGTTTCTTTCCTCCAAGGATCATTCACCACCTTGGGAGGAACTTTGTTTATTTATGTATGCAGTTGTGCAATATAGAGAATTTGATAGTTTCAAGTGAATTTAGGCCTACTAGCCTTGGCTTGATTAAGCCATAATTGCAGAGGTATTAGTGTGTACCTGTCAGTTGGCCAAAAGTGATCCATCATTTTTGGGCACCAACAATGGTATCTTGTAGAGGATCCAAAGGGATGATGGGATCTTGTAGAGGATCCAAATGGATAATGGGATCTTGTGGAGGATTTGGAGGTATGGTTGGATAATGTAGAGGAAATGAAGGTGAGGGGATACTTTGATCTTGACTTGGAATAGGATCATGGGATTCCATACTAAAGGTGTTATGCTCTTGGTTTTGAATGGAATCATTAGGAAGATTGGAAGGTGGATCATGATATTGCTTAGGAAGGGGAAGGTCAATGGGACTTGGAAGGACATTTTGTTCTTGACATGGAAGATGGTGATCTTGGATAGGAGGGTCAAGGATAATGGGATCATCGTGAGGTTTGGGGAAAGTGGGATCTTGGTCAAAGATTCGATAGGGTTGGTCATTTTTAGGATCTTGATCTTGATTTATTTTAGGACTCATTTCTTTGTATTTTGGTTCTTCCTCTTGACATGGGGTTTTAATTGAAATATGAATAGGGGGCTCTGGAAAAGGGTCAATTTTTTGACATGAAGGAGATGGATTTTGAATAGGACTCTCTTGAATGGGCTTTCTTAGAAATGGTGGAATTGGTTCAAATGTTTGGGAATCATGAAAGGGATTGGCTTTGTGAATGTGTCTAGTTTGAAATAATTCTATGGATAGCCCTTGGAAGGTTTCATCATTGGAAGTGTGACTTGAAGGTGATGGAGGAAATGGCTCTTGTGAAACTTTAGGAGATAAAGGGATGGAAGGTGACATGGATGTTTCTTGAAGGTCAATATCTTGAGGGGAAATGGGTGTGTCATCCATGTGATTATTTTGGGGTGAGCCATTGCTAGAAATGGGTGAATTATTTGTTTTGTCCTCTTTATATAATGTTTTAAGAAAATTCCTTAAAAATTTGGATGTGATAATAGGTTTCTTATTAATCATGTTTGATTGGTGTTCAAAAGAGGACACACTTGAACTTGTGTTTATTTGGAAAAACCTTGGTATTGATTGGCTTGTTTACATGACTGGCACAAGAGGTTGTGAAATTGTTTGAGGGACATTTGGTTGCATTGGGATGAAGATTGGTTCATAATTAGGTGGAGGTCCCCATTGAATTATTCCATGCTCTGGTTGAAAGTTTGAAGGGTATGCCAATTTTGGGTTAGAATCTTCCATTTTTATTGCATTAAGAAGTGCTTGGGATGATGCCATAGTTCTTAGGTCATAATATGTTTGGATCTCTTGTCTTGTAGGGTTCATCATGCTTGTGTTATCTTGTCTTGAAGGGAATATGGGTCTTGTGTCATAACCCGTTGTTTGCAAATGTGTACTTTGTCTTCAATCAAAATTTGGTTCCTCACTTGAAATGTTCATGGGTTTATAGGAACCTTTTTTCCTTGTCACAATTGGCATGATTACTAAATGAAACTGAGGATATGCAAGTTGCAATACTAAGAGTATGATGATGCAACCTAAAGTATGCAAGGATTTTTTTTTTGAACTTTATGATATGATATGCAAAATGCAAGTATGTTTTTGGAATTTTTGAAAGGCTTTTGAAATGATATGAAAATGTGACTTAGGATTTGGAAAAATGCATCTTCATTTTGGATTTTGAAGGTTTTAGGATATGATATGCAAAACTAAGGGTTATGCAACTTGACTTAGGACTTTTGGACTTAGGGTTTGGAATTTCTTGAAATGAAAAATCTTGGAAAATATAAACCTAGGAGTATAACCAAGTAAGAAGATGGATATTGGATCTTAACTTTGCAAAAGAAAAAAAAAGATTGAAAAGACAAAAGGACCAAATCAAACCCTCCAAGACATAGGTAGGGTTGATTTTAAAAAGGATAAAAATGACAACGAATTGAAAGAGGACCAACAAAATCAAGATTCCTTATCCATCAACATAGGTAAGACTCTAAGATTTGTATTTTGTTTATATTTTGGGATTTTCAAGAGATTTGAAGGGTTCTATATGCAAAGACTATTATGAAGACTTGAAAGGATAATTTGAATGCAAGGATTTGAAAATGTTTAATGCAAACTAGGACATGTAAAATGAAGGTTAGGACATGCAAAATGAGGACTAATGAAATGAAAATGAAGACTAAGGGTATGCAAGATGAGGACTAATGAAATGAAAATAAGGACTAAGGGTATGCGAAATGAGGATTATGCTATGCAATATGCAAAATATGAAGGACTTATGCAAAATGAGGGCTCCTAATCATGCCATAAGGTTCCAAGGTTAATGTTTTGAAATTCCATGTTCACAATGATTTTGAATCAAGATATTTGTGACCAAATTAATGTTTAGGGAATTTTTGAAAGGTTTTGCAAACGTTTGGAATATTTTTGACAAGGTTTTGAATGTTTTGCAAAAGTGTTTGTGGAAATTTATTGCAATGTTTGAACACTCACATAAGACACATCAAGAATAATAGTTGTTGTAAGAAGTGAAACAAGCACACCACAACCTAGGCTTGAAGGACAATATCCACTGAATTCCCACTTGAACAAAGTTCAGCTGTGCCTACTCAGGGAAAACAACTTAGAAGCTTGGAGGCACGAGCTCTCCCTTATAATGCACCCACTTCTCAGGCACACCAAGCTTCAAATTCCAAGGGTCATCACTTCCCAAGGAACTGTTGTCTCTATCAAGAGCTGCGAAAGTGTGGGATGTCTTCACGGGCATGGGTGACCCCTTGCATCAGTAAATAGAAGGATTTTGGCCAACTACAACAAGGTTTTTAATTTAGGACATCCAGTTCAATAGGTGTGTGATAAACTCCCTCAGGAGGTCTCCCAACCTTGAGAACCAAGTTTTTACGCACCACTAGGGTACTGGAGAAGAGCTATCACCCAACCACACTGTCGATTAGATTATTAGTCACAATCATGCATTTGTATAGTGATTTGGATGAAGACCTGGCTTTGGCCTGTTACTGCTTGAAGTCATCACTTGGGGCATTCAAAGTGAACACCTTGGTCCAAGCCATGCCTCTCTAAAAGAATTGCATAGATTTCTCTTCACCCAAGATCTAGGAAGGCGAGGGGAGAGGATACATCCATATAATTCTTTGGGATTACAAATATGAAGACATGCCAAATACTCAAAATAAAAAGTTCATTTTAGTGCACCAAAATAAGTGTTTGCTAACTAAAAAACACACAAATGATTATTTTAGAAGACACACAAGGTCTTCGTCACATGCCCTGCATCAAATATGTTAGTAGTTTCTAAGTATGTCTTCATCCAATGAATGCCATTAGGTAAAAATAGAGCATTAGTAACAAAACATCTGCTACCCTAAGTCCTGAAACTGACAAATGACAGTAAATGATCCAAACTTTCAATGAAAACAAACTACACTTACCAACTGCGCAGTTCAGTGGACCAACTACGCAGCTTAACCAACTATGTCATTTCTCTTACCAACTGCATAGCTCCAGAGACCAACTACGCAACTCGAGGCCCCAAGTGCATAGTTCTACAACCAAGTACCAAAAATAGTGTTTTAAAACCTTTTCTCTAACTTTAAATGGATAATTAACACTAGAAACATTCAAATTTGTAGAATTAGGGTTTATTGACCTATTAATTTGTAGAATTAGGAATGTAATTAATCAATTTTAACCCCTAGTCAAGCTTGATTGCAAAATTTTGAAAAACCTTTAGGAAATTTGACCAATTGAAATTAATTTGTTTGATTAGATCCTGACTAGATGAGGTTCATTGCTTTTAAGAAAATTGAAATGTGATGTTCATTTTAGGTACTCCAAAATGAAATATGAGGGTTCATTAGGTCCTTAAAAATTGAGATACATGTAATTGAAGTTCATTTTAGACCCTTAACAATGATTAGGAATAGATAAAAGCAAGACACAGAATGTAGAAACAAGATAAGCTAAAAAGGAAAACTGTCACTCCAACTGTGTAGTTCCCATGACCAACTGCGTAGTTCTAGGCCCCAAGTGTGTAGTTCTTGCTACCAACTATGCAGCTTCAGCTACCCACTGTGCAATTTCACTTCTTAGGTCTTAAATAGCCTTTCAAGACCTTGAAAATGCACAAAACATGAAAATTTATCAAAATGAGATGTTCACGTTGGGTTCACCAAATGTAAGACTAGAAAAAGGAATGGAAAGCATAAATGAGAGAACCACACATCTCATAAATAAAATATGCAAACCAATCTAATCTACCATAAAAGCCACTTGAAAATAAAGTAATTTAAATAACAAAACTCCCTTTCAAGTGTAGCTCTTATGTTCTCCTTTCTTCTCCATAAAAATGATGTGATGTTGCTCTTGATCTTGACAAAAACCTATATTATAATTGAAAGCAAGATGATAGCATGAGAATCTTCTGACTCGAATGAGGTATTTGATGAGTGTTTTGTATCATAAGCATTTTGAGGATCATATATTTGTTCTATAACAAATCCAGATTCAAAGGATTCTTGAGGTATTTGACCAAATGTCTCGTATTCTTCTTCTCGAGGTGTGCTTGGGAAACTTCCATATCCTGGTTGCAATGGTACAAAGATAGGTTCAAAATTAGGAGGGGGGCCCCATTGAATCATACCATGTCTTGATGAAGTATTGGTTGGGTACCCCATGTTACATATATCTTCTCTTTGGTTCACATTAGGAAGTGTTTGGATGTTTGAAGGGACTTCTGGATATGTGACATGTCTTGAGTCATAGGGAATTGGGTCCACTTGTTGAAATGTCATAGCTTTTCTTGGGTCAAATTGAGGTTGAGACTCACCTTGTGACATGGACATGGGTATGTAATTATTTTGTTGATGTTTAGACATTTGGGACCTTGTGAAGACTAGCATGATATCTATATGCAAATGTGATATGTTTTTGTATTTTTTGGGGAATAAAGGAAAATGTTAATGCAATTTGGATATGCAAGGACTATTATGAAGACTTTCAAAAAATGGTCTAAATGTAAGGTTTGAAAATAATTAATGCAAACTAGGACATGAAAAATGAAGGTTGGGACATACAAAATGAGGACTAAGGAAATACAAAATGAGGCTTATGCTATGCAATATGAAAATGTGAAGGACTTATGAAAAATGAGGACTCCTAATCATGCCATAAGGTTCCCAAATTAGGTTCACATAGATTTTTATTGTGTCAACAAGGATTTTGCAAAATGAGGATATGTGTGACCAAGGTATCTTTAGGAATGTTTGCAAATTTTTTGAATTTGAGGGTGAGTGTGTTTAAAGTATCGTTAATGTTTTTTATTCACTCACACAAGACACACCAAATAAGAATGGCCATTGTAAAATGAATAAACACGCTACAACTTAGGCTTGAAGGACAGTATCCATTGGATCCCCACTTGAACAAAGTTCAGCTGCGCCTACTCATGGTGGATAGCTTAGAAACTTGGAGGCATGGGCTCCCCATTACAGTGCACTCACTTCTCAGGCACACCAAGCTTCAAATTCCAAGGGTCATCACTTCCCAAGGAATTTTTGTCTCTACCAAGAGCCACAAAAGTGTGGGATGTCTTCACGGGCATGGGTGACCCCTTGCGTCAATGAATAGAAGAATTTTGGCAAAATAGAACAAGGTGTTTAGTACGGGACATCCAATTCAATGGGTGTGTGATAAACTCCCTCAAGAGGTCTCCCAGCCTTGAGAACCAAGGTTTTATGCACCGCTAGGGTACTAGAGGAGAGCTATCACCCATCCACACTGCTGATTGGATTATTAGTCACAATCGCACATTTGTATAGCGGTTTGGATGGAGACCTAGCTTTGGCCTATTACCACTTGAGGTCATCCCTTGGGGCATTCAAAGTGAACACCTTGGTCTAAGGCAGGCCTCTCTAAAAGAATTGCATAGATTTCTCTTCACCCAAGATCCGCGAAGGTGAGGGGAGAGGATACGTCCATACAATTCTTGGGATTACAAAGAAGGAACACCAAGAACTTAAAATAAAAAGTTCATTTTAAACTTAAAAAGGAAATGTGATAGAAAAAATAATTTAGGGTTCTTTTCCTTCAAATTAAAATTGCATGATAGTTGTTGTTCATTAACCCATTAAGAAAGGAAAATTTATCAAAATAGAAAACTTTGTTGTTCTTTCCCTTCCTAATTAAAATTATGTGAAAATTGTTGGGTTCTTTGATCCACCTAATTAGAATATGTGCAATTTGTAGTTCATTTACCCACTAATTAGGCTATGTGAAATTTGTAGTCAATTATCCTCCTAATTAGGCTATGTGAAATTTGATGTTCATTTAGCCCAGTAATTAGTCTGTGTGAATTTGTAGTTCATTTTAAAGACTAATTAAGATTTTTGAAAATTGTTGTTCATTTAGCCCACTAATTAGTCTATGTGAATTTGTAGTTCATTTTAAAGACCAATTAAGATATGTGAAAATTGTTGTTCATTTTAAATGCCCAATAAAAAAAATCTGATTTGTTGCATGTTTGAAATATAAAATCTGTGTGTATCACAAGTTAGGCTCCAAAATGCACAAATCTTGTTTCCCTACTTGCAAAACAAATGAAAAACAAGAAACAAAATCAGATTTGCATGTTCACGTCGGGTTCACCAAACACAAGACTAGAAAATGGCATGGAAAGCATAAATGAGAGAACCACAAATCTCATAAATAAAATATGCAAACCAATCTAATTTACCATAAAAGCCACTTGAAAATAAAAGAATTTAAACAAGAAAACTCCCTTTCAAGTGTAGCTCCTATGTTCTTCTTTCTTCTCCATAAAAATGATGTGATGTTACTCTTGATCTTGACCAAAAATCTGCACTATAATTGAAAGCAAGATGATAGAGAGAGAATACTAGGAGTGTGGTTAAACAAAAATGAGAGAAATTATCTCAATTTATAGAATTTGAAGACCAATTCTCAAAATTAGCAAATTGATGTGCAAAATAGAAATTGTTATAGATTATAGAAATTAGCAAATTGATGTGCAAAATGGAAATTGTTATAGATTATAGAAATTAGCAAATTTGAAAGAGGAAAATTGTAATTAAAATGACAATTTATAATTGAATGCACAATTAGAAATTAATGAGTTAAAAAAAAGTGAAATTTGTCATAATCTATGACAAATATGACAAAAGGAAAAAAATGGAAAATTGTCATAAACTATGACAATTTATGACGAAGAAAAGGGAAGGTGGAGGCTAAAAAAGAGGAAGTGGTGGCTAGACAAGTGGGTGAAGCACAAATTAAGGGATAAGATTCCATTTGGCAAAAAGGAGGGAATTATTAAATTTTAAAATTTATTTATTCCCACAAAATGGAAATTAGGATTTAGCAATTATGAAAATTCCACAAATTAATAATTAGCCAATTAATTAATTGTGAAACTATGGGAAAAGGGGATAAATAAATGTAATTTATTTATCAAGGCTAAGACTTAGGGATAAATTATCAATTGATTTGACCAAATTGATGACTTTGATGAGACAAATGATCGATTTTGATGGTTTTGATAATGATTGAATTGATTTCAAAAGAGATTGATTAGGTCAAAAATAAGGAAAAATTGAGGAGAAATATTAGTAAATTAGGGATGAAAATTAGACATTGAAGACATGTTAGAAAAAAGGGGACACATAGGTACGAACCATTTTTGAGTGTCTACAGTGCCGAGTTACAGTCTTTGTCAAGCATTCATGTATGTGCTGAGATGTTCAGTGTTGGTCGAGCGTTCCTGTATGTGTCGAGTTGTCCAGTGCTGGCCGAGTGTTCTTTCATGTGCTGAGTGAACATGATTTTTCTGATACTCGGTTATTCTTTGACTGAGTATGGTTGTGATTGGTTCTTAGTTGGAGCCGGCTTATGTATTTAATTTAGGTTGTGAATTTAATGTAAGGATCTTGTCTTGGGATGTGTGCAAACCATTTTTAGGTTGGCCTTCTATTATGTAATGATCTAGAATCTTCTGTAAGTTGTTTTGGTAAGTATAAATAGGGGTGTCTAGGTTTAGAAAAGAGGCAGGAAGGTAGGATAGAGAAGTTAGAAAAGAAGTGATACAGTCTAAGTCTAAAAGTTCATAAATCTTGCTGGCTGTAACCTAAAAGGCCTCACAGTCAGGCATGTATGCGGATAATTGGATGAATTAATAAGGTGTTTGTTGTTCCTTCTCTCCTTGGTGTTGGTATTTGTGTTGTTTTCTTCCATTGAGTTTACTCTGCAAGGTAGTTGGATAGTTAGGTGTGCCCTTGGCCCCAACTATTTAGGGTCCCCTCATTGCACTAGAAGGGTAGATCGAAGAAAACCCAAGTATGACCAAGACATGAGGATCTGGGAGTTTGCACATTAGAGGATGCATAAACGGTTGGAGAAGACAAAGAGGGATAAGGAGAAATTAAAAGTTGTGGTTGAATTGCTTTTGGACAATTTTTGGAAGATATTAACACCCTTGTCTTCCCAGGTAGAAGGTACCTCTGACACCATATTGGATCCCACCTCTAATTAGAATGTGGCATTGATTACATGATTACAAGAAGATAGACATCTCAACGATGTGACACGAGCATGGATACAAGTCCTCAAGGTACATGGTCTACCTTTTATTTCCTAACTAAACAAGTCTTACATGTCTCTAATGCAAGTGAAGAATAATATAATATCAGAGATTGACATGGCTAAGATGGAGGAAAGGTCCTACCAACGAGATCTAAAATTGATCAAGGAGGTAATCGACATGAAAATAGAGAATGTAGTTAAATTGGGCTTGATACAATCCCCCAATGAACCACTCCAAAAGTGGATATTTATTCTAGCATACAAATGTGAGTGTATTGCTAAAAGCATACAACAACTGAAGGAGTTAATGGATGATATTGATGAAGGGTGCTCCCCTTAATACCACAAACACATAACAGAAATAGAGAAACAACAACAATATGCAAGAACAGAAAATTGGCTTCTTATTATCTCCACAAATGTGAAATTACAAACTTTCAGAATTACAATATGCAAAGCCACATGGGCATTCCCTTACAATATTCTGTAGGACAAAGCCTCGAACTATTACCCAGATCTACTACCCCAGAACTATTCTGAACTGCCTAAGACAAAAATACAGCCTTCCTTATATAGGCAATTTTCCACCGCCTGGGAAGGTTCCAGAATTTTAGCCAATAAGGCCGACCAAACTTAGCATTATTTTATTTTACATTTTATTACATCATAGTCGGCTCAAGATAACCTTTGAAACCCGA
This sequence comes from Chamaecyparis obtusa, assembly GCA_027943335.1. Taxonomy (NCBI): domain Eukaryota; kingdom Viridiplantae; phylum Streptophyta; class Pinopsida; order Cupressales; family Cupressaceae; genus Chamaecyparis; species Chamaecyparis obtusa. Next base: position 917,898 of record BSBK01000167.1, read on the forward strand.
ACAGAAATTTTGAAGAAAATTATTTTTCACCATTTCAGGTGGCCCAACTTCCGAAGACCATAAGTCATCACCAGTTGACCCGATCGGCTATTATAACCCCATTTCGGAAACGCCACGAAGCGCTCTACAGGCTTGACTGGCGCAAGCGCCTGTCACCCAAATTTTTGACCTCATCTGGGGCCTCTAAAGCCTTCAAAACTGAGTTCAAAGTTTTTGTACCCTGCTGCCAATACCGAAAATCTTCAATATCTTCCAATATACACTTGATCTGGCAATGAAACTTTACTGGCAGACTTATATGACCAAAATGAACCTCCAAGAAAGAAATCAGATCATTCTGAGCACATACAAAAATTACCAAAAATAGTAACTTTCCATAAATAGCAGCTCTGCACAAAATAGCCCTTATTGAAAATAAAAATAGAAATATTTTTGGGTGATGCAAGATTGCTCTTACACCCAGGATGCTCCTGCATCAGACACCCAGGGTAATTTGAGAAGTGACCCTGCCACGACTTAGGTGTGCAGAGGAAAACCAAGACGGTTAACCTCCTCCTTTGTTAGCCATGATGAATCTTCAACAGGTCGTCCTTTCCACTTGACCAGATATTCTTCATATGTCCTGTTCCTTGTGCTTCTGCCAACACGACTATCCAGTATATCTTCAATCTCCTTAGTGTCTGAACTAGTTGCTGGAATACTCCACTGTGCTGCTGTGATCTCATCTTCAACACCTCCCTCATGATACTCTGTCAGATCTGAAATGTTAAACACTGGTGAAATATTTAGCTCAGTAGGCAATTCTACCTCATATGCGTTTCCTGAATCATGTTTCTTCAATATCCTACATGGTCCAAACTTCTTCATTTTCAGCTTGTTATATGTACCAACTGGAAACCGTTCCTTCCGCAAATGAACCATGACTTCATCGCCAACCTGAAATTCCTTATGCCTCATTTTCTCATCTACCTTAGCCTTATACTGCGCATTCATCTTGTTAATATGTTTCCTCACCTCCTCATGGATGTTCTTCAAGTGTTCTGCAAAATCTTCAGCTTCAGCACTACTTATTTCTCCTTTATCTATCTTTCTCAATTCAGATGCATTTCTTGGACTACTTCCATATACAATTTGGAATGGTGATTTACCAGTGCTCCTATTGACAAAATTATTGTATGCAAATTCTGCCTGTGGTAAAATCAAATCCCATCCTGTTGGCTTATCTCCAACCAAACATCTCAGCAAATTTCCCAAACTCCTATTCACCACCTCTGTCTGTCCATCAGTCTGTGGATGATGTGATGAACTGAACTTCAAATCTGTCTTCAACTTCTTCCACAATGTACGCCAGAAATATCCAACAAACTTAGTGTCCCGATCTGAAACTATGGTCTTTGGAAAACCATGAAGTCTCACTACTTCTCTGAAAAACAATTCGGCTACATGAATAGCATCATTAGTCTTCTTGCAGGGAATGAAATGTGCCATCTTTGAAAATCTGTCAACCACCACAAAAATTGAATCATGTCCCCGCTGAGTCCTCGGTAAACCTAGAACAAAGTCCATGCTGATATCCTCCCAAGGCTTCTCTGGTACGGTTAATGGCTGATACAATCCTGTATTCTGCTTCACTCCTTTCGCCATCTGACATACTCTGCAACTCTGTACAAACTTCTTCACATCTTGCTGCAACTGTGGCCAATAGTAATTCTCACTAACCAAAGAAAGGGTTTTGTCACGACCAAAATGTCCAGCCAATCCTCCGCTATGCTTCTCCTTGATGAGATTCTCCCTCATAGAACTTCGTGGAATGCACAATTGACTCCCTCTGAATAGCATATCATCCTGGATGATGAAATCCAACCATTTCGTCCTGTCTAGAGTAACAGGTTCTGTACAAGCTTTCCAAGCTTCACCAAAATCAGGATCCTCTGGATACAAATTCTTGAGTTCCTTGAACCCAACCACTTCAATCTGCATTTCTGTCAGCAATAGTTGCCTTCTGCTAAGAGCATCTGCAACCCTATTAGACTTTCCACTCCTGTGTTTCAAAACAAATGTATAACTCTGCAAAAACTCAACCCATTTCAAATGCCTTTGATTCAATTTTCCTTGACTATTCAAATATTGCAAAGCTTGATGATCAGTATACAAAACAAACTCCTTAGGAAGCAGATAATGTCTCCACTTCTTTAATGCCTGAACTATAGCGTAAAATTCTTGATCATAAATAGAATATTTCCTCTTGGCATCATTTAACTTCTCACTGAAATAAGCAACAGGTTTACCTTCTTGGCTCATAACAGCTCCTATTGCAGTACCACTCGCATCACAATCTACTTGAAACACCTTATTAAAATCTGGAAGTGCTAAAATGGGTTGTTCTGTAACTTTTTGTTTCAACAATTGAAAACTCTTTTCTGCCCCATTAGTCCACTTAAACTCTTTTCTATCCCCTCTCATTGTTTCAGTCAAGGGACCACAAATACTGCTAAAATTTTTGATAAACTTTCTGTAAAAGCTAGCCAAACCATGAAAAGATCTTACCTCAGTAGCACTCCTTGGAGTAGACCATTCAAGGATAGCCTGTACCTTCTCTGGGTCCATTTTTAGACCTTCTGCTGAAACTACAAATCCCAAATACACTAACTCTTTCTTCACAAAACTGCACTTCTTCAAATTAATCAACAATTTCTCTTCTCTCAGCTTCTCAAATACCATATGAATATGCATCATATGCTCCTCCAATGTCTTACTAAAGATCAAAATATCATCTAGGTAAACAATGACAAACTTACCCGGAAATTCTTTCAGAACCTCGTTCATGAGCCACATGAAAGTGCTCGGTGCATTGGTTAGCCCAAAAGGCATGACTAACCACTCATACAGTCCTTCCTTTGTCTTGAAGGCAGTCTTCCATTCATCTCCTTCTCTGATCCGAATCTAATGATATCCACTTTTCAGATCTATCTTTGAAAAATACACAGCTCCACTCAAACAGTCCATAATATCATCCATTCGTGGCAATGGAAACTTGTACTTGATTGTGATCTTGTTTATTGCCCTAGAATCTGTACACATCCTCCACTCTCCATTTTTCTTTGGTGCTAATACCACTGGTACAGCACAGGGACTCAGACTCTCTCGAATCAACCCCTTTTGTAACAGTTCATGTACTTGTCTGTTCAACTCCTCACTTTCTGCAGGTGTCATTCTGTGTGCTGCCTTATTCGGAAAACTCACTCCTGGGATCAAGTCCATCTGATGACTGATCTTCCTAACTGGTGGTAATCCATCAGGCACGTTATCGGATACAATATCCTGAAACTCATTCAACAAATCTGCAACTTCTACAGGAACATCTTCTACTTCCTCTTTACCAGCTTTTGGAATTAAAGCAAAACATACACACTCATGTCTCATACCATCTAGGAAATTTCTTCCATCAACAAAAGTTATCCTTGCATTACCACATACCTTTTCTTCGGTCTCCTTCAATGGCTTTAGCTTATGCCGCACTCCATCCTTTGTCAGGGAATAGGTATTCGCACGGCCATCATGTACAGCACATCTGTCAAACTGCCATGGTCTACCCAACAACATATGACATGCATCCATAGATATGATATCACACAATACCTCATCTTGGTATCCGCCAATCTTGAACTTCACCACGCATTGTTCATTGACCATGACCCTGTGGTCATCCTGTACCCAGGCAATCCGATATGGATGTGGGTGTTTCTGTCTCTTGAGCTTCAACTTTGTCACCATCTCTTCTGACACCAAATTGTCAGTGCTTCCACTATCAATAATCACATCACAACATTTACCTTCACACTTGCACCTGGTGCGAAACAGGCTCCTCCTTTGCTCAGGTTCATTCTCACCACTCAACAGGACTCTTCTGTTAATCAACGTTTCTCCTCTTTCAGCATCTTCAGAATTTGATGATCTGGCATCTTCATCTACATGTGCAACTCTGGCCTGGCCTTAATTTCTCCTGTCTGTTCTGCCTTGGCGCTGAGGACATTCAAATGCCCTGTGACCTTCTTCTCCACAGTGAAAACATGTTCCACGGAAGCCACCTCTTCCAGATCCTTGTCCTCTTCCTCTTCCTCTCTGATCTCTATTATTCTGATCCTGGAAGCGATTGGAATTATTTCCTCGCTGATTCTGACTGCTACTGGCCTCATCCTTCTTTTTCGGATCTTCATTTCGGCCACCATATGATCGTCCACCGCGACCTCTTTCGTTTTGCCTGCTCTCAAACTTCTTGTTCAGCTTTTCCTCTACTTTTAGGGCAAACTAGTATGCCTCTTCAATACTGTTCATTCGAACCAAATTCAGCTCCTCCTGGATGCTTGGCCTTAACCCATTAAGGTATCGGGCAACTTTCTCCTTATCAGCTTCTGCATGGCCTGTTCTGATGAGAAGTCGATAGAACTCCTCTGTATACTCCTGAACAGATCTTCCTGCTTGCTTCAAACTCTGCATTTTCTTTAGTAGGTCAAGCTCATAATCAATAGGAATGAACTGTCGCTTCAATTTATCCACCATCCGATCCCATCTTGTGATTTTATCTTTCCCTCTTCTATTTTGCTCCAATTGAATTTCTTGCCACCAGATCTTCGCATGACCTTTCAATCTGGCCTTCGCAAATTTGACCCTATCAGGATCTTCAACATCTTCATACTCAAAATATTCCTCACATTCATTGATCCAGTCGATCAATTCCTCTGGGTTAAGATTTCCAGAAAATGTAGGAACCTCAATCTTAGGTCTTTTCCCAATCTTGGAAATCGCCCGAAAAAGTCTTTCTTCCTCCTGGTTCACAATTTCAACTTCTCCTTCTTGATATTCTTCTTCGGCTTCATCCTCACTTTCGTCTCTGACATTAAGATTCATTCCTCTACGAATCTCTTCTTGCAATGCTCACACTTGTCTCTGCAACTCTCTAACCTCAGATGTCACAACACCAGGTCTTCCGCCACGTTCTCTTCGTGGAGGCATTTTCGCGATGCGCGCTGAAACCCTAACCACGGTCCTGGTGCAAACTGCCTCACAATCGGTGATCTGTTTACACACTCAAGAAAACCTGGCTCTGATACCACTTGATGAAGGGTGCTCCCCTTAATACCACAAACACATAACAGAAATAGAGAAACAACAACAATATGCAAGAACAGAAAATTGGCTTCTTATTATCTCCACAAATGTGGAATTACAAACTTTCAGAATTACAATATGCAAAGCCACATGGGCATTCCCTTACAATATTCTGTAGGACAAAGCCTCGAACTATTACCCAGATCTACTACCCCAGAACTATTCTGAACTGCTTAAGACAAAAATACAGCCTTCCTTATATAGGCAATTTTCCACCGCCTGGGAAGGTTCCAGAATTTTAGCCAATAAGGCCGACCAAACTTAGCATTATTTTATTTTACATTTTATTACATCATAGTCGGCTCAAGATAACCTTTGAAACCCGAACAGAAATTTTGAAGAAAATTATTTTTCGCCATTTCAGGTGGCCCAACTTCCGAAGACCATAAGTCATCACCAGTTGACCTGATCGGCTATTATAACCCCATTTCGGAAACGCCACGAAGCGCTCTACAGGCTTGATTGGCGCAAGCGCTCGTCACCCAAATTTTCGACCTCATCCGGGGCCTCTAAAGCCTTCAAAACTGAGTTCAAAGTTTCTGTACCCTGCTACCAATACCGAAAATCTTCAATATCTTCCAATATACACTTGATCTGGCAATGAAACTTTACTGGCAGACTTATATGACCAAAATGAACCTCCAAGAAAGAAATCAGATCATTCTGAGCACATACGAAAATTACCAAAAATAGTAACTTTCCATAAATAGCAGCTCTGCACAAAATAGCCCTTATTGAAAATAAAAATAGAAATATTTTTGGGTGATGCAAGATTGCTCTTACACCCAGGATGCTCCTGCATCAGATATTAAGGAAGAAATAGAGCAGATAAGGACTTACTTCTCAGATATTGTCTGTGACTTACACAAGAAAGGGGAAAAAGATGCAATCATCGTGGAAGAATTGAAAATGATCTACAAAAAGAACATCGATAATATAATTAATCTATAAGTGTATTGTAAGGAAGAACACCAGAAGTTAACAAAAATTGATGCAACATTGATGTGGTATGGTAAAAATTATGTAACCTTCAATGGAAAGGCCCAAGATGTGAAAGAAAGTAATTTGTACTGGACAATTAGAAGTGCCAGTGTCAGTGTACAAAGAGGTTGTTGTTGCCAGCAAGGAAGAAGAGAAAGAGGTTGCATGACACATGTACCCAATGTTTTCTTACTATTTATTTCATGATTAGTTCCAGTTACAAAACCTTTTCTTTAATTATGTTTTATAATTTGGTTTAAAATATTGTTGTTAGGTAACCATCGAGGAAGGCAAAAGGACTATATATACACATTTGAAACTCATAACAAAGGATTGACAATTTTGATTCAATTTTCCCCCTTTTGCTTTGGCAATCAAGTGTGACTTGAATTTTGGATCATGGTTGTTGTTCACTAATTTATTCTCATTCTTTTGGTCGTTGATTGGATGAATGAAGAAGGAATAGAATGGATTAATTGCAAGTGTTAACTATGATTTAAAATCTATGGTTATAAGGTGTTCTGTGTGACACTATCGGTCTTATTCTTTGCTTGTTTATGTTGTTCACAGTTCTATCTGTGTTATGGTTATATGTTGTATCTTATTTTCATCGTTGTGGGAATGAGCATGTAGAAATAAGTTTTATGTTTTAGCTTTTAAATTTGTATTTGGTTTTTGAATCTCTCATGGTAATGGGAATTCATTAGAGGCATCTTCTTCTCTCTGGTTAAGAGCATACCCCCGTTTATGTTAAAAACCCAAATATATATATATATATATATATATATATATATATATATATATATATATATATATATATATATATATATATATATATATATATATATATATATATATATATATATATATATATATATATATTGCATAGCTATCAAAGAGAGTTGTACCTTTAAAATTCAGAGATCAAACTATTGACAGTTTGTTCAACTGTTGTTAATAGAGAGGCCTTTTTTGAGGGTTTGAGTCAATATTATAAAAGGGCCAATTTGTTAACCAACAATGTCCATACTTGTTGATTTAATACCCAATAGTTTGGACAATATTGTACCACTAATTGACTTTAAAATTGTTATAACTAGTGATGACTACCCATAATTTGAATGCAATGTATCCCTTAGTTCTAAAAAGTAATGAATCCTGTGATGACACATCACCACACCGATAAAACATGACTTAGTTATAAGCATGGGACTTGCCATGTAAGTTGTTGTAAGAAAATTGAGAGCGATTTGAAATTTCGGCGTAAGATTTTGAAAATTTCAAAAATAAGATGCTCAACTTCCGAGTCCTCTCCCCTAATTAGACTATTCATACACCTTATGTTCAAGAATTAACATCAATTTTTACCATAAAAATTAAACTCCCTTAATTAGACTAATTCATAAACAACTTATATTCAAGAGTCAACATCAATTTTCACCATTAAAACAAGGTAAAAAATCTACCCTTTTGAATATGAAAAAAAGTAAAATCTCTATTGAAAATTTGGCCATTAAACCCAATATTATTTAAATAAAATGGTCTAATTAAAAAATCGTCTCCATGTCAATCTACTTCCACAAGAACTTGGAACAGAACTAGAAAAACAACATCCTCAATAATTTTTGTATAAATTTATAAAACAACATTATTAGGAGCCATTCCTATTTCCATCAATACATTCCGTGGGAAAACAATGGCCGCTCTTCAATAATTAGCACACCTCTCGAATTTCATTTCCAAAGGTATGTGATCATCCATGAATGCAATCTTCAATTATAGCCAAATGTGCAGAACATGTTCTCCGATTACAAATACCAACAGAAAGTAAACAAGAAAAAATATAATCGAATGAACAAGAATGGCCGGCACACTGGTCTTCAAATTTCCGCATTCAATCGGTCGACGTTTTCCGGGCAGCTGAAACAAGAGTCCCGGCGACAAAAGTATGAAGAGGATGAATGCAATCAATGGCGGCACCCAATGAATCATTTTGCCCCTGTTTTCTGAATTCTCCTCTGAAATGCCCAAATTCTGCTCAAAATTGCCCAAATTCTGCACTGAAATGCTCAAAACAGCCCCTCTGCAACTCAATTAAGTTGGGCACCGGTTAAAAAAAGTTTTTGATGCTGGCTTGTTGCAGTTTATGGAAATTCCAGTCCAGAGGATGTTAATATAAAAAAAGGTTACTTTGGTATCAAGGCAGCGGAAGTGGAATCCAGCAGCATCCAGAAAAATTAATGCCTTGAGTAGTCTGCTGTGAAAAACTTTGGTGTTGTCAAGTTTTTAATATGTTCCATATGTGTATCTTTTTCTAAAGATTACTTGTCCTCAACATTACTGCATCTTTGCTTTTGCATAAAGAGCAGAGAATTGATGGGACCGCAGGGCAACAATATGACCATACGGGAAGGAGAGAGAAAATGAAAATCTAAGCTCTTTCTCACTTGGTTCTATCATTTTTTTTTTATAGATGAAACTAATAATAGGTTCTTCTTTGAATTTCTTTCTTCAAAATAATTAGATTAGTTCAGCATTTTGAGATTGTATATGTGAAGGGGAATAAGTTCAACCATAATGATATAAATAGATCTAATGAGGTGAGATTGATAATGTGTAATAACAAATGTGTAAATGGAAAATGGGGAGAAGTTATTCTATAAGGGGTTTGGTTTATTGATATGTTGTGATTGATGTAGATTAATTATTAGGTCATAGATTATTCAAGTGTATGTATCAATTTGACAAAACAAATTTTGCTGTAATGATATAATCTTACATTTTTAATCTAAAAATATGACCAATTGGGTTGCTTGATTTCCTTGTGAGTATTAACATCATTTTTTGTTGTTTTCCATAATATTGAAAGATCATAAGTCGTGGATGCAAGATGCCTAGATTGAAGTGTTGATGTGGTATCTATCATGCAATGTTGATGCAAGATTGAGTGATGCCGACAATTTCTCTTTGGACATGTTCCTTTTGTTTATCTCACTCTGACACTAATAAGCTAAAGCTTGTTTTTAAATGCATGATTTTAAACTCTCAATTTATATTTTTTCGACATGCAATTTGATAGGAAATAATTGATTTCTAAAATTAATGGCTCTCAAATGGTAAAAAAATTTTTTTTGGAAAGTTGAGTACAATTGCATGAAGGATTGGGTCTAAGGGACAAAATAACATCCATAATTCATCTAGATGGGGTAAATACCTAAGGGACTAGATTGGTAGAATTCTAAGGATAAGATATTACAAATAGAAGGTTAAACATTGGATTCAAAGAAAACTTTCTCATAGAAAAAGATAAATTGGGCACCAAGATAATATATTTCAAAAAAAACCAAAATTAAGAAAAGAAAGAGGGAAAAATAATGAAGTATGCACTTAAATACACTCTACATTTGTATCAGCTTTAGCTTCCATGTGAACTACATGAACCATGCATACTAAAGTATAATATAATTAATTAAATCACAAATAGGTTTTAACAAAATAGATTGGATGACACCTCATGTTTCTCTCCATGTCAGTTTTGCACCTCTAAATCTACACACATGCTCGTGACAAAGAGTTAGTAGCATAGGTTTCACTAACCACAAGCATAAAAGTCACACTATATTTGATTGTGTTACTATCATTTACTATGAAAGACTTTGATAAAGGGAGTGAAGATGGAACCATGGGGATGTTCCTAAGTTACCCCCATGAAACCATGAGAGAAGGTTGTAAAGGGGTAGTACATCGAGTTGTATATGGTTGTCAAGGAGTTTAAACCAATTTGTCCCCTTTAATTTATATTAAAGAAAGTAAAATAATGAAAACATGATGTATAGGGTTGGAAAGGAATTGGAACCAGTGCGCTCCCCTCAATCTACATAATAAAAATCCAAGTAAATGTTAAAAATAATAATATCACATGTGCATGGTATTGCCAAGGAGTTAGAATTGGTGTCCCCTCTCCCCAAGTCTATGCATTGATGAACTAGTGCTAGCAAAATAGTATGCAATATGCCTCCCCCAAATTGGATGTATACATCATGACCAATTTAATTTAAAGAGAGGAAAGTGTAAAATGACCAATATAACAATGGGTCAACCTTGAATACATGTAAAACTATTTATTTGTGAAAGATCATGTAGTGGGGGGAACAACATCACTTGCCCCCAACTTTCCTCCTAAATGATTACAAAAAGTCTCATAGGAAAGATAAATCATGTGAGCAATCATATATAATCACATAAGAATGTTATAAGGTTTGACACGACATATATATGACAATATAAAATTTCATGTCAATATCATATAAATGATGTCATTAATAGATGCCATCATGCAATAATAGTTAACAAACATTCAATTAATATAAATCATATCAATTAATATAAATCATATCATGATGGGAGAGGATTCGAGCGGGAACAGTTGTTCAAAATTCAAGGGTAGCCATGGCGATGTGGCTATTGGATCTGGTTTTGGTAAGGGTACTGGTGGTGGTTTGGAGGGGGTTTTTGACTTGGGGATTCCCTCCTTGCTGGTACAGGATCTGGCATTGCAGGTGTCAGACCACACTCTACTTGGTAAGGCAAATATTTCCCCATGCAGAGCGGTCACGGGTGCCCCCTCGAAGGAAGGGCTTTCAGGCATTTCTCTTAAGGTGAGTGAAGTTGTGTTAGGGAGTGATCCATGTCCTTCTCTAGAGGAGTTGAATGACAAGGCCACAATCTTAAAGGACCCACTAGTGGGGTCAAGTGGTGGTTCCAGCCCTGCTGGTGCAGAAGTCAACCCTCCCACTTCCAAAAAGTGGTCAGAAATTCTAGGAGCCCGATCGGCAGGAAAGTCTCCTTCTCTAGGCGAATCTGTTAAGGCGTGCCTCCAACAGGGTGATATCTCTATTTTTGTGCCTGACTCCTTGGTGGATCACTCAGTCTCGACTATGGAGATCTTGCTGGTCGGTAAGTTTATCAGTCCCCGTCCTAACATTAAAGTGGTGAGATCTTTTTCTAAGAAGAGATGGAAGTTGAAAGGCCAGGTTGATATTGTGGCTCTTCCTAAAGGTTTTCTCTCCTTTTCCTTCTCTAACAAGGAAGATCAGGACTATGTTTTATGTGGAAATCCCTGGATGTTCGGTAGAACGGCTATTGCTTTTCACAAATGGGCTCCAAATTGGAACTACTCTGATAACTTTTTCATGGCTACCCCTGTTTGGGTTAGGTTCCCTGGTTTACCCCTAGAATATTGGAATGAGGAAGTCTTTAAGAGTTTGGCCTCTTCTTTTGGAGGTGATCTCCTCTTGGTTGATCCTATGACGACTGCCAAGTCTAGACTGGTTTTCGCTAGGATCTGTGTCAATATTGACCAATTTGACAATCTCCCTTCAGTGATTAATATTAATTCCAAACTGGGTTTGTGGAAGCAAGAAGTGATTTTTGAATCTCTCCCTTTTGCTTGTTTTGTTTTCCATAAAATGGGTCATTGAGCCAAGCACTGTCCAAAGAAAAACCCTAAGGTAACTAAGCTTGTGTATTTTGATCCTAAACCATAGAAGTCCTCTAGACAAGTCTAGAAGGAGAAATCTTAGGCTGTGGAAGATGGTGTTAGTAACAATAAGGAAGATCCAGTCCTGGAAGAAGTTGAGAAGGTGGATTCTAATGCTCTCCTAAACCTAGAGGAAGGGGAACTTGTTGATCTAGTTTCTCATGTATCCGACTCTTTGGCGAGCCCATCTATGGAATCTATCCCCGACGCGGGCTCTCCTGTTGAAGACTCTATTCCTATGGTGGTGTTGGTCCCTATTCAGGGTGACACTACTAATGACTCTCAGTGTGGCACTCTGAAGGTTATTGCTATGTTGGAGGAACTAAAATCAGATGAAGATGATTCCTCTTCGGTTCTTGATACCTTGTCGAAGAGTGGTGATGAGGAGCTTATCGTCAGTGATGATCTTTTAGTAGATTGAAATGGGGAACCCTAGTGTATTCAAAAGGGGAAGAAACAGAGGAAAAAATAGAACAAGTTAACCACCATTGGATCCAAGGGTGTCACTACTCAAAGCAAAGCCGATTTGGGATCTAAGGGTCTTAAGGAGGATGTTGGATCCCAAAAAAAACTCAAGGTAGAAGCACCAACAGAGAGATTAGAGAGAGAGAAAGTAAGAAGGTCATTGAGGATGGTAAGAAGTTGACCATCCAGGGAGTTTGTACTCTAGTTAAGAAATGAAATTCATTTTGTGGAACATCAGAGGATTGAATGCCCCTCATAAAGAAGACATCCTTAGGAATCTAGTAAGAGACCATAAACTAGATATTATTTTTGTTCAAGAAACAAAGATGGTGAAAGATAAGGTTGAAAAGATTAGAATTTTGAAGAATGGTGGAGTGACTGGCTCAAGCTTTGAAGGGGCTTCAAGAGGGGTTGCTATTTTTTGGAATTAGAATAATGTTAGAGAGGTTGTGATTATGGATAATCTAAATTGCTTAAGCATTAAATTTGTTCATGTCAAGATAGACTTTGAATGGGTTGCTACTAATATCTATGCCCCTAACTCTAAAGCTGGAAGGTCCTAGTTTTGGAAAAGGGTTGATAACCAAAGAATGTTTTTTAAAGATTCTCCCTAGTTGGTTATAGGTGATTTCAACTATCCTTTGAAAGATAATGAGAAGTTTGGTGGCGTGGATAGTCAGAGTCAACTTGATGGTAGAGTCGAGCTGATGGAATTTGTCAATAATCAAGCTCTTTTTTATTTAGAGCTTCAGGGGGTCAACTATACCTGGTTGAACAGAAGAATTGGTCAAGACCTTATCCAAGTTCAGTTGGACCGGGCTTTGATCTCTAGCTACTGGTTTAAAAGTTTTGGTTGTTTTTTGTCTTCACTCACGAAGATAGGCTCTGATCATTTCCCTATCTCTTTTAGTGTTGATCCAATTGTTGCTAAGGGCAACCCACCTTTCCAATTTGAGAAAATGTGGATTGATCACTCAGATATTGATCAAAAGATCAAAGGCTGGTGTGATGTTAATATTCAGGGAACCGCAATGTTTAGGGTGGTCAAAAAGCTCCAAAATCTAAAACAAAATGTCAAATCTTGGAGCAAAGATGCTTTTGGTGATATCTTTAAATCCAAGCTTATGCTGAAAAGGGACCTTGATATTATTCAGGAGACTATTTAACATTCTAGTCTATCCCAAGATCTCAGGGATAAGGAGGAGACTCTCTTTGCCAAGACTCGTAATATTATCTCCAAGGAGGAAGAGTACTAGAGACAGAGATCTAGATCGATTTGGCTTAAAGATGGATACAAGAATACCAGATTCTTCCATATGTCTTCCTCTAAACATAGAGCTTCCAACAAGATTTCTAGACTTAAAGTGGCGGCTAGAGAGGTTAGTAATGATAAGGACATTTATTTGGCTATGATTGACTTCTTCTCCTCTCTTTTATCTAAAGATTTGAATCTTCACTTGGAAAATCAAGATGTTCTTCTTGATTCCATTCCTTCCATTATTGATGAGGCTACTAATAAGGTCCTTACTGCTATCCCTTCTTCGGAAGAAGTCAAGACTGTTGTCTTTTCTTTTGAAGGAGATAAATCCCCAGGCCTGGATGGGTTTCCTATGTTCTTCTTTCACAAATTTTGGCATATTATTGGTAAGGACATTTGTAATGCGGTTAAAGAATTCTTTGGCTCTAGATCTCTATTGAAAGAAATTAATGCTACTTTTATTGTTCTAATCCTGAAGAAGCCTGGTGATGATTTGGTGGATTCTTTCAGACCGATCAGTCTGTGTAATTTTGTGTACAAGATTTTATCCAAGGTTATCACCCTTAGATTGTTGGCTATTCTTCTGAAGATCATCTCTCCACAGCAAAGGGGGTTTGACTTGGGCAGACAGATCCTTGATTCAATTATGAAGGTTCATGAGGTTATTCATTCCACCCAAGCTTCGCTCAACTCTAGTTTTCTTTTGAAACTTGATCTCTCTAAGGCGTATGATCAGGTGGACTGGGATTTTATGATTAAGGTGATACTTTCTTTTGGATTCTGTGAAAAACTTCTCAAGTTGATTTTCTAGCTCATCAGTACCTCTACGGCTGCTATCATGGTTAATGGATCCCCCTCCAGATTTTTCAAACCTTCCAGGGGGCTTCAACAAGGTGATCCCTTGTCCCCTATCCTTTTTGCTATCATGGTGGAATGTATTGGTCGCTATCTTCAGAAATTAGTTTCTTTGGGTTCCATCAAGGGCATCTCTCTTTCTTCTACTTCTAGGTCGTGCTCTCATGAGCAATTTGTGGATGACACTATCATCATGGGGTATTCATCCATCCAGGAGGCTAGGGTTATCAAATAGGCTCTATCCATTTACTATGCGGGTACTGGTCAAATTGTTAATTGGGATAAGAGGTCTTTGTTTTTTATCAACACGCCTGCAGACAGACATAACATAATAGCAAGAATCATTGGTTATAGAATTGATACCTTACCAGCTACCTATCTTGGCCTTCCTTTAGGTCTCAAGCCCCCTGATTCTTTTTGGGCTGGCATTGTAGACAGAGTCAATAGGAAGCTTGATGGTTGGAAAGGAGCACTGCTTATTCAAGCAGGTAAACTCCAGCTTCTGAAGACCTCTCTGCAGAGTCTCCCCATCTATGCTCTTAGCCTTTTTAAGATCCCTAGTAAACATGCAAAAATTATTGAAAGAATCCAGAGAAATTTTATGTGGACTGGAGTTGAAGAAAGAAAAAGATTGGCTCTGGTTGCATGGGATGGTTTGCACTCCTAGGAAGTGGGGAGGGCTAGGTATTCACCCCTTAAGAGTGACCAATCAGGCGCTTCTAGCTAAACAAATCTAGAGGATTTTCAGGGAAAAGAAGGAATGGAATGAGATTATCCACAATAAATATCTCTACTCCTTCCCCTACATCTTTGATTTTATGAAAATGGAAGTGAAAGTGCAGGGCTCCTCCATTTGGAATTGCATTCATCAAGCTAAGGAGACGACCTTCAAAGGGGCTAAATGGTATTCAAGCAATGGTGGAAAAATTAAGTTCTAGGATGACTGCTGGCTCAAAGATTTTCCTCTAAGCTCCGTTATTGTGTTCCAACCTTTTATTAATTCCTGCATTCAGAGATTTGGTACTAGGGTCAGGGACTACTAGAGGAATAGATCATGGATTGATTTTTCTATAGTTGATGAGGCCATTAAGACTTTGTTGTTGGATTTGAAGATTTGGAAGGTGTACTCATCCAGAGATGACGAGCTGATTTGGGGAATCCTTCCTTCTAGGATCTTTATTGTGGCTTCGGCCTCTGAGCTTTTATTGAAGCAGTCAGATCCTCCTCCTTTTTGGGCCCAAGTTTGGGACAAAATATTAATTCCTAAAATTAACATTTTCTTTTGGTTGGTTTTGCAAAAAATGATTCTTACCATTGACAATCTCCAGAAACGTGGTATGGTTTTGACCAAAAAATGCTTTCTATGTAAGAAGGTGGAAGAATCGGTCTTCCATCTGGCCATCGATTGCAAATATTCTTGGGAAGTTTGGTGTCTTACCTTACAGTGCTAGCAGATGAATTGGTTTTTTCCTAACAAATTGGAGAACTTCTACACTTAATGGAATAATACGGAGGTCCCCATGGATAAGTAGTTGTGGAATCTTATTGCTCCTCATGTTATTTGGAGATTGCAGAGAGAACATAATGATAGAGTTTTCAGAAATACTGATCTCCCACTGGTGGTGATTGTTGAAAAAATTAAGAGAAGTCTCAGGGAGAACTACAACTCATCAACTAGCTTGAAGCTGGACTTTACTACTGGTGATTACAGTTCTGGTTCCAAAAATAAAACTTCTACCCAAAGGGAGAATGCCCTCTGGCTTTCTCCCCCTCCAGGATGGATCAAAATCAATTTCGATGGTGTTATGAAGGGTAACTCAGGTCCGGCGGGTTGTGGTGGACTCATTAGAGATGACATGGTGAATTGCCTTGCTGTTGTGGCGCTTCCCATTGGGGTGCAAACCAATCATGTTGCGGAGGACATGGCTCTTATCCAAACCCTTAAAATTATCAAAAAAGACATGGCTCCGAATGTGTGGATCGAAGGTGATTCAGTGAATATCTTAAAGTGCATAAAAAATATCACTAAACCATCATGGTCTATTAAGGCGATTATCAAGGAGGCCCGGACTATCATTAACTCCTTTAAGTAGGTCATCATTTCACATATTTTTTGGGAAGAGAACGACACTGCTGATGAGTTGGCCAACTTTGCGGTTAAGGCAAAGGACATTGTGATCTGGCAAGAAGGTAGCAATCTCACCATAGATATGAAAGCCAAGTTGGATTTTGATAGAATACATAGTAAAAGAGTGGATTGGGAGGATCTCAAGAAATTATGATGATAAGACACTTTATTGCTAAACAGGTTAAAATGATTATGGAAAGCCTTGCCTTTCCCTAGGTTACTAATTGTAGACACGAGTTTACTTGCATGTATTTTAAAATTGCCCTTTTCGCCTATATTTGGTTGTTCTTTGCTACTGTTGTTGAAATTTCTTTCTTGGATATCATGGGTGCTGGGCTTAATTGCAGGGAGCCGAAGGATTGTATGAAATAGAAAAATATGCCAGAGGTCTGGGAAAAACTTAGAAAGGGAGGCCTTTCTACATATATGGAGTGCTTGTATGGGTTTAAAGACAGAGCTACGAAGGTGTTTGCTGAGTCTTGGAAAGATGGGGCGGTGACCATTGCTAGCCTTACTGTGAACATTATAGAAGAACTAATTGCTGAGGTTTTTGGGTTGAGCCTCAAGGGCATTAAATTTTATAGGGACAAGAGAGTATCGCAAAAGGCCATCCAACGTTTCCCCAAAAGCAAAGCTGAGGCGCAGAGTTTGGTGAAATATTCCAGCGACTGCTATGACGTTGATGCCTTCAAGGAAATTTGGGTGTCGATCATGATGGCGATCATGGAGTACATTACCTTGGATGATAGGTACAAACATTCCCATCCATACTATTTTATGTTGCTTTGTCACTTCTGTCACAAAATTAAGGTGTCTCTGCCATTTTTTCTCCTTCAGTCTCTCCACCTCAGCATTATTGATCATAGGAGGAAAGAGAAAAAACCCATTTTGCATGAGGGGCTTATTCTCCTTATTGTGGAACATATCAAGAAAAAGGCCATTTCCAGCCCTATCATTGCCTCACCTAAAGCCTTTAGCTTGGCAAAGAAACAAATGAGGGAAATAGTTTGTAAAGAGGAGATTTCTTCTGGTAAAAAATTAAAATTTGATAAGAATGTTGGTATGGATACAGACTCTACTACTAAAAGTGCTGAGGGTTATGTTGACTCAGCTAATTCAACCGAGGAAGAGAGTGAAGTCTCACTGTCAGTGTCAAATATTGTCTCAGGGGATAATGAGAACAAGGAAGAGGAGGTGGTTGATACTATTGAGGCAGGGAACATCCATGTGGTCAAGGATAACAAGGAGGATGATAAGAAAGAGAAGGATGAGGGAGGCCAACTGGTCCCCATTTTGGTGGATTATGATAGTTCAGAGGATCATGATGTGCCCATTTCCCCTAAACTGGAAGTTATCATGGAGGTCCATTCGGATTTGCAAAAGGATTCCCTTGTTGTGGAGAAGGACTCCCCTATTGTGGAGAAAGATAAGTTCCCTTCTACCTCTCAGAACATCCCTTTTGTTAAAACTGTTGACCTACAAGAACGAAATGTACAACTACTCAAAGAGGATATAGATGAAAAATTAGACTCTCCTTTTGGGGTCCTCCAGAATGTGAAGGTAGCATCTATGTACTCATTTCGTTTGTTGAAATGGGTTTTTCAGGAAATTAAGAATCTTAATTTAAAATGTCATTTTATATCTGCTAAGGTTGATTCCCTACAGGAGATTTTGGAGACTGGTCTGAAGACTTTGGATGGCAATAAGGACAATGACAGGGATAAGAAGATGCAATATTTTCAAGTTAGAATTGATAATCTGGAGAATGTGGTGAAGAAGCATATGCAGGATAACAACATGTTCATGGGCTCACCCATGGAATGTTTTATGTCTATCAAAGCGGAGCTGGATGCTGGCTCCCCCAGCAAGAAACCTAAGGAGGACAATGAGGATGTGGGTGATGAGGGTCATGGTAAACAAACTCGGTCTGCCAAAAGAAAAAATATCCAGGATAGGATCCTTGAGCTGTCCGACTTCAATGCAACCATTAAGAAGACCTCAGAGGCTAAGAAGGAAGCAGATGAAACTCACAAGGTGTTTGCATAGTTTTTTTTTGGGGGGGGTCTAGGTGCTATTCTATTTTTAGGTTTTCTTGGTTGTTGGTGGTTGTTATGGTGTCTGATTTTTTTGCTGGCTTTGGTTCTGATGGACTGGTTCCCAGTCTTGCTTCTTTTCAATATGTTTAACGATGTAATCTTTTGATCTCAACTTGTTCAGGGTTTCGAGTCCCCTTTAAAACCTATTTTTTCTAGCAATCAAAAACAAACATTCAATTAATAATATTATCATAAATAACATGACATATTGATGCATGAGCATCTTTGATTCTTGAGAATCTTGCATCAACCACAAATATTTTATTTTCCTATTCTTTAGTTTTTCAGTTGTTGAGTTTCTTTTAGAGTTCCTTTAGTTTGGATCAATTTCTATTGTGCACCTCATGGAGTGTTCATGGCATCATATTTTTCCTTCACCTAGTTTTGCACCTTGATTGGTTTCTTTGTATTTGAGTTATCTTGGATTCTTGGCATGACTTCATTGTGCTCCACATTTTTTGACTAGTCTATTTTTTATGATCTCGTGAAGGATTTTCCCAATCGGTGAAGCTTCGTGGCTCTTATCTCAATGTTTCTGGACTTGTGGTTGATCATCTTATTAGTTCACACATTATGTTTCATCTACTTGTGGGGGGATTCTTATGATTTAGGTCCTGACCTATAATGTAATCCATTTTCCTATTCTTGGAGAATGTAATCTTTCCTAGCCAACTTGATGCTTGTGAAGGATTTATAAGTTGTTGTAATTGATCCTTAGGGAAGGAGTTTTTAGAAAGAAGCAATAGATAGTATAAAACTATAACCTCATAAAGGTTCCAAAATAGGCTAGTATGTGTGAAATGTAAGACTGCATGTTGTAGATTCATTGTACTAGATTTCATGTTAATTGAAGGTTGATCTTTCATTTTCCTCACTTGTTTCTTGTGACTTCCATTGTGTGACTCGAGTTGTAGGGATTGGACTAAATTCCTTGAGGTCCCTCCTATCCTTGGCTGCATTATTTGGTATTAGAGCAAGTTGTGTTTATTGTGGTAGTGAGATCTTTTTTCTAGATCTCATGAAGTCTTGAATGAATTTGTTGTGGGGTGATAGAGTAAGGATCTGACCCGCAATCATAGAGGATTCATCTGAGATGGCTCATAGAGGACATACTAGATGTGGAGGAAGGATAGATGTAGATCCAATAGTATTGGAAATGTTGATACAAATTGCAACTAGGTTGGAAGTTTTGGAAATAGCCCAAAGAAGAGGTCGACATATTGAAGATGTAAGTGATGAAGAAGAAGAAAGAGCTAAAGAAATTGTTGAATAAGGAAAAGAGTAACCCGAACTTGATCAAGGAGATGATAGATTCTTGAGAGCCCTAACTAGGGTTAATGCTAGACCACATTTCAATCCACTTTATTATGATATAAATTTGAATTTAGATGACTTGCTTGATTAGATCATGGCTGAGATCTAGAGAAATAATACTATGAAGGCACTGATGATGCTAAGAAGGTAAAGTATACTTGCACAAATTTGAGAGGACATGAATCCTTATGGTGGGAACATTTGCAGACCAATAGAAAAAGAAGAGGGAAGGACAAAATAAAATCATGGGATCAAATGATAAACAAATTGAGGGCCAAGTTCTTACCTACTAATTACCAAGTAAGTTTGTTTAGGAAATTTCAAAACCTAAAACAAAAGGATCTTAGTGTGAAGGAGTATATCAAAGAATTTTATATATTAGATATTAGGTCTAGTCATACAGATGATGAAGTTGAAAGAGTTTCTAGATATTTAAATGGTTTGAGAGTTTCAATTTAGGATGAAATCAGTTTGGTTAAATTATAGGATGTAGAAGAGGCTTACTGATATGATTTAAAGGCAAAAGAAAAAATGAACAAAAGGAAAGAGTAAAGACAAAGAGGAAGAGGTGGAAGATTTCAAAGGGAAAGAACATTTGTAGGAGGAGGAATATCTTATTCATATCCAAGAAAAGGTAAAGCATAATTTAAGGAAGAAATCTCATACCGAATCGATGAAAAAAATTTCCATAGAGGAGGAGGATCAAGTAGTAGAGAATTTAGGGGAACTTGTTTCAAATGTGTAGGAGAAGGACACCGACCCTTTGAATGTACCCAAGGAAATTCAAACAAGAGGATTGAGAGTGAGGGTAGATATTCTTAAGTACATGAGGAATCTACTCAATCTTTGAATCAACCTAAGGATGGAGAAGCATAAATGATGAGGAAAGCCCTATGTCATGAGGAGACAAATCAAGAGCAGTTGCTAAGAAAGAGTTTGTTCAAGACGAGATGCAAGTTCGCAGGGAAAGTTTGCAAAGTGATCATTGACAGTGGAAGTTTAGCTAACTTAGCTTTAGAGGATAAAGTGAACAAGTTTCAGTTATAGAGGTTGAAGCTTCTAAATCCCTATCAAATTACATGGATAAAGGATGATCATAAGATAATGGTAAGTGAATAATGTTTGGTAAAAATTAAAATATGATCTTATCATGATGAAGTTCTTTGCGATATTATGCCTATGGATGTGTGTCATATATTTTCAGGTAGACCATGACAGTATGATAGACAAGCTTTGCATGATGGTAGAAGGAATAGGTATGCCATCTTTGAAAATGGGAAAAGACAAGTATTTTAGCCTTTAGTAGAGAATCCTAAAAGTGAGATTTGTACCAATGTTAGAGTTTTTTTGGTTGAGGGAAGGAAATTATTGGATGTCTTGAAGAATGATAGTATGTGTTATGCTTTGATTCCTAATAAGTCTAACTTGAAATCGAAAGAAGAACAACCTAAGGAAACAAAAGATTTTTTGATAGAGTATGAAGACATAATCTTAGATAATGTGCCTAATGGATTGCCACCTGTAAGGAGTATTAGTCATTGTGTAGACCTGATTCCTAGAGTTAGTTTTCCTAAAAAAGAAAGATACCGGATGAAGCTTATAGAGAATAAAGAATTGAATAGGAATTTGCAAGATCTACTAAGGAAAGTTTTGATCCGAGAAATTTTGAGTCCCTATGAAATACCTACAGTGTTAGCACCGAAGAAGAATGGGGAATGGAGGATGTGTACTGATTCCATAGATATTAATAGGATCATAATAAATTATAGGTTTCCTTTACCTAGGATGGATGATATAATGGATTATTTGAGTGGACCAAAGTATTTCAAAAATATTGATTTGAAGAGTGGTTATCATCAAATTAGAATCACGGATGGTGATAAATAGAAGACAACATTCAAGACAAATGAAGAATTGTATGAGAGGTTGGTAATGCCTTTTGGATTGACCTATTAGCAAGTGGTGTTTTGGTGCACTAGGGATCACTTGAGGGTTGTCATTCATGGAAACACTTATGCTGGAGTGATTTCATACAGACAGTTTGGCTACTGGAGTCACAGTCATAAAAATAACTAAGTCCAAAATCAGGGTAACATGGTACAGTGTTAAAGTTTTGGTTAGCGATGGAAATCTATGAGGTATTATGGCCTGTGAAGTTATTAGAAGGTATTTTGGGATATTTATATGCTTCAGTTAAGAGAGCATAAGTTTTGGTGATTAGATCAGTGAGATTCAGTGATCTGAAGGTATGCTAAGATAGAGAATCAATATAACAGGGCATATGAGCAGTTGTGAAGATTAAGGCAAGGTTAGTGGATATGGTAACATGCTAAGTCAAGTGAATGAAGTATATTGCTTACACTTGGGTAATATAAGATCACCGACATCATACTTATTATTTACATAATTGATTATTATGTTTTGTATGGTATTTTGTGAAGCCGACTAGATGGCAGATTTTGTATAAGTATAGAATGATTTTGTGGAAGTGAAGATATGTATGTGATGTGATGATGAAACAAGGTTGTGATCTGAAATCAAAGAGTAGATGTGAGATCAGTAATAGACGGAGCTATAACCGGAACTATCTAAGCAAGATAAGTGCTTGTATTGTTCACATTTTGGAGAAATCTTTGTGACAGTTTTTATTGTAAGAGAAGTTTGCTCACCACCTTTAACTAGGTGTTTTGTATACCCCTAACAAGGTTTTGTATTCCTTTAATAAGGAAATGTACTATGTAATAATCAGCTCCTAACAGGGCTAGATCTCCTAACAGGGATATAATATTTTAGTGCATAGTTGTGGGTACCATTCCCATCGGGGTTTTCCCTTGGCTAGGGTTTCCTCAAGAACAAATCATGGTGTCATGAGTTATGTGTTATGTTTTAATGTTCATTTCATTTTAGCATTATTATGGTTTATTTATAATTGGTTGAAGTTTAAATTAAAGTGCAGTAATATTGATTCACCCCCCCTCCCAGTATTACTTAATCCTAACAGTTGGTATCAGAGCTATTGGCCCTTTGAGAGAAAGCCTAAAAATTTAAGGGAGATCAGAATGGATTCAGAAAGTTTGCAAGAGAAATTTGATAGAGTAGTTGAAGATCTGGACAAAGCGAAGGTTGAGAATGGTATATTGAAATTCAAATTGAGATGAACAGAAGGTTTCATCAGGAAACTAAAAGACTAGCTTGAAACTTCAAGACGTCAGAAACAAGACCTTATGGACAAAATCAATGAAGAATCAATCAATGATACATCAGATCAAGTGAAGAGGTTGGAGAAAGAAAAAGAGGAAATCAATCTTTTGATGATAAAAGAGATTCAACATGAAAAGGATGCAAGGAACAAAGTTGAAGAGTCACTAAAAGAAGCAAATGACCAGATAGGGAAAATAAAGACTGAACTTGACCATTACAAAGATAAATATTAGGAATTGGAGAAATATAATCAGATCATTAAAGGTGAACTCACTCAAGCCAAATTACACATTGAGAAGTTGCACATGAGCAGTGACAAAATTGATGAGCAAAGAGCAAGATAGAAACCTAAAGAAGACATGACTAGAGTTGGATTCAATGAAGAAGAATGTTCTAAAAATCAAGAAGAAAAACATGAAGAAAGACCTACTCATGAAGAACCTAAAGAACATATCAGACCTTTTAGAGGTAGATGCTTTGGATGCAACAAAGTTTTTCATATGAAAAGAGATTGCAGAAGTAAAGGTACCTCTAAACCCTTTACTAGCTACTGTTTTAACTGTTATGATTATGGACACAAGAAAGAAGATTGCAGAAAACTAGATCAGTCCAGGTATAAGCAAGATTATGTCAAAGAAGAATTAGTAGCCAAGATCACATGTCAAAAATGTAATAACGTTGGACATAATGTAAGATATTGCAATCTACAAGTAAATCAGGAAAGAAGGAGATCACCTACATGTTACAAATGCAACAAACTTAGACACGTAGAGAATTTTTGCAGATACAATGGAGATAACAATAGAAGAGGACCAAGAAGATCAAGTGAACTAAGAGGACCACCTCTTGTGGTTATAAGAAAGAATGTTGGTGACAGTGGTAAGAGTCTTAATGAGTACATGAATGAGTTTGAGAATCATTTGAGGGATTCAAAGAGCAAGGAGGATGAAAAGATATGGAAGGTGAAAGTATTAAACAAGGCATCAGTTCATGGAGAGACAATATATGATATTGTGTCTTCGCATGATGAGTTCTTTGAGGCATCGACCTAGAAGGTCACATGGCCTTAAGGGGAGCATTGGATGCAAAGAATAGAATATATCCAGCCCATGTATATGTGGATTAAGCTCATGAGAGCTTAGGTATGGTGTGTGCAGACACTTTGGAGTCTATGGATGAGAGCGCAACACTCGAAGATTCATTTTCCATGTTCGCAAATTTTATGTTGACTAGACGGGATGAAAAGTTGAGCTACTTGTATTTAATGCACTCACTCAACTTGCAAAGGATAAAAAGGTTTGGAAGATACCATTCCTACACCATTTTTTGATCAGTGACTAAGGAGAGTAGAATTGTGAAGCATTTCAAGTCATCTAGCAAAGAGATTGTGTGATCGTGTGAAGGAGAGATCCAGTTTTTAACGCATTAAAGGTATTTAGACCTATAGTCATCAAGAAGTTATGGATGCACTAGTAGTTTATGATGTTGTGGATAGACCTAGGTATAATTTAAGAGACATCCATTCAAGTCTTTTGAGGATGATCCAGAAGGAGCATTTTCACAAACCCCCGTAGGTGTATTGCACGTTGAAGACATTAGGGCATACATACATTGCAAGTATGAAATCATTGGAGATGTAAACATTTACAGTGAATTGGATTCTATGATAGAAGAAGATGGATCTATGGTAGAAGAGTTCAAACACCTACAAGACCAATCTATCATTAACCTAACCCTACTCACATAATTCACGGAGACAGAATGGTTCAAGATTATCCTTAGTAGGATACATGATCAGTTTGTTTGGATTGGAGAACAACCAGTGAAAATATGTGTTCAAATGATCCATGATATAATAGGTCTTGATAATGAAGGATCCCTTCCTATTGTAGATAAGAACCTAAGGAAATAGGAAGAAACCCTAACCCATTCCAAGTGGGATAAGAGGGCGATGACAGTCAATGACATCTTTTAGCAAGATGTTAGGTTGGTAGCAATGTTGTTGGGTTACAAACTATTTTATAGTAGCAGACCAAAATCTGTATCAGCTGGAGTCATCATGATGGCATACAAAATGGTGAAAGAAAATAAGAACTACAACCTTTGTGAAGTACTTGCACAATAGTTCCTTGAAAATGTAAAGGTGATAAATAAAGACAGGACTAAAGCATTTAGGTTTGGGTCCTTGCTGGTCTATATGTACATTCATATCATTCACAAGTTTCTTGGCATGCACCCTAGGCATGGAAGGATATTGTACCCACTGGGATTTAGATTTCAAAGAGTTACAGAAGGCAAGATAAGAATTGGGTTGATGGTGAACTATTTGCTATGACCAAAATCTTACAAAGGTAGATGAAGGAAAGGTATAGAATACCTGAAAACATTGTTGAGAAGTATGAGAATACTATCTGTTTCATGGTTGAAATTGATTGTGTTTGTTTTGAGGCTGTGGAACCAAGAATGAAATGGTGTTATCCTATGGGGTATGAAGTCAGTGCTGAAATCTTGACCATGTAGGTTCAACATGTACTAGCAGCAGAAATAGACCCTACTCAAGAAAGATGGGGAACTTATAGAGAGAAGTCAAGAAAGATCAAAGAAGAAAAAAAGAAGGTGACAAGGAAGAGAAAAATCAGTAAAATTTTTGAAGATATCACTGTGAAGGTAGGAGTCACTAAGGAAATAGTTGATAAACATAAGAAATAAGATGGAAGAATCTTCAAGCATAGCCATTGATGCTCATGTTCCTTCAAAGGAAGAAAAGATAGTAAGCCCTACTATTGATATTGTTGACTTGTCAATTACACAAGAGGAAATAGTACCATAAATTATACCTGCAAGCATCCCTAGAAGATATACAAGATCAACCAAGTAGGGCAGTCCAAAAGAAAAAGTGGTAGTAGCGAAAAATAAGAATAAGGAAGAAAAGAAAGAAGAAGAAACAATAGCACCAAAGGATCCACAATTCTTGTGGAAACTTGACCTCAAATCATTATAGAAAAGAGTGATTAAACATGGAAACTTGAAGACAATGGACAGGTATTATGAGAGGTATGATTCTAAGAGTCAGTCACTCATAGAAGATACTATCATTGAATATATGTTAATCTTTAAGAAAAATCTGTTAGAGATTGAAGGAAGCATTCTGAAGGAGCTATACAATAGGTTAGAGATCAAAAAGTAGTTGGCATAGTCAGAAGATTAGAAGACATGCTACTTGTTGTCTCTATACAAGAAAGGGAGAGGATAATAAATGCATTGAAACCCTTGCTGAGGGCAAAGGCTAGATTAGTAAAAATAATAGCTAGAAAATATGATGAGGTAATTGAGGACACTCAAAATTCATTAGATTATATCCTAATGAGTGATATGATAAAGAAGACATCACCTCCTAAGGTCGCCAAGCCTACATCTTTGGGATTAGGAGAAAATTCTAAGGCAGTAGAAGGAAGTGAGAAAACTAGCATGCAACCAGAATTCTTTGTCTCTGGTGTGCCTATGACCCTTGACACTTCTCATGATGTAAATGATCCATTTTTAGATAATTTGGACAACGCGATGGAATTTGAAATCCAAGGACAAGTAGAGGAAGAGAAAATAGAGGAGAAACAAGAAGAGATATCACAAGAAAGGAAGGAAGAAGAGACTAAAACATAGAGAGTAGTTGAGGTCAAAATAGAGCAAAAACCAGAGCATGACACCTCTTCTACTTTATTGTTGGAAAGCATGGCCAAATCGATAAGTGCTGATGTAGATAGCATGGATGAGAATGAGCTTATGAGGATATCCTTCATGGCCTTTGCTAAGGCTAAAGAAAGATTAGTACAAAAAGGGGATAAAAGAGATAAAATAATGACTAGGGTTGTAGAGACAGTAAACAAGTTACTTCCTACACCAATTGACCTTCAAGGAAAGGATGAATCAAAAAATCTAGGCATGGTACTAGATATCTTTGATGGTCACTTTGTGTCGTTGCTAAAGACTGCAAAAGAAAAGGCAGAAAAGATATTTTTAGAGAAGAAATTGAGAGAAGTCTATCAGTCCATCTCATGGGACTTGGACATCCTGAAGGCCACTACTCTTAAGGCTAAGAGTTATGTAGCTCAAGGAAGAAAGATCTAAAGTTACTACATAAGTCCTTGCAGTCATATTAAGAATATTAAGGAGATTATAGCCAAGGATAGGGCTACTCTTGACAACTTGATGAATAGTTGTGAAGCATCTTCACTAACTATGGGAGAAATAGACAAAGAGGAATCCAAGCTGTTGGATAAAATCAATTTTTTGGAAATAGAGAAAGGGAGAGTTGTAGGAAGATTTGGCTTGTTGAGGAGCCTGATAACACCTAAGCTTTCAATGCTGGAAACACATCTATTAGAGATGGAAAAGGTGGAATGATCAGTGTCACTATCTACACCTACTGAACTCAAGTCAGTGGAGATAGAATCATATGCACTGAATGGATTGATCCATGTCAGTGAGCTATTGATCAAATCATGGGTTGAGGAAGTAAAGACATTGGAAAACTCTTTCTAAGATATCTTAAATCTGGTGAGTAAGAACTAAGTCCTTTTGCACTTAGTAGTTTTTGAAATTTTTAATACACCTTTTCCATTGCTGTCAAAGGGAGAGGAAGAGAAAGAGAAAAATGTAAAGAGTAAAAGGAAGAGAAGAAAAATAATAAGTAGAAATAAAAAGATGTAAATAAAAAAAAAGAGTATAAAAGAGGAAAAGAGAAAAAGAGATATGTATAGTTAGTGCTTTAACACTTAGTCATTTTTCTAAGTGTTGCCATCAATGCCAAAGGGAGAGATTGTTGGCAAGTGGTGTTTTGGTGCACTAGGGATCACTTGAGGGTTTTCATTCATGGAAACACTTATGCTAGAGTGATTGCATACAAACAATTTTGCTACTGGAGTCACAATCATAAAAATGACTAAGTCCAGAATCAGGGTAACAAGGTACAATGTTATAGTTTTGGTTAGCGATGGAAATGTATGAGGTATTATGGCCTACGAAGTTAGTAGAAGGTATTTTGGGATATTCATATGCTTCAATTAAGAGCACATAAGTTTTGGTGATCAGATCAGTGAGATTCAATGATCTGAAGGTATGCAAAGACAAAGAATCAGTATAACAAGGCATATGAGCAGTTGTGAAGATTAAGGCAAGGTTAGTGGATATGGTAATGTGCTAAGTCAGGTGAATGAAGTATATTGATGACACTTGGGTAATATAAGATCGCTAGCATCATACTTATTATTTACATAATTAATTATTATGTTTTGTATGGTATTTTGTGAAGCTGACTGGATGGAAGATTTTGTATAAGTATAGAATAATTTTGTGGAAGTGAAGATGTGTATGTGATGTGATGATGAAATAAGGTTGTGAATCTGAAAGAAAAGAGAAGATGCGAGATCAATAATAGATAGAGCTATAACCAGAACTATCTAAGCAAGATAAGAGCTTGTATTGTTCACATTTTGGAGAGCTATTTGTGATAGTTTTGATTGTAAGAGAATTTTTCTCACCACCTTTAACCAGGTGTTTTGTATACCCCTAAGAGGGTTTTTAATTCCTCTAACAAGGAAATGTACTTTGTAATAATCATCTCCTAACAAGGATATAATATTTTAGTGCATAGTTGTGGGTACCATTCCCATCAGGGTTTTCCCTTGGCCAGGGTTTCCTCGAGAACAAATCATGGTGTCATGAGTTATGTGTTATGTTTTAATGTTCTTTTCATTTCAGCATTATTATGGTTTATTTAAAATTGGTTGAAGTTTAAATTAAAGTGTAGTAATACTAATTCACCCCCCCTCTTAGTATTACCTAATCCTAACATGACCAATGCACCAAGTACTTTCATGAGGATTATGGATGAGTATTGAACAAATTATTGGGTAAGTTTATAATTATTTACCTTGATGACATTATGATTTTTAGTAAAAGTTGGGAGGATCATTTGTTGCATCTGAGACAAGTGTTGTAGAGATTAAGGGAAGAGAATTTGTTGATAAACATCAAAAAGTATTATTTCATGAAAGAGGAGATAGTGTACTTGGGTTTTGTGATCTCAATAGATGGTTTGAAGATGGATCTTGAGAAGGTTAAATAAATTGTAGAGTGGCCTACACATGAAAGTGTTGGAGAGGTAAGATTATTTCTTAGATTATCTAGCTTCTATCAAAAGTTCATTAGGAATTTCAGTTTGGTTTGTAATCCTATGACTGAGACAATGAGAGGGGATAGAAAGGAATTCAAGTGGACATAGAGAGCACAAAAGAATTATGAATTACTAAAACAAAAGGTAACTGAACAACCCACATTAGCTTTACTTGATTTCAATAAGGTATTTCAAGTGGACTGTGATTCAAGTGGGAATACAATTGGAGTAGTGTTAACTCAAGAAGGTAGACCTATTTCTTATTTCAATGAGAAGTTGAATGATGCCAAGAGAAGCTATTTAGTTTATGATCAAGAATTTCATGCCATAGTTCAATCTTTGAAGAAGTGGAGACATTACCTGTTGCCTAAAGAGTTTGTTTTGTACATTAATCATCAAGCATTGCAATATTTGAATAGTCAAGATAAGTAAAGAAAGAAACTTTGAAAGTGAAAAAATAGACCTACAAGAAGTTGATTGAACTTGATAACTTGCCTTTTGTCTTTCTTGATCTTCCCATGTTTAGAAAGAACTGGTATCTCATTGCAGCACACAAATCATATGTTGTATTTTCCTTCACCATTTTATATGCAGTGTGAATCACAATAGTAGGCACATTGTTGATTCTTCTTGAGTGAAACACTTTGTATCCAATCACCATGGATGAAAACATAGCTACCTCATTTGGGATGTCATTTATTTTCATCTCTTGCTTGTCCCATTTTGATTTGGATAGTTTTGTGACTACGTCTTTCAGGATAGATCTTAGTTGTGGCACCTCTCCAATAGCATAGAAACATGTTATTGCATGAATGACCTCTTTATTAATCTTGTAGTGTCGATCAAGCCATATAAATTTATCATGTACCTTTCTCAGCACATATCTAATTTGTTCTTCCTCAAAGTTAGAGGGAAAATGAACTGCATGCTAAAAACCCTTATCTACGATCACTTTGTATTCATCCTTAAACACCTAGTCTTTGCACAAATATTTGTATAGTGACCATATGTGAGTTTCACCTAAGTCTTTGATCTTACAATGAATGTATGATCCAACATCCTTCATATACAATACACCATAGGGCACACTAGTTAGGGAACCATTTGGATCATTCTCCGCCAATTTATTTGGATGATTCTTGAATATTGACCTAGGTTTCTCTATGATCTCGACAATAATAGGAATATCCATACAAAAAATAATAAATTTTAAGCTCAAAAATCTCTAATAAATACCTTTTGAGTTAACACACGGTGACATGTGCAAACCCTCACAAGTTTCTTCACCAAAAACACTTCAAAACCTTATGTAGTCACTTCAATCAGTGTCCATCTTCTCAAACTCCACTTATGTTACTTCTGGCTATAGCACTTGAATTTGTATGTGCAAAATAAGACTTAAAATAACATTTTATCTTCTATCTCTCTTAAGTGT
Source organism: Chamaecyparis obtusa (assembly GCA_027943335.1). Classification (NCBI taxonomy): domain Eukaryota; kingdom Viridiplantae; phylum Streptophyta; class Pinopsida; order Cupressales; family Cupressaceae; genus Chamaecyparis; species Chamaecyparis obtusa. Next base: position 948,511 of record BSBK01000167.1, read on the forward strand.
TAAATGCATCACCAATTGAAAACATATAACATATACCTTCAAAGATCTTGTTAATGGTCATCCAAATATTCATGTAGTTCTCCAAAAATTTATACCATAATACAAAATAGGCATATGCATCTAAATGTGCAAATAGAACTTACTGCACAAGCATCTAGGGGGTCTTTAATGGATTCAACAATGCTTTCTCCCCTTAAGTCAAAGATGTCTTAGTTTGATGATCAATTCTCTAGATTCGATGAAGATGTAGATCCTTCAAAAGATTTACTTTCACTCTTCTTTTTCTAAATACAATTCATATTCCTTCTAGTCTCTTCAAAATTCACAATCTTCTTTCCTTTTTTCTTATTAGACTGATTAATTGGTTGGTTCACCTTATTGTTTCTTTCTAGATATAAAACCTTGCAATGTGTCTTATCTTATGAAAGTGAAAACATTCCATCCCATTTGATCTCCAAGGTCTTGCATTGCCTCTATTTGTCTTCAATCTATAGTTGATTTCCATGTGACCATAATTGTGACAATGCAAGCATGTAACATCCCAAAGATTCTCATTCTTTCTGTTGACACATGGAATCCAATTGTTCACTCTTGTCCTGCACTCATTAGTTTTATGACCATATTTGTTGAAATTATAACAATAGCCATAAAAAATATTTGGTCTAGCATTTGGTCTGATGCTTGGAACAATAGATTTGATATTTTTCCTATATACATTAGTTGTATGTCCAACCTTATGACAATTGAAACAAACTAGTTTATAGGATATCTTACCAAGTTTCCTTTGATTCACCTTAGGTGCAAATTTTTTTATCTTGCTTGTCCTTCTTGGTACCTGAAGGTTTACCAACCTCATAACTACTGTAGCCTAATCTATAGCTCTCTCTATGCATTCTTTGATTCTTGAGTTGTTCATCTAGCTTTGTAAAACTTTCATTGAATTTCTTGAGTAGATCATATGCAATCTTCAACTCACCTTTCAGTTGCTCATTATTTTCCTCATATTTTCATTCTCCCTTATGGCTTCTTGATCTTCTTTATTTGTATCATGTAGTTGTGCATGAAATGCACCAACTTCATGTTCATATTTTAAAAGCTCATCCATCTTGGCTTTTATGGATTCATCTTTGGCTTGTAGGGCTTCCTCAACAAATTTCCTTACTACTTTGGATATCTTCCTTTCTTCCATTTCTTCATCGATTCTGATTGACAAATCTTCTAATTATCCTTTGATATTATTCTTGTCTTTATGCAACTCCAAATTCTCTTGAGACAATTCTTCCAAAGTTGGTTGAGATTACTCAGATCTACTACCTTCAGATAGTTGTTCAATGAAATCTTGTCTTTCATTCAGTTGTTCAACACGATCTTGTCTCTTGGCTCTTGATTGTTTGAGTTGGTCTTTTAACTAGTCAATGAACTCCTCAGCATCTACAAGTTTCTTTTCAAGCTGTCTTTGATATCTCAAACTCTCCATGTTTTCCTTAAGGATCTTTTCCAAGCTATTAGTCTTCTTCAAGGGCACTTGGATTTGATACCAATTGTTAATGGTATAAGGCAATGAGAAGGGGGGGGGGGGTGAATCTGTTAAATCATAGAATTACAAAATCTTTTCATAAACTTATAGATTAACCAACATGAAAATGTAGTTAAAACATATAAGCATAACACATAAAGCATCCAAACATAATCAACACAAAAACACCAATCTTTTTGCATGGAAACCCTTGTTAGAGGGAAAAACCACAGTGGGAATTATCACCCACTAATCTCACTAGTGCACCAATAAGATATGTCATGTTAGGAGCTTTACAACACCCTGCCAAGGGTATACCTAGTTAAGAGTATCTATAGCTCGGTTAGAAGCTATTACAAAGTCCTGTTAAGAACTACCCTATTAGGGGATTTCATAACTCCTTCTGAGGTTCACCTAGTTAAAGGAATTAAATTTCAAACCTATTAGGATCTTTCATACCGTGTTAAGAGTAATCTGGTTAGCGGATTCTAGCCGCAATCTTGTTAGAGCTTTCCTTGATAATGAACTCAATAGAAATGATCTGAATGTAGCACACTTTGTTTGACAGATCTACTTCGCCACTGCTCAAAGCACTATTTTGATCATACACACTTCACCTTCAACAATCATAATCATTGCTACATCTAACTCTTTTAATTTCTCTTCGATTTCATCTCTTATACAAACATTTAGGTTGGTGGAACAAACCTTAAACGTGTTACTGATGTCGGCCTTCAAAATCCATCCAAAATTCATAAGCGATCCCACCAACATAGTAAATTGAAATCCTCAAGGTCGGCCCTCAATAATATAATTCAAGAATAAAATAGTTATTAAATCTTATCCAACCACTACCTCAATTCCATCAGCTTGACTTAACCAGTTGGTTGTTCTAGCTGATAACATTGATGTACTTTGAATCCTCTTACATGATCATAGGTGTATGTTGACATGACTTTGTATATTCTTCATATTCAATCGCACTACCATAACTATCCAAATCATCATCGTGTAACACATTCACCATGACTGACTGTGTTATCAGCGATACACAAGATACTAAGATAATTCCTTTTGCAATCAACTTTGTCAGAAGTACAATGATCCAACCATCCTAGAAGACTTGTTGCCAGCAATGACAATACAACAACATTCATCATATGATCATCTGCATCAAAACTTCATCAAATGCAAACAACAAAAACACATTGCTCAATCGACCACTTTTCCAAGAGCATGGATTCCCATGTAATCCATTAATCATCTCATTAGAACACGAGGAAGGCACAAAATGCCCAAAAGCAATAAAATACCCAAATTCTGGCAAAATATGACAAGGTTCAAAATCAACAAGGCCAAGCCAACAAGGCATGTTCAAATTGCAATAAAATACAATCGGAATACCCTCTATCCATTATGTATTCACAATCATAAAATAGGAATGGAGTTGTACTGAAAAAACTCACTCGTTCGTGTCCAATAATTTCTGATGAAATCTAGATGGCACACAAAATGAGAAAAAACATAAAAACACTCAAAATTTAAACATCTCATAATTTGATGAAATTCAAACCCATTTTCTATTTTGTACCCAACATTCTAAAAATCTAATATATTTTAATTCTGGGCACATATGCAAAATTCGGCAACATAACAGGGCACAAAATTCAAACCCCAAGCATGAGAACACTCAAATGCTCATTCTTGTCCTATCGAGTAATGAAAATAAATGAAATATTGGGGGAACAATAGTTCTCAACCCACACAACTATTGCAAAAGATTTCATTCGAAATAACAAAGCCATTTAAAAATGGTGAGATGCCCTACCTCACACCAAAAGAGGAAAACCAATATGAAGAGAAAAAATTGAAGACCCAAGTGAATTGGATGAGATCTTCGACAAAGAGGAGCAATCCTGACATGAATTTAATGAGCCACTCCATGTAAGAATCTGATGACCAAATCAAACATAATGAGAAAAACAATTATTTTCTCCAATGCATTTTGTAGAAAAATCTTCATTCTTCAAAACATGAAGTGTGGAAATGAACCTTTTTTCCACAATATAAAGTCACTTTTTCCAAAATGAATTTCAAATAGATTATTTAAATATTTAAATAAACTATTTGACCTTTCCCAAATTAAAATAAATTGATTCCAATTCGTTGGAATCCAACTACAGAAAATTAGTCGATAATTAAAATTAAATTAAATAAAAATCCCCAAATGCATTAAAATCAATATTTTAACTAAATCATTTGCATGAAAACCTATAAATGCACAATCATGCTCACATGTCTACACACAAATGCGTAATGAACTCAGGTTTACCAATCAAGTACCATAGGGATATAATATAATAATTGAATACGTCACCCATATAAGGATGACATTGACTTAGTATGCAAGGCCAAAGTTACTATCTCTTGTGCCCACTATCGGGGATAAATATAGGCACACGCTCAATCCATGTAACTTAGGGTGAATGTTCTTGGTACTTGTTCACTCAAACATGCAAACATCAAGTGTGGTTTCTCACAGTATAAATAGTCAAGGCACATGAATATACATAACATCAAATAGTGAAGGAGAACATGACATCATGTAGATCTCGCAAGCAAGTGACTACGCCTCTATCTCACTTTGTACACCAGGACCAAGGGAAAAATGAATAGCAATGGTGCGGTGAGGCAGTACACCTCACATAATCACATTAACATTGCAATTGAATTAAAAGTATTTAAATAAACCATTTCACAATTATTCTAAGCATACATCAATGGAAGTAAGCAATTGACATACCCAACAACATATATGGCACAATATATCATTAAATCCCATAAAATCCTCTCGATATAACATCCATAATTTTGAATGCAAAATAAACCAATTAACATCATAAAACATCATCATGCAGATATGATCAAAATACTAATAACATCATAATCTAACATATAAATCAACACTACTACAAGAACTAGAATAAGGTACATAAATCAAATGCATCACATAGTGCAACCACTAATCACATCACAAAGGTACTCACAAAATTACATCATGATACCTTCCAAATATAGGTAACCACTAGAACATACCTTAGTGAAACCATCAAGTCACATCAAAGCCTCATAAGGAAAATACCAATCAAAACCACAACAATCATCTTAGAATGGACACAAGAATCAACTATATTGGGTGCATTTCACAATACCACATAAAAGCATAGCACGGGGATAATCACCGCATCACAAGATCATCTCAACTAATCACATAAGGGAAACAATACGCATACAGAACCAAAGAAAGGCATATCAATTCAAGTACACAAACACCCAAAACACCATGGTTCACACAACTAGATGTAATGCATAATCAGTTTGTCGTTGCAACAACATAAATCAAATCACCTCGAAGGTAACAACCTCTCACGAGTCCAACATGATCACACAATAAGAATGAATGTCAAAGTCACATCCATCGAGCTGACATGCAAATGCAAACAGGAGAGGCACTATAATAGCTTTTTCCCAAACTACTTTGCCATCATGGAAAGTTATCAATTAGTTCCACTCGTCGCTATTATTCTTTTTTATGCATGGTGACTTTTCCCAGACTTGACAAATCCCTATGGAATGATCTCACATGGTTGATGAGTGAATCCTCAACCTTTTAGGATGTGGGGTGCATAGCTTTTAAAATGATGTCGCAACGTCTTCAGTTACATGTCGTGTGGGAAGGTGTCTTTGGAGCTTCCTTCTTGAAAATGAGTTGAATGTTTGCAATAATTTGGTTTCAAAAACTGACCTCAAATGTAATCAGGACTAAGCATTGAAGTGATGTTTTTTAAGCTACATTACTTTTCTTAATCACGAGATGAAATTGTTGATGTTTAAAACTAAAGTTAGGAAACTGACTACTACAACGAGAGTCTACAAGAAACAACATCTCCCATTCTATTTAATTGTAAAGGAACTTGTAGCTCAGTGGTATATACAATATGTACTTTGAGTCATCCCAACTTATATGAAAATGGATATATATGCAAACACAAATAGTACTAAACTAGTCTTGATAAAAGAATGACAAGGTTTTGTTAATCATCCAACAATATAAACGAGATTGTACTAAATTGTTCCACTCAAACTTCTTTTACACATATAAGCTAAGAAATAGTCTAGCCAAATGTTATGAGATTGTCAGCTAAAATCATTGTCATCTATTATATATGTTTTATTAAAAAAGTCAAAACAACGTTTGAAAGGACCATAAAACCTTTTATATAAAGCAAATAAACAATAGAAACATAGCCAAAATATCACAAATCATTTATAATGATAAACTCTAACAAAATTCCAACAAAAATACACAACAACAACAACAATGACAACTAAAAAGAGCGAAGAGGAAAACCTCCAAAAAATTTAGAGGGATCTAAAGTTCTTCAATGTAAAAAAGAGTCTCTAGAAAATATAAACACTAAATGATTTAATTTATAGTATATTTTCACAATTCATATAAATGTTATCCATATGTTTCTAAAAATGATTGTGTAGAGATTTTATTATTATCAACATTTCATATCACACTCCATAATCCATCTTTGAATTCTCTTAATAATAGATCTTAAAATATAGTCCAAAACATTAATGAATCTGAAAAAAATCTGTACATAATCAAATCCAAAAATATACAAACAATTTAATATTTTTTTCTTAATTAAAAAATAAATTAAAGCCCAACAAAGAATACCATTAAAATAAAATAGCCGGATTCCATCAACCTGTGCACTAATTTAATACAGGTCATAAATCTCAACCAGATGAGAATAGGATTTCCAAGCATAATGAGAAAAAAATTTCAAGAAAGCAAAAATCTCCCAATTTAAGAGCACTCTCGAAACGATCTCTGTCATAATGGCGGCTCCGTTGAGAAGAATTGCAGGAATCCCACATATGCCTTTCCGGTTTCCTCTGTATTTCAGGAGCTCAACCCCTACAATCTATGCCGTTCCCTTCAAAATCTTCCCAATTCCAACAGTGCAGACATGCATATCTCTGGCCTGAAGCATCGAAATTCTGGGAAAAAACATTTTTATCAGCCCAAAAATCCAATCTTTGAGAGTTACATGTGCAGAAGCTGTTCTCCGATTACAAATACCGCCAGAAAGTAAACAAGGAAAAACATAATCGAATGAACAATAATGGCCGGAACACTGGTCTGCAAATTGCCACATTCGATTGCCCTGCGTCTGCTGGGCATCTGAAACAGAAGTCCCGGTGACAACAGTATGAACAGAACCAGTGCTATCACTGGTGACACCCAATGAATCATTTTGCCCCTTTTTTCTGGATTTTGCCCTTAACTCTGAAGATTGAAATTGCCCAGATTGTGCAATGAAATGATAAAATTAGGCCTTCTGTAACTCAATTCAGTTGAGCTCCCATTGAAAATGTGGTTTTAATGCTTGCTTATTGCCCTTTAAGGAAATTCCAATCCAGAGCAGAGCATATTAATATGAAAAGGTTACTTTGACACCAAGGCAGCCTAAGTGGAATCCAGTGACATCCATTAAAAAGGAAAGTAATGCCTAAAGAGTACACTTTGAATCTGAATTAATAGAAAAGAGAAGATAAGATCGCACTTTGGGAAAAGTAAAGATTACACTATGTTAGGATCAAGTTTTTAATATGAATGCATATCTTTTGCTAAGGATTAGTCTGTTCAACATCACTGCATCTTTGCTTTGCATAAAGAGCAGGAAAGTGATGGGACCGTGGAGCAGCAATATGATAAGAGAGAATGAAAGTGCAACTCTTTCACACTTGTTTCTATCATTTTAAAGATCCAACTAACTAATTGACACTTCTTTGGAAATTTAATTTCAAAATAGTTAGTACATTTGAAGGAAAAAATAAAGGAAACCCTAATGACAATTATAGATAAAGAGTTATCTGGTAATAATAAATATGTAAATGAAAGATTAAATAAGAAATTTGTTCAGTTATTTTATAAGTAGGAGATATTTTCTATAGTAAGTTAAATTGTGATATTGCTATCAAGATTCAACTGTGTAGTTTTTGAGTCAAACTCATTGACCTATGTTTCATAAGTAGTGGTTCACAAGAACTCATTTCTCATGAGAATGAATGGAACACATAGCACTCATTGCATCTAGGTGATGTTCATAGAGGTGAAGCATCGAGCCTTTCCGAGAGGTCACTCATCCACGTACTACTCTAGCTCTAACTCATGGTTATGTTCATAGGTGACCTTTTGAGAAGGCTCATGCTTCACCTATGTGGGCATCACTTAGATGCAATGAGTGTTATGTGTTTCATTCATTATCATGAGAGATGGGTTCTTGTGAACCACTACTCATGAAACACGGGTTAGTGAGTTCGACTCAAAAACTACATAGTTGAATCCTGATAGCAATATCCCCATTTTATAAGTATTTCTGGATGATTGGTAAGTTGTGACCAATCAACAATGATTATTAGATCAAAGGCTATTGAGGTGTATATGTCACGTTTTTTGTATTGTAGAAGACTCGAACTTAGCACCCTCTAGGTGTCTACAACATGAACTAACTACATTTTGATAGGCTACATTTTGGTGCTTTAGCATAAACTTACATACATGTACCTATAAATATGAAAAACTAGTTTTCTTTCACTTAAATAATGTGGTGTTGATGAACACCTTTAAGAGTATATTAAGCGAAAATTGAAGTTCTTGATTTCCTTGTGCCTTAGACTATTTTTTATTATTTTCAACAATATCAAATGTGGGACACTTATTTTTCACCATTGCCTAATGTCCCATCATACTACCATGTTGTATCCTAGTAGCATTTCCTAATCTGATTCCCCTTTTCACAACTATAATTAAATAAATATATTTTTATCTATAAATAAATTCATTTCTATTTATATTTCATAGACTTAGTTTTTTTTTATCCACTAGTTTTCTATAATTTATTCCCACAATATTCTTTTTTTTAAAACCTATGCACAATTAATTATCCTAAATAAATAAAAAGATAATTATCTTTATCCAATATAACCCACTAATGAGTCTCCATAGCTTTTTATAAATGTTCTTACTCAATCAGGATTTCCCACTCCTCCATTCAATCACAATCATCCATTTGAGATCAAGTCCTCATCATTCACATCCTCATCTAATTTTTTTTTTAATCAACCATCTTCTTTTATATTTTCAAATGCTTGAATGATCAATCTACAAACACATGTTGATTTCAAGAGCAATTTACATCTCTACATCAAAGGTTCAAAAGCACATTGAGTACATTTAAGGTTCACATTTGATAGTAGTTGATTGGTTTTATTTCGTGTTTGCAATCCTATTTGTTGTATCCAAGGTGTTTATTTGATTTAGAATAAGGATCTTAGATTTTCTTTAGTTTCCTTTCATCTATTTCAAATCAAGGTTATGCATCTCTAGCATGCTCAAAGGGACCTTGTCCCTCATTTCATTTCTTTATTATGCAAGATTTTTAAAGTTTGTTTTGACAAGTTATACATGGAAGATTTGTTAAAATTTGCAAGTTGCTCATATTTCAAGTCATTTTGACAAAAAGAAGACCTTCACATTTGATCCAAAAATCATAAAAATCTCAAAATCCATATACATTGTTGTTGGCATTAAGCAGGATTGCCACTAGTGACAACACTTATTTGCATTCTGAGTGCAAACCGAGCAAAATAGTGCAAACCGAGCAGAACAGTGCAAACCGAGCAGGACAGTGCAAACCGAGAAGAACAGTGCAAACCGAGCAGAACAGTGCAAACCGAGCAGAACAGTGCAAACCGAGTAGGACAGTGCAAACCGAGCAGGACAGTGTAAACCGAGTAACATTATGTCTACCGAGTCACAAGTATTTACCGAGTTTGAAACTTACCGAGTGGTTAGTATGAACCGTGCCTTCACTTCTACCGAGTGCATGATGATGCCGAGTAATGCAGTGGATGCCGAGTATCAGAAAGTCACCGAGTTAGTTTGCAGGAACCGTGTAACCATACTTGGGCCGACTTAGTAGCACTTATGTTTATTTGTCAAGCTGACTTTGTAATTGTAATTAATTGTTTAGACTTGTATATAAACAATGTTGTAAAAATACCAAGATGTAATGAATATGAATATGAAAAAGAGAGAAAGGCAGAGATAAGCGAATTACAAAGGGCTACAGCAGTATAAGAAGCAGCAAAGGCAAATTCATCACAAAAGGTGATCAGTACATCAGCGAATCTCATTCAGCAATCCAGTTGCAAAGTAAGAGATCTACTGTTTCATCCTAACAGGTGAATCAGCTTGAAATCCTTTAACCGGGTAGACTTAACAGTCTTTGTAAAATCTCTTAACCAAGTGCATACTTCATTGTATGTTTGTAAAACCTCTAACAAGGTGGACCTAGCAGTCCTATTGCTCCTAGCAGGGCAGATCATCAGAAGTGATCAATGTAAGCCTTAACCGGCCAACTTTATACTGCAGTACTAAAGCTTTGTGGGTTTCATCCCCACCCCAGTTTTACTTTCTTTTGGAAGGTTTCTGGGTAACCAAATCTATGTGTCATTGTTGTGAATGCTTTTAAGTTTCATGCTTTCTATATGCAAAAGGATAAAGTGAACTATATGTTAATACATCTGTTATTGAAGGAAAATTTGGAGTTACTGATTCACCCCTCCCCTCTCAGTAACTTGGTTAATTCTTGAATATTTCCAACAATTGGTATCAGAGTTGTATTGGTTCTCAAGATAAAGCTTAACTAGCTTGAGCAAAGATCCAGGACAATGGAGGTATTCAAACTGAACAAGGTGATTGAAAATGAAAAGCTAGATCTGGAAATGGCCATAGCTAAACTTAAAGAAGCAAAAGAACATCTTTCCCAATCCCTAAGAAGAAGGAAGGAACTTGCAAATTAGATGAATGATCATAATTACATTGAAGAAAAGATTGAAAATCTTTTTCCCTCAGATAGCTTAGATGAAGCAAACAATGCTGTCAAAGAACTCCTAGAAAAGAATGGGTCTCTACAGGAAGAAGTGAGAAAATTAAAAAGAGAACAAGAACTACACTCAACAAGATTTTGTGAGATCTTAGAACAAAGAAATAAGTTGAAAGATGAATTAGATGGAAGGAACAATGAAGTCCAAAATAAAACCCTTCAGCTAGAAAACCTAATTGATCAGATCTCCCATACAAATGAGGAAATTCTGACTCTAAGATCAGAAATAGAAAGCACAAGAGAAGAACTAAGATCTGAAAAGCAAATCAATCTAAGATTGGTGGATGACCTAAACACTGAAAAACAAATCAATGAAAGAATGCTGAAGAGCCAAGAAGACTTAAATCAGCTGTATGATCGAAATCTTCATAGGCAAAAAGGAAAAGCAGGACTTGGATACAAAGGAGAAGGTGAATCTTCTAAGCAAGGTACTCAAAGAAATTAGAAACCTACTTGTAATCATTGTGGAAAAATAGGACATACTTCAAATAAATGTTGGAGCAATGAAAAAGTAGAATTCAATGGAAAATGCTACAACTGCAATCAGCATGGTCACAAAGCAAATGAATGCAGGGAAAAACCAAGATTCAAAGGTAATTGTCACAAATGCAACAAACAAGGTCACAAGGCATCCGAGTGCAGATCCAAAACATTCAATCCAGCAGAACAAATTATGAAAGCAATGTTTGGATGGGATTACAACACTTGGTGTAGATGTCATTACTGTGGAGAATATGGACACATTGGCATGAACTGCATAAAACATCATCTAAGGAAAAGAGATACTACCATAAGATGTTTCAAATGTACTAAACTCGGTCATATAGCCAGAAATTGCATGAATGCTAGTGAAGTTGAAGATGGAAAGAAGAATGAAGCAACTAAGACCAGGAAACAGATGAGACAATAGTGGATTCCTAAATCTACCGAGCAAACCAGTCCAAGTAATGGAATGGGTGGCTCTACCGACTCAAACTAAATTCCCAAGAAAGCACTGGAACTGTATTCTCATAGACAAATTTCAAGCAGTTCCAGAACTGAATTAAAAGAAAGATTTAAATCGGCATACAAGATGCAATAAGATCATAGGAAGGACGGTATCAGTTTTCACTGAGCAAGGTTGGGAGCGGTCTAATATGATTACCGAGCGAGGTCGGAGCAATATGAATTCTCAAGTTCACCGAGTTGCGAAGTCTTTACCGAGCAATTAATTCATAGTGGGTGACAGTCTGTCCGAATTCATACCCTAATTTCTATGAAGCATTAATGACAGAGTTGTAAACAAAAGGCAAGAAATCAAACTCATTCTTCACCGCAAACTTTAACATTTTGAGAGCAGAAAATTTCCAGAGCAATCCAGCGATTCAAATACTTTTGCGAAAAGAATTCTCTGTGAGCTACCATGGCATCATCCAGCATGTCAGCAACGAAAGGAACATAAATGATAATCAAAGGGGAATGGAGAGCACCAGATTTCAAAGTCGTGCCCACAATTGCAGCAGCCCTAGACCGGAATGGAGCTCAATCTCAGATTCCTCCTAAGGTACTACTTGTTAACAATATTCGCAATCATTTCAATTGTGCAATTCAAGAGATGGGAAACCTAGAGCTAGATATTGTGCGTGAGGAATTGTGTGTGAATGGTGTTCTAAAACCAGAGCACAAACATCTGGAAGACAAGGGATTAGTTCACATCACACATTTACCTCAAAACTTTCGGGAGAAATGGGTTAGATACATTCTCAGCCGTGTACATGAAGGCAAGATTTGGCTTGAGCAACCCATAGAAATCACTAAGAAGATGATTCACCAAATCACCGGTCTTCCCATGTTAAACAAAGTTAAATCTACCAAAACCCTAGGTCGGCCGAAACTGGAGAAGAAAACCCTAGCCGAGTGGGACGCTAGAGGCATGAAAGTAAGCAGTATTACTGATGCTGAACTGAAGTTTGGAACACACATCATTGCCCATAAAATATATAGTTCAAGTCGATAGAATAGTGTCTCCTGCGAAGCCATAGACCTAGCATACAAAGTGGTCAAGAATAATTTATCATTTGACCTTGCAGATTTGTTGTTAAAACAGTTTAACAAGAACATGGAAAGCATTCAAACTTCCAAAAACAATCCATGTAAGTTTGGATCTCTACTGGTCTATTTATTTTTCTATGTTCAGAAATTCTTCCCTTCCAAAGGAAAAGTGGTATGGAGAAAAGATGTGCCAATTCTTTATGAGATAAATGAATATATTTCAGAAATGGGTGAAAATTTTGATAACATCATGGATAGTTATTTTGAGTCTTTCAAGGAGAAAATGAACGATAGATTTTGGATTCCATAGAAGTTGGTGGAGGATTATAAGGATGATATTTGTTTCATGGTGGACTGTGACAGAGTATACATTCAAGCAGCTAAACCGAGGATTTTACATGTAAAACCTCTTCCTTATGAGGTAAACATTGATGAAACAAAGAATATCATTGAAGCCCTCCTTAATCAGCCTGTTAATCCCAAAGCTCCATATTTTGGAACATATGAAGAAGCAAAAGTGAGAATTGAATTAAGTATAAAGCTTCCACAGGCAGTAAATAAAGGAAAAAAGAGGATAGCCAAAATGCAAATGCTAACCGAGGACAGAGGAGAAGACACTGAAGAAGAAGAGGAAAAGGATGAGAAAACAGAGGAACCAGAACCTGCAAAGAAGAAAGGAAAGGTATTCATCACCAGGGCACCTAAGCCTCCCACTGTTGTATTTACAAGGAGAAGTGCAAGGGGTAAGGCAGACAAAAAGGACAAAGATATAATATTCAAAAAACCTCCTCTAACCCTTCAAGAGAAGATCAAACTTTTGAGAGAAGGATCAGGATCTGGAGTAAGTAATATAAAATCTTTAAAATATGAAACAAGATCGGAAACAGAACAAAAGGAGATTGAAGATGCTGTCATTGAAAAGATGGGACAGTGGAAATACTCTCCTGATGAAATAGCCCCATAGATTCCAGGAGCTTTATTAGATCAAATAAAAATGAGATGGGCCAATGCAAAGAAAACTGTAAAAGACATATTTGATCAAACCTTGAGACAGTTAATGCCGAGCTTGAAAAATGATGAAATAAAGAAGGCATTGAAGGAGAATGAAAATAAGATGACACTGAAGTTCAATACTTGTTTAATTCTGATTAACAATATTGAATCGGTTGTGAAGACTGCAAATGCCACATGGAAGAACATATACCATCTTCACCAACCGAGTACTGAAATAGTTATAATAAAAGACATTGAAGATGACAGTGATGAACAGGAAGAAGCCACTGAGATAGATGATACTGTGAGGATAGCGGCAGAAGTCATTGCATCACTTCCTACCTCTCCAGCAAAAGTTACTACATCTAGCCTGGAGACATCTTCAAGCATGGTTGTGACAACTTCAACATTTGTCCAATCACCTATAGCAACAACAGAAGTAACTACCATTTCTTCTACCGAGTTGTAGTCTCCTATTTCATCAAGTTTTCCAGCAGTAAGTATTCCAGTTTTTGATTCTACAAGTGTAAATACTTTAAGTTCTCCAGTAGATAGTATACCATTCTCTATAGCCAGTCCTACTATGTCTACTGTCACTACTACTAAGGCATTAAGTATAGATAAGCCTAAGGCTCAACCGAGTATAAGATTTTTGGGCAAGAATATAGTAGAGGATATATACCTAGATGAGGAAATAGAGATTCCAACATTGGATTTTGCAAATCTATCAGCGGATCAAATGCAAAATATAGGTGAAATCCTCCAAAGGAAAGCGAAGCAAAAGAAGCTTAAAGAGGAGAGAGACAAGGAATATCAAATCATTAAGGATGCTAAGGACATTTTGTCAGAAGCATTAGGTATTAAAGTAGACTCCTCTCAACATGTTTTGTTACAATTAGCAGAAGCGGTAAATAAGTACAATGAGGATTCATCTGGGACAGACAAGTTAGTTGAAAAAGCCGAGAAGAAATTCAACAATAAAGTGCTTGAGCACATTGCTCAGCACATAGCTATTAATCAAGTAGAATTATCTTCAGTTTTGTCAAACATTGAATCTTCCTATTCGAATGTTACCTCTCTTTTAGTCAAACTATGCAATGTTGCCGAGTTCACCAAAGATGTCAAGGACAAAATGAATAAAATTGATAAGGATTTGAAGATTAGCATACAGAAGCTGCAACTTGAACCAAGTTCAAACTCTGCTCATCACATGAAAATCTCATTCCTATCAAATATGCAGTCAGAACTACTGAAAGAAGACACAAGGATCCGGTCCACACTGCTAGACATTCAGAACATGATCCTTCCCATCATGAATACAATGTATAAGCACATTGAACATTCCAAAACATTAATTCATGACAATCAGTTCTCAATAGCAGATCACATGATTGAACTCTTTGCAGAAGTCCAAATTGCAATCCAAACATGCAAGATTCTGCAAGAGAATTGGGACAGAACCCTGGCACTGATAATGAAGGTACATTCTATTTTTTTATCAAATTTTGGATTCTCCCTTTAAAACACTTGTATATACACCTTTGGCATTATCGTCAAAAAGGGGGAGATATGTATAGAAGAAAAAAGTTAGTACATTGAAAGGGGGAGATAATTTATAAAGCCCTATGACAAAGACAAATTTTGAAAAATCAAAATAAATCTCAACATGGTTCATGTATATAAGTTTTGGGCAATAAGTGTTTTTGTCACTAATGCCAAAGGGGGACATTGTTGGCATTAACTAGGATTGCCACTAGTGACAACACTTATTTGCATTCTGAGTGCAAACCGAGCAGAACAGTGCAAACCGAGCAGAACAGTGCAAACCGAGCAGGACAGTGCAAACCGAGTAGAACAGTGCAAACCGAGCAGAACAGTGCAAACTGAGTAGAACAGTGCAAACCGAGCAGAACAGTGCAAACCGAGCAGGACAGTGTAAACCGAGTAACATTATGTCTACTGAGTCACAGGTATTTACCGAGTTTGAAACTTACCGAGTGGTTAGTATGAACCGTGCCTTCACTTCTACCAAGTGCATGACGATGCTGAGTAATGCAGTGGACGCCGAGTATCAGAAAGTCACCGAGTTAGTTTGCAGGAACCGTGTAACCATACTTGGGCCGACTTAGTAGCACTTATGTTTATTTGTCAAGCTGACTTTGTAATTGTAATTAATTGTTTAGACTTGTATATAAACAATGTTGTAAAAATACCAAGATGTAATGAATATGAATATGAAAAAGAGAGAAAGGCAGAGATAAGTGAATTACAAAGGGCTACAGCAGTATAAGAAGCAGCAAAGACAAATTCATCACAGAAGGTGATCAGTACATCAGCGAATCTCATTCAGCAATCCAGTTGCAAAGTAAGAGATCTACTGTTTCATACTAACAGGTGAATCAGCTTGAAATCCTTTAACCGGGTAGACTTAACAGTCTTTGTAAAATCTCTTAATCAAGTGCATACTTCATTGTATGTTTGTAAAACCTCTAACAAGGTGGACCTAGCAGTCCTTATTGCTCCTAGCAGGGCAGATCATCAGAAGTGATCAATGTAAGCCTTAACCGGCCAACTTTATACTGCAGTACTAAAGCTTTGTGGGTTTCATCCCCACCCCCAGTTTTACTTTCTTTTGGAAGGTTTCTGGGGTAACCAAATCTATGTGTCATTGTTGTGAATGCTTTTAAGTTTCATGCTTTCTATATGCAAAAGGATAAAGTGAACTATATGTTAATACATCTGTTATTGAAAGAAAATTTGGAGTTACTGATTCACCCCTCCCCTCTCAGTAACTTGGTTAATTCCTGAATATTTCCAACAATTGTGTCATTTTAAATCTCAATAGAAATTGGGGCAATTACTTTTTAATAGACAAGTTATATAGCCATTGCACAAGCATGTACAAGTAATTTTTAAAATATATTTTTAAAAAATTAAATAAATATATATATTTTAAAACCTTATAAAATCTTAGGTCTAGGTACTACTAGAGCACCATGTACCCTACACTTGGAAAGGCTAGGGCCTATAGTCCCTCCAATTACAGTTGTAAAGCTCCCTATTGATGGTAAATTGTAGCTTGCCAACTAGTAATGTCAAAAAATTAGTGTTAACAGTAACAAATAAAAAATAAAACTTTAAATGTACAACACTTTGGAAATGCATAATGTTACCTTTGAGATAAATACTAAGATCTTTGTTGCCCCCAGGTCCACTTTACAACTACCCTTATGTCAGGCCTTCCTACCACCTCCCTAGTAGAGCTCCACCCTAGTAGTTCTCCAACCAATTTTTTGTTAATAAAGTAGTTATTTTTTTTTTTAAATGACATAACTTTCTTGTGGAGTGTTTTACATTTTTATAGTTGTTGAAAAGTTGTTTCCCTTCTCTCCATTGTAGCTTAGGTAATTTATATAGATTTGAAACCTAAAATAGAAGTTATAGTAGTTTAAAGTTTTTATTTATTTTTATTTTTATTTTTTAAATTTGTTTCTAATAGACATAAATTTTACAAACAAATGTAAAATCTGACCACCTTATTTTTATCGATAAAAAAATCATAATAATTTGTTGATGTCATCTATTTTATGCTTGATAGAATTATTTTGTAATTTTTGTAGAGATCTTGTTTCGTTACTAACCTTTTTAGATGTGAGAATATTATTTTTCAAAGGCTTGAATCTTGAAACTACTAAAATTAGTATAGAGTTTTCTTGTTAAAAGATGAAGAATTAAAACTATTTTCAAATATTTGAATGAATAAAATTAACTTTGTTTCCTATCTACTTCTAGTTAGATTATTGTGTGTTTTTGGTTAATGGTCATGCACATGATCTCATCTTGCATTGTGAAACAAGATTGAGAATCAAAAGAGTCCTTCCCCACTTTCATGTCCTACAATGTGCATACATATTCTCTCTCATTGCACCTTAGGGTGATCTCAAGGATCATTAACAAGTGAGATCTTCTTTTTTCCCTCTATTAAGGGGCTTCTCTAAATATTGCATCACCTTAGGTAATGGCCTAAATCACACATTCTAGTAGGGTAAGAAATGAGGGGAGAAAAATTTGCACCTCAAAGGAGTCATCATCATGTCTGGCACATCTACATCCATCTACCTCATTTTGGGGACTTCAGGGCCGGAAAGGATTAAGTGGAAGAGGGTTAGACTTTGGCCACATACTTGTAGATGGGATCAAATTCTAGAGCATTCGTGTCTGGGGATATGTCCAGACACACAACAAGAAATCTCACACAATAATTCACAAAAAACTTATAACAACTAATTGAATTTCAACAAAACAGAGAAGCTTGAATTATAGCCTATGAAACATGAAGAGACGTTTTGCCTCTAAAAAAAAACTCATCATTTTTCCTCCAAAATGGACAACAACAATTAAAAATAACTCTCCAAAATAACCCCTTTTCATTTGAATTCAAATACATATATATACATGAGGAGGAAAATGAATAGTCAAGAGGAGGAAAGTGAATAGTCTTTCCAAGTTTAAATTAAGGAGTTGAAAAGAAATCCAACAATTACAAAGAATAAAAATTAATATATTTTTTTATTTTCTA